>CAHIKZ030000316.1:40000-307500 GCA_903632075.3 Acanthosepion pharaonis | reverse complement strand
ATTGACTTACCCACACCAAACAGAAAAATTTAAGAATAATATAAAAGCTAAATAAAAAAAATTCATCAAATTTAATATCTTTGTGTGGTTATTATAACATTTACATACAGACTGATGGTATAGCAATGGGGTTACCTGTTGGTCCTACTTTATTTAATTTTTACATGGCTCACTTAGAAAATAAAATCTTTTTCATAATAAACCTAGGATATATTAATGATATTCACATTAATGAAGAACTTAAATGAAATAAAATATTTTAAACAAACCTTTAGGGAAAACTCTTTGTT
The DNA here is from genome assembly GCA_903632075.3 of Acanthosepion pharaonis. Classification (NCBI taxonomy): domain Eukaryota; kingdom Metazoa; phylum Mollusca; class Cephalopoda; order Sepiida; family Sepiidae; genus Acanthosepion; species Acanthosepion pharaonis. The sequence goes on along the minus strand of CAHIKZ030000316.1, from coordinate 307,210 downwards.
TATGAACAGAATCCCTTTCCTCACTTTTTTTAGTAAATCCTAATAGCCAAAATTTCACTATATAAGACAACCATAAGTAAAAATTCTTGTCTACTCAGTTACCAAAGTGAATCTCCTCACATATATAAAATAGATTGTTTTAATGACCACTGTTGGTTTCAACCCAAAATGGAAATGTATATTTATTGTTATATAGATAACAATTGTGGCATAAAGCCAAAGGGGAAGTGAAGAGTCAACATTAACTATCCTAAACCTAGCTAATCATATTCACAACCCATTCATACAATACAATTTACTCATTCACCACAAGAACTCACCCATCGCCATTCAATTTGATATATATCACAATATCACAAAATCCAAAATGGGAATGACTGAAAAAAATTTGTCTCTCCCCAATTTATAGCCATAAGCATGCATACTGGGATTTCTTCCTAGCCAACAAAATAGGCCAGTACTCAGTTTCCTCTAACTCAGTAGTATAATATAGTAGAGAGTGGGGCTCCAAAACTTTGATATGGGGTCCCACTTTCTACTATGTGTCGATTTCAAAATTTCCCAACCTGGGGGCCACAAACCCTTGAAGAAAAACTGTGGAAGAAGGGCAGTGGTTTTTTAAATTACTAAAAATCAGGGAATTATCCAATTCAAATGAAAATTTCAGTATATATTGATTAATTATATACTTTTATAATGAATAGGTTTTTTATTTAAAAAATCTGAGAAAATGTTATTCTTTTTGTAATAATCACCAATATTTTCATGATGAAATTTTACTTCCAAAAATGTTTAAGTCACAAATTTTTACATTTCTATAAAGATTAATCACTGACACATCTCCACTAAAAAAAGTTTTACAAGGATTCCAACACAACACAAACAAGATTGTCTTAAAAATTTCTTTTAAAAACAGTATTTCAGTTTTCAGGGAAATTTTTCATGTGTTGAAATCTTTCAGCATTTTTATTTTTTAAATGATCATCTTCTCAGTTTTAGCTTTCTAGAAATATAAAAAATAGGCACTATTATTTACTGTGGACTTCAGGTTAGTTTTACTATTAGTAAAAAAAATTTGAAAAAGTAATCACTACTGAAATTAGCACTTCTTCCCACCTCCTCAGTAGGCACGGGGCTCCCAAGTGGTTGAGTGGTTCAGGGTAGTAAGCACTGGCCCTGTCAATTATTATAGTTGATGATTGATGATATAACTTAGGTAGAAAAAAGTACAAAAAAGCAAAAAACACTGCTGAAACTAGCTCTTTTGGGACTCCAGCCTTTTTAGGAATTCCTGCATAGTACACATCTCACCAGCCAAGCAGATACACAATGTATATTATTAGTTGGTGACTAACAATGTGACATCAGTTTTAAAATAATTAAAAAAATGGTGGATGGCCATAAAACAGTGCTGAAGAAAAAATGGCAGACACCACAATAGAGCCCCAAAAAATGTGTGAAATACCCCCCTCCCCTGTTGAGGGTAAGACACGTCAGTCCTGTCAGTTTTTCTTTATGGGAATGAAAGCTGGACAAGCTCCTTCTAGGTGAAGAAGAGACTTGAAGCAACAGAAATGTGGTTCTACAGAAGGATGCTGAGAATATCACAGACCAAACATGAGCAATTACAAAGTTTTAGCGAAAATGGAAACAAAAAGTATGCTTATACTTAACATCAGGAAGAGGCAGTTGAAATTTCTAGATCACATAAAAGAAAGAGGGCTTGGAAAATGTGGTACTCACAGGACAGATTGAAGGCAAGAGAGACAAAGGAAAACAGTGCATAACCTACTTAATGAGCTTGAGTAAATGAATGGTAGATCAGTGTTTAGGAGTGATAACAAAAAGCCAAAATTTATTAAGAGCCACAAAGAACAGGAAATTGAGGATTGCCATGATCACTAATGTCCTGAAGAGATAGGGCACACAGAAAAAGAAGGTATGAAATAATCAGGTTTGTAGAGGTATTTATATCAGAAGAAAATTACTAAAGTACAAAAAAAAAAATTAAATGATTCCCCTCTCCCAATACATTAGGGAAATAATATACGAACATAAAAATAACTTAAAATGAAGCAACATGCTCAATACACTTGTGTACTCCTGTAACCTACATGATAACAATTTTGATCAGGAAAAAACCCTGGAAAAGTGAATTTAAATATCTCTTATCACTCCTTTCCTTGATATATTGATAGACAACAATAATAATACATTTACTACCTCCCCATAAAAAACTAACTAGCATAAATACATACACTCTCAACTATAAAAGTGAATGTCCTAACTATTACAAAACATGAATTATATAAAATTTAATAAACCATGCAAAAGTTAACTCTTCCACAAAGAAAATTTTCAACACTGAATTAAAAAACATTAAACAAATTCTCATTATTAATGACTTTCCTAACTACATCAGTGATGAACAAATTAGATGAGCTATTAAAAATATTAATATAAATCAAATCTGAACATAATATTTCCTCAAATAACCCTAAACATATCAACATACTATACCACAATCAAATACATTCTAACTACAAACAAGATGAAAAAATCCTAAAAAACTCATAAGTATTAATATATCCCCCCAGTGATCCCAATAAAAAATAAAACTAATTATATACTATACTAAATTTAATACAACCAACTTAATCACCCACAATAACTTTTCTCTGTTAACAAATGTTTTGCAAAAGACCATCAATGGGAGATTGTATCTCTGACAAAAAAGTAAATATATATATTGGTTTCATGACAATAACATTATCAAGGAGATTTACACTACATATGTCAAATTCAAGTTCCATAACACAACATTTAAAGGATTATTCCTGTCCACATTCACAATTTAGAAAAATATTAATTGACAATACAAGTATACTCCACCATAAAAATAAAAAACAAAAACTTCAAATCTTTGATGTCCTCTATATAAGAAAAATACAACCAACACTAAATAAGGTTAGTTATGAATATAATAATAATGTTTTAAAATGTCTAAAATAGGAATGTTTTTAAAATACATAATAGCTAACAGTTAATTTTTCAATTAATTATAACAGTGCATTTATACATGTTCATAATTATAACAGATTGTGTTTCATGTGCATTTACAAAAAATCATAACTATTAATTACATTAATTTTTTTGTCATAACAATTCATCATTCAACATTATTTTGGATGAGACTAAAAGTACTTTGGAAAATAAAAGAAATGAAAAATACTATGGCACCTTCCTTAATTAATTTAATACCAGCATAAAGAAGTTGATCTGAGAATTCATGAGGATTAAAATAGAATAATAAATGAAATAATAAAATAAATAATAAAACATATGTCAAGATTATACAACCAAACATGTTTGAATGCAAATACACTGCCTAAATACACACTCACACACATATATATATATACATACAAACACATACACTGACACACACATATATATATATATACACAGACACACAGACACATATATATATCATATCTAGCATCATTCATACAATCAGATTATGAAATCAGGATAAACACAGAAAGCAAGAAACATGCCATGAATTAATTATTGATGACAGTTTTTTTTAAACAAGCTGTTACATAAACCCATCTAAGAGTGAAATGAGAAAATTTAGTAAATAATGTTACAAGAAATAACAGTCAAAGTCGGTCAATGGTGGAATGCAAAGGACAGTATACAATGGTTCAAGAAGATCACAAATGGAGAGGTGTGCACATTCTTGAAATATGACATTGCAGACTTTTACTCATCAATTACAGAAGAAAAAACAGGGAGATCAATAGATTTAGCAAGAGAGTTTCTTGCTATCCTAATGAAAATGTGTAAATAATAAAACATTTTACAATGGAAAAACCTGGCACAATAAAAAAAAAGACATACAAGCAGGGTTCAACATTCCAATAGGTCAATTTGAGAGGTCAGTGATCTTATTGGCATATAAATTCTAATTGAAGTAAATAAACTGGCTGACAAGGATTAGAATGGTCTATACAGAAATAATGGACTGATCCTGATTATGAAGAGCAGTAAAAGATAGATTGAACTACTGAGAAAATGGTTATGTGAATCTCACTTGAAAAGAGTGATATACCTGGATGTCAAGTTAGATCTAGAATAGGGGTTTGAGGATATATAGGAAGCAAAACAGCCAACTATTCAACAAAAGATCTAACCATTCCAGAAATGTAATCGAACAAATTCCTATAGGGATAGAGCATATATTGCCAAGGAATTCTTCAAGCATTGAAATCTTTGAGATTAAAAAGGAGTACAAAATAGCATTAGGAAATGAGAGCCACAAAACAACTCTTTTGTATATAAAGGAAAAAAAGAAAGAAAAAAGAAAGAAAAGAAAGAAAAAAGAAAGAAAAGAAACAGGAGGAGGAACATGATCTGGTTCACATAGTCATTTAAAATGGTGGTAACAACCAAGATTGGGAAGATATTTTACAAACTGTTGAAGAATTATTTCTCCTGTCAAGGATCTTAAATAAGAACACAGTAAAAAAAATAAATAATTGCTGTATGGCTAGCATCAAAAAAACAAATAAAAAAGCACAACAGACAGAAGATAGACAGAAGAGCAAAAATGTAAATGTAGAGATCCAGACAAAAAGTCTTCTTAAAGGAAACTGTCAGATTAGTAGAAGTATCAGGAAAGGACAACTCAACACTGCCAACTGATTATATATTTATAATGGAATAATATTTATAACTGAATGAAAGTAATTTATAATGGATTAAATTAATTCAATAAAACACACTTTATTAAAAAAATAAATTACATTACAATTTACTTTATTAAAAAATTATTAAAAACAAGTTTTATTGAATTATTTTTATATGACAATTTACTTTATTAAAAAATAAATTTCCTTATGATGTACTTTATTAAAAATAATTACAAACTAAAAACTGGTTTATATTTTAGATAATGCCTTTTCAAATACCTTATTTGAAAAAAAAATATTCACTAATTAACGTTTTAATCCTTAATAAATTACTTTTATTTGGTTATAAAAAAAAGTTGTTTTTTCGGCACTGAGTTGTTTTGATCCTAAGTTTTCTCAGTTCTGAGTTGTCCCAGTACTCAGCTGGTGGTGTTCAGTTGGTGGTGTTCAGTTGGTGGTGTTGATTTATCAATTTTTAGTTACCCTACACCCTAGAAATGTGTATATATATATATATATTTGTCTTTTGGGTATATAATCTGGCCAATTTCATTTAGATACTTTTTCTTTTTGTTTATGTTTTGAACATAAAAAGGATATTTTACAAAACAACACATTAAACACATTAGTTGCCACCATAACAAGGCTGATCACAGTTTTGATTTAGAAAATGCTTTAATCAATAAATCATTAACAATAAACTTATGTTCAGGTTCTTATAACATTTCACCATTCTTGGCAGATCTTCTGCTATCACAATGTGGGATATTTAATAACAAAGGTGATGAAAACAAAAGAATCTAAATGGTATCAGTTATATTATATGCCCAAAACACATATTAAAACAAAAATTTTTTTCAAATTTAAAATATAAATAAATCAAAAAATTAAGTAAATAATAAATAAATTAATAGACTATGAATGCATGCATGAACACAAGTAAATGTAATAATAATAAACAACAACAAATAATTAAGTGATCAATAATAAATAATAATGAAAAAGTTAACAAACAACAGCTAAAAAGAGGTACAAATAACTGCCTTTGGATCCACAATTATTCCTACTCAATAGCCTCTGAAAGAATCTGAAAATTAACCATTACTACCAGTCCAATAATTGTTAGGATAATACATTAGACCTTGCTACTCATAATGCACTATTGACCAGCATATATAAATAGTTAAACCAAAATACAAAAAACCTGGCCTGAACATTGTGTTCAAGCATGAAACAGACCATCACAGCTCAGTATTGACTACAGCTTCCACATTTATTTTTATATTTACATAGGCTCTATCAATGATATTGATCATGTTTACCTATAAATATATTATATGTATGTGTGTGTGTGTGGGGGGGTCTATATATATATATTATATATAGTCTCTAACCAGAAAAATAAAATAACAAAATTGTGAATCCAACCAATTTGCAAAAAATGTCTTCACTATTTTCTGATCATCAATTTGTATAAATACATCTGGCAAAAGCATATGCTTAAAAACTCCTACCTTTAAATTCTTCAAGCTTGCCACAGAGTTAAAACAGGACTGGACAGAACAGTTGAGAAAATTTGACTCTTCAATGAGGTTATCAGGCAATGATTCACATTCCTTCTTATTAGAAACTGGTGTAACAGAAACAGTATGAAACTATGTATAAAACCAAACTAAATAGGAATAACATATAAGATGACATTTTTATAGATTTACTTAAAAACAGTCAGCCAGTCTTTCATGTACTGGTTTGAAATATTTTTATTAGAAATATATAAAATAATTTTTTTAAATTTGACAGCAATTTACCTTTCAAAATATCATGCAAAAATAAAAAATCTTAAAGATAAAAGGAGTAATCTGGAAAATGTCAAATATATTTAAGTCTATCTTATCTTTTAAATGAAAAGAAATATTCACAGAACGTGTTGCCTAGTATGTTTGGAATTTTTAGCCTAACCAAGTCAAGAAGATAAGTGTTAAAGATTAAGTAGCCAAAAAAATACAGTAAAATTATTAGCAAGGAGATAAATTTGCATTTACAGTGGCATGGATTTAACAGACAATTGCAAAGGAAGAATATTTATTCACATACTCAGTTCTTATTTAAAGTGGGAATGCCACACATGCAGGGGATTTTTTTTAAAAGAAGAACTGACTCTGACTCTGACACAAGGTGAGAAGTGCTGCCTGGGTAGGTGGCTTCCTGGTGCTAAGAATAAAATCTAAACCATGAATAGTCATAGCAGGCTGTGAAAGAACTTTTTAGTAATTAGGTAATTTTGCAAATGGAATATGGCACATGGCAATGATTTCATTGTTGACAAAAATTGGTTAGCTCCTTTAGTACTTTCTCAGGCCTTAGTAATTGACTTTGATCTTTTGACCTCATCACTACCATGAACACTGCTTTAATTTAATGGAAGAGGTAAATGGCCTCTTGGAACTGATAATGTCTTCTTTGAATGGTTAGGGTAGATTGAGAAATGGTATTTATACTCATGCTCACATGAATGGATTGAAGCACAAGGCTGAGTTTAAAGTGGGACTAGGAGCAAAAATTGTTCAAACCACCTCAGCATTTCCTCTTTGGGGGCATCCCAACTGCTATGGATTAATCATAGACACCTTCTGAAGGAGAGGTTTTATCTCATAGAACAACTCCGTGGAGCTCAAGCACATTCAATTTTAACCCTAGAGAAGTATATAGTGATTTTCTAAGCATAGCACAAGGCCAAAATTGTAGGCCACCCACTAAGGATTGAACTCCCTACTCAGTCATAATTGTTCTAACAAGACAAGCTTTTTAACCATGCTAGAGAAGTATATACAAATTGTGAAAAAAAAAAACTTTTAGAAATTTGACTATGGCAGAAAAATCCAGCTTAGCAGAAGAATTCATTTGTAGAGTAAAGAAGGAGTTTTTTAAAATTGGAATGTTCACTAATTTAATTTGATCAATTTTTATTACCTTTTTATTTCTTAAAGGAACAGTACACTATTCCTATGGATAATAGTTCTTAATTTTTCTCTTGGTACCCCTATTTTGGTTAAACAGTTAACAATATGTTAAGACATAGTTTACATTATTTATTTCACTTTAGTCTAACATGTCTCTATTCTCTGTTATATCTAATCATCTTCTACATTTTAGAGGAAAACAATATTTCTATGCAGTTTTTATTGTCTATAATGCATTTTATTTTTAACTTCAAACAACTGAATATTTCTTTTATTATGCTGACAATATAAACAGCAACTTCAACAGAGTGAAGCAATGCCACAGCCTCTTTTTATTAAATGCAATATATTGGACAACTATTTTCCAAGTCCCTCCAACTTCTGGCTATCATGGGTCACTCCATTGATAACTTTCTTTAATTTTAGGGAGTCATCTGCAGTAGCTCTGTTATTTACATTCAGATTAATGTCCTTATATTTCTTATTATTAGGACAATGTTTCAGTAGTTGTGACCCCAGTTGTGTCCAACAGGATCAAAGCTACCTACGCCATAGATTAAATAAAAGACTCAGTTCAAAATTTCTTGAAGGTTACCTGGATCAACAGACTGTTGAAGAAGGCTGGAAAAAACAATGGTCAGAACATTGTGATAATAACAACAAAAATTAGGATATTAGTCCAACTATAAATAATGTAAATAATAACTCCTCATACCAGAAATTCAGAGAGAAATTGCTCTGTTACCAAACACATTTAAATTACAGCTGTCAAAAGTAATACCAAACTAGTATTTATAGTTAACCAATTTAGCTGCCCCATCAAGGAATTATAGTGGAGTGTATTTATTGAATAGTCAAAGTTGAATTTCATAAGTAAAATAAACTTTGAACAAATTGCTCTAATATTCAACACTGCAATTTATTTATATTATTTATATAAGATTTTATATTTTATAATTGTACTGATTTGTTTGTGTACTTTTTGTAGAATAAAATTTTCATATTTTAAATGCCCATTTTATGTGCTGAAAGGCTTTTAACAAAAGAAATAGTTTCTGAGTTTGTGGAAAAGAGAATTCATTGGAAAGGTTGATAGAAAAAAGTTCACACAAAGATATAAATAATCTAACACTTTAGTTTTTGTCATTGTTGCTGACGTTTGATGTTTTGCTGCTGACTTTCATCAAAGGACGAAAGGAAGTAGTTATGTCGCATAGACAAACTGGTATTCTTGAGTTGTAGTAACTTGTAGATACAGGTTGGTATTTCTGGGTCGATTGATTATTGGAAATTTTTTTTTTCATAATACATAAGAGGTTCATAAATTAAGTTTTTTTAATTGACTTTACATCAAGTAATTGTTTAAAAAGTTTTTCATCTCCTATAACCTGATCTCTATTATATACATCCCAATTTCTATTTTTAGTGTTTTTTTTAGCCTACTGAATTGTTATAAATTACCTGATCACATTTTGAACCAATAAGCCAAAGTTATTGAATCTAAAATTGTATTTGTCTGTTTTATAATAGTCAGATATATTTTCTTTGTTTTACATTTATGGAGATTTTTTAATCCAATTTTGAACTATTTTACTTCAAAATTAGGACTCTTACCTGGACTGACAAAGCCACTATGATATGGCTGTTCTTTTATTTTTTAATCTTATAGGTGAGTCAGGCCATAAAGACTTATTTCACCCACACCCTACCATACATACACACAAAGGTAGTTTAGGAAAAGAAAAGAAGGATGAAAAAATAAAAGGTAAAGAAAGTATTAAAAGAACAAAATGCAAAATATATCAAAATAGAAAAATGGATATTAGAATGATAATAGGGAGTCTCCTCTAAATACATCTTCATTTAATGTGGCAGAATTTGTACAGCTGGTTAGTTAGTGCACCTATCTTATAAAAGAGGATTGGTTGCTGGTCAACTGTCTGAAATGAGGACCATCAAAAGAATATTGTGTCTGTCTTTATAATTACAGAAAAACAAAATATCTTTTGTGGATTTGGCAATCTATGCCAGATTTAGGTGTAAAAATTAAGGCTGTTAAAGGCAAGAATTGTCACATGTGAAACATGCTGCCAACACCATAAGACAATTAGAAACAAAGAAAATTCTTTTCAAGTTGCAATATCAAGACCAACTGCAGACCACAGTGGCAGTATTTGTGTTAAGTGCTCATTTGGCTGTGTTCTTTCTTCAGTATGAAAAATCATAGCCATGAGTGATTACTGACTGACTGAATACATGGAGAGTGATGTTGTGACCTGATAATCAACAGCAAAGCCCTTCGATGCCATCCCTAATTGTCTGGATGTCAAAGGTTAGAAGATTATCGTCATTTTCTTTGGCAGAATGTTAGCATGTTGGTACTGCAAAACTTGTCATTTTTCTGCAGCTTGCCCAGAAAATCAAGGCTTCCATTGAAAAATTAGCCACTAAACATGATGCTTTACCATCTCAAGCACAGAAAAAAAAGCTGTAATAGCTATTCCCATGATCACTGGTCAGAAAATTTGGCCAGACATCAGGGCACACTTATGCTTCATCTTTTCAAATGCTTTAAAAGTTTGTGATCCCAACAAAGAAGTCTGAGAGAAAATGACAGGTAATAGGAAGGTCCAGGCAGTGGGGTTTCAGTCACTTTTGGGACCCAGATTTGACGTTATACACTTAACTGAATAAAAAACTATAGACTGCAAGTAATGAGAAAAAGAAGAGGGCCCTGATCCTTAACAAAAAAGAAACTGAACAGAAAGACAAGCAAGTAGAGGTGACTGCTTCCTCCATTACTCAGTATTCCTTCAAAACTTGACTGCAATAAAATTACAGACAGAACACATTTGCTATCTCTCACCTATATCACAAACTCTAACCACTTTAAAAATTTTCACCTGCCTCCTATACAATCAATTCCTCCCCTCTGTTTTCCTTCCATTACATCATGATGACAGCATCAGCAGCTAAAAGACACAGAAACTTGTCCATTAAAAGTGGTGGGGACAAGCTGCTACATACAAAATAGAAACAAAAAAAAAATATGATGAAAGATGCTTATTACAATGACTTGGGCTCCTTGGAAATGAAAAACATTCAACCACAGAGTATGAAAGACTTGAAGATACTCTCCAAACTACTGATCTCTGAAAGAAAAGTATTGATGACATATTCTTTTTCAGGGACCCATACATCTTGGGCATCATCTGGGAAGACCCAGCATATACACAAATTTAGATGAAGTAAGGATATTAAAATATTACCTCTGTTGGCAGATTACAGCAGCCAAAAATTAGCAAATTAAAAACATTTACCTAGGAGAGCCCCTATCATTATTCATCACTCTGTCTATAGAGCCATAAAGTTAACTGTTTTAAGAGACATTTGAGGTTTGTTCCAGAATGGCTTAATTAAAACATTGGTGTCTTTACTCCCAGCATATATTTTCCAGCTGAGCAGCACCATTAAATTGATCATAGGTAATCAGAATATCAATCTGGTTTGGTACTGGGAATTACTGAAGGTTGATGTCAGATTTTAAAAAGCTCATTATTACATACACTGCTTTGGTGTGGATATGTAATATATACAATTGATACATCTTGCAAGTGACTATGAAGATATTCCATCAATGTAGTTTCATGTCTTCTCTGTATATTTTGATAGACTTTCAAGAGGTGTAAACTGTTCTTTGAGGATGACTTGTGCACTTGTCTTTACAGATCTAGCAGTTAAACTATGTGTGCTGAATATTATTAAAGATAAAGCATTTCTTTTCATTTTTATTAAAGAGAAAGCATTTCTTTTTTATTGAAATGAACATCCAAAGAGTGAGGAAAGAACTTGGACAGATATAGATGGCTTGGTTTTGGTGAAACATTCTAGCTATATTGACAGAGCTTCATTCAACATGACTCTTAGGTTATTCAGGGTTTCACAGTATAGATTATTTGAACTATAAGTTAGTACAGTCTCAAATAAAGTAGACTTAACCAGTGTGAAAAGTGACTAAAGCCAATATGCCAGTTTAGGACCAATAGCTTTTTAAGATGTAGTCCGTATTTGAAGAATAGTCTATGTTTGAAGAATAAACCAGTGATCCACAATCAAATGAAGAAAGATTAATTTTCCTTATAAGACTATACTCAGAATTATTCTACTTACTCTAGGTAACACAAATACTTTTAGTATTCATTTTCTTTTTATAATCATAAAACAAAACTCTATTTTTAAAATTTAAATCTTAAATGACCAAAATAACTAAAAACAAATTTTCATTCAGAATACTAATTTCCCAAATGTAACTTTCAATTCCAGTATTAAAATTTCCCAACAGTAATAAAATTATTAGCTTTTCCTACAAATAAAATTCCAATACTAACAAGACAACTTGCCATATATTAACTATCTTGACAAAAATAATTGGGTCAACAAAACCTTGAATCTAACATTTTCTTTTATATGCAGTCTTCTCTAAATATAACAGAACAATTTTCAAAATATTTAGCTGTATGGTAATTATATCTGTTCAGTTTGTGTAATATGGTTTTATATCCATTCATTGAAATTTATATTACTCAGTTGAAAGAATTCATTTTCTTTCCTCTTAAATAAGCTAATATTTTATTTATACAAAATCAAACTAAGAAATAGCTTTCATGACCTCAATACATTAAAGTAAAAAAGTTTCAGAATACTTTTTCTTGTAAACAACAAATTTATACAATAGAACAAAGTTTTCTCAGCCTGCATTTAACTTTCATGAAACTGAATTGAGTTATTTGTGAAACAGTCTACTATAAATGGCCAAATAAAAAGGATCTACTGTTACTCGTTTGTTTGGTTTCACAATTATTTGCATGACAAACAAAACTTTTGGCTTGTAGTGAACCCCCTTGAGTGGGTGCGACATGATATGCCTGTGCACCTCAAATCAGTATGAGGTCACAGGAGGCCTGTTAATGTTTATAAATTAAGACTTGAAAATCTGACAGGTGAAACAAAAATGGACAACAGAACGAGGATATTTAAAAAATTATGCAAAATTTATTTACATATGCACAAAAGTATGGGCTTGGATTAAAGGAACATGAACAAACAATGAATCAAGTAATGGTAGGCAGAATTAAGTAAATTGAATAATGCTGACTGGCTAGAAGATCTAGATAATATAACTGTGTCTAAATGTTAAAAGTAGAGTCCATATAAGTTAAGTTAGCATGTAAGTCCACAGTTTGGAAGTTCAGTTCACATGTCTGGCAAAAGTCTTGAAAAGTTTCAGGTTAAGTCCAATGGTGAACCTTCTGTAGTATTTTAACCAAATTTTATTTTTATGTTCAAGTATGCAGTTTATTTTTATGTTGTTCAAGTATGCAGTTTATTTTTATGTTGTTCAAGTATGCAGTTTATTTCCTAAACCAGGTGAGTTAAGTTGACAGGAATGCTAGAAGCAGGAATCTAGTGTAGCCAAAAGTTCATGGCTGTTGTAAGCAGGTCCATTAACGCTGATCAACCAGGTGAGTTAGGTTGAGATAGAGAAGTAGGGACCAATGCGTAACTGGAAGTTCAGGGCTGTTGTAAACAGGTTCATTAACAGTGCTCAATATAAATATCTACTATAGGATAATGAAAAATGGGCAAACATGTCATACAGAGATGAAAGCAAAATAGAAGTGAATTTTAAGAGAGTATGTCTGAAGATCAATTGGTACAAAAATCAATCAAGGACAGTAACATTTGCTGGACATTTAATGGTTTGGAGTTACATCAAAAGCAATGGTACAAAAATATTGATAAAAATCAATGAAATACAGAACATCAACCAGGTGAGTTAGGTTGAGATAGAGATGCCAGGAATACAGAGCTGTTGTAAGCAAGTCCATTAACACAGATCACCCAGGTGAGTCTGGTTGAAATAAGGGCTGGAAGTAATAAAGGCCAAGAATGCCAGAAGATAAGGGTCCGTGGTAGCTGAAAGTAAGAGTCTGTGGTAGCTGGAAGGAGTTTAGGTCAGGATTGCTAAAAGTAAGGATCCAAGAAGGCTGAAAATAGTATGGCCAAGAATACCAGAAGTAAAAGTCTGTGGTAGCCAGAAGTAATAAAGGCTAGGAATGTCAGCAGTAAGGGTCCGTAGTAGATTAGAAACAGCAGAAGTAAAGTAAGAAACACCAGAAGCTAAGAGGCTGTGGTAGCCAAAAATTATAACGGCCAAGAGTGCCAGAAGTAAGAATGGATAGGAAAGCTCAACTAGCATCCAGTAGGCAGACAAAAATAAAGGGGCATGTAACTCAATACATAACATGTACAGGACCCCTGGTCACAAAGACTAGGGGGCCTGCATTTCACCTTGTCCTCACCTGTTCAGTGAGAAGTCACTGGGTTATATGATAAGAAAATGTAATAACATTAACTGGGCCAGTATTGCACTCAAAATCAAAAGGAAATAAATCCAAAGTTGCTACGAAGTACAAAAAGTATCAAAATATTCCCCAAAAGTATTTAGACTAAGTCCATAATACTGAAAAAACTAAAATGACATTAGGTTTATTATGAATCTAAATGAATTTGCTATATAAAATTGAAGGGAGTGGGCAACACAATGAAGAAAAGATCAAGGTCATTAAGATATATAATGTCTGCACTTGATCACATGAACAGAGTAGAGAAGGGGCTACAAAAGGCTAAATATTCTTCACAATTTTTAAGATAAATCCTTTTTTTATTTCATTTTAAATTGCTTTTAATATTATAAAATATTCATTCATTTGAAATAATAACAGTGTTGACTAATTCTATCTTTATTTTTATTGTTTGGACAGTTGTCCCCATCTTTTTGGCAATTGTACACTCTGGCCTTCTTCAGGTTATATACATTGGAATTTCAAACCAAACCCTTTATTTCATCCACAAGGGTAGATTGTTCCACATGCCATGCCTTTCCTGGTTATCTCAGTTTCAGTTATTTCCCATTAGTAACTCAACTCTCCAAGTTTTGTTCATCTTTGCTGTGGACAGAGGTTTAGAACTCACAACTCTTTAGAACTAGAAAATCTACCCTGGTGAACAAAATACCAATGTTTGTATCTGTATGTTTGCATGTTTAGATATCATAACCAAATGGAAGTCCCAGAGAACCAGTTTTATGCATAGATAACTATGCAAGACATAAAGTAATAACAGGATATATGTGAGTTTGATCTCAGAGACTTCCAAACTCAACAAAGATGCCATTTCCAGCCAAATCAAACAATCTCTAGCAAAATAGACCAAGATATTAAGATTATGAAATACAAAAATGACTTTTGACCTCACAAATGGTAGATAAGATCAAATTCAACCACTGAGGCCAATGAGGAAGAATTACTTTACAACCATTATGATCTGTATTGCAGCCAAAAAATTTCATTCTTGAAAATAAATTGGCATGTGGCATTAAATTAGATCAGGACAAATGACAGGATAAGTGATCTCAAACATCACTGAATGTCATCAGTAATCAAGTTCAGATTAGAATAAAATATTTTCATTCAAGCAAAAACATTTAAAGTTAAAAAAAAAAAAATTATGTAAAACAGAATTTTTTTAGGTTTAAATTTGATTTTTCATCTGTTTTAAGTATAAAATATGATCCAAAACTACAGAGACAATTCTGTAAGTTCTTATTCCAAAGAATGATGCAATTGAAAAAATACTCGCAAAGTTTTGGCAACAGATTCCTTGGGAGATTCACTTGTGAAAATCAATTTCAGAAACTTCTGAGACTGTTCAAAACCCAACTGAATTCCTCAACTCTCTTGAGCTTCTTGGTGTTTTCCCAGCAAGCTTCAATTAAAAGTTAGGATACCCATTATGCTTCTCAGAAATTTCAACCCCCAAAGTTGTGCTGTGGAATTTTCCAAGTTGTTTATCAGGTTTTAACACACATTACCAAGCCACCTGTAAGTGGAGTAAACAAAAAGGGCGCTATTTTCATTCCCATGATCATCTTAATTCCAACAGACTTGCACTTTGAATTCAAGTGACTTTAATTCTCAGTAATGATCAGCTTAAGGCACAAGGATAGGCACCTCAAACCAACTTCTCTATGTTTTTCCTATGGTCAGCTTTAAGCCATTTGTTCTAGCATAGGATTTCCAAACAACAATTCAGTACTGGTTCCTAAAGGAGAAAACATTGTTATTATTTAACCAGCATCTGTGTATCAAATATTTCTGCCACTTCTGGTACTTCTGCTAGAAATCCTTGACAAAATTTAAAGAAGAATCAGCAATGTTATCAGTTCTGACCTGAAATCTCAGCTTCAGTCACTCTCACATTGCCATAACATAGTTTCCCTTTGCATATTCTATAAATATTTTCATGGTAATTGTTTGGATGAGCCTTCCTTATTAATACTTTGATTTAACAAATTTATGCACAGTACTAGATTGGCAGGTAGGTCTCATAATTTCAATGTTGAAATTGCTAGTTGTAACCATAAATTCTATGCTAACAGTTTCTTCTCTAAATTCTTCTTGCTTTTCAAACTCTCTTCCAACTTCTTGCTTTCCTGTCAACTATGATCTTCAAAAAAGTTAAATGCAGTAACTATTGTCATCTTCTATTCCCATTGACTGCTGTTCTTTTATTATCCTCTATGTTTCTTTGACTCTTAGTAAACCCTTGTAATCCTAGTGGCTCTTATTGCCTTATTTGGGATGAAATAGTTAAAAAAAACTATGGAACTACACTATTTGTTTTGTTTTGGCATCAGAATATTTTTCTAAATTCTGGATATCCTTGTTACTTTATGTATATATGTTTATATGTATGCATATATCTACACAGAACCTTCCCCCACCCCCATTAGAATGTCTGATGCTCAACTTCCTGAGAGCGCCTCTCTGCGGCTGCTCGGTTTCACGTTGTCTACTGATCTGAGATGGAACAAATACATTAAGTCAATTGCTTCGTCCACCACAAGGAAATTTTGCTCCCGGTGCTGTGCCAGGAAATTTTTCTCCCTGGAATCGATCCTTCAAATCTATGAATCAACCATTCACCCTTGCATGGAGTATTGCTGCCATATATGGTCTGAAGCCCCTTCTGTTTGCCTTGGGGTTCTTGACAAGATCCAGAGACGGATATGCAATGTAATTGGCCCTGATCTGGCATCTCGTCTGCAGTCACTCTCTCACAGATGTGCCATCGTCTCTCTCTGTCTTTTTTACAAATACTTTCATGGTAATTGCTTTGATGAGCTGCTTTCGCTGGTCCCAAGACTTCACGAATTCAAGCGTCCTATGAGGCTAGCATCCCACTCTCACCCTTTCACTGTTGAAACTGTTAAATGTAGCCGCCTCTTCTACTCCAATAGCTTCATATCTCGCACCTCTCGCCTGTGGAACTCCCTTCCCTATTCCTGTTTCCCTGATAGCTTTAATCTCCAACTATTCAAATGTAATGTCAACTGACATCTCCAGTTGCATTGATCTATCCACTATCCTTCTCCTCATCCTCTCCTCTATCATTCCTATATGCTCTCACTCCAAATCCTCTGTAACCCCTTGTGTGCTAGTGGCTTCCCGCCTTGCTAGGGGTGAAATGCTTAAAAACAAAAAAAAACAAACCCTCTCATACATGTATATATCTATGTTTATATGTAAAGCTAGGTATTCATTATACTCTGCTTCAAATTAGATCTCTTTTTGATTCACTCAGATGTGACCACTAAGAAAGCAAAAATAAAAATTAAAAAATTGTCTCTGCACAGGGTCTCTAAACATCACATCCGGGTCACAAAAAATCCCCACCACCCCAAAAAATCTAAAATCTAATATAAAAGGAGCCAATCACGAATGTTGCCGCTAAAGCAAAAACATGAAAAATAATGTGTCATGATGCCACTGATGATGCTGTAAGAAGAGTCGTAACAAACGGACAAGTTGTCAATGTCAATGAACTTGGTCAACTAACCTGCCACACACATCAACTCCAGACCCTACTGACTCTCTCCTTCCTCAAGTCACTTCCCTTGCTCACAAAGAGACATTCTGTTCAACATTATTCCTTATTACTATAAATGTTATTTTATTGGATGCACATGTTTAAAGAGACCTTCTTGTTTTTTCCAAATAGTGAAATATTCACCAGTCTAAACATAGAAAGTATGATTTATTCAGGTTTGACCACAGAGGCTCTCTACAGAAAAGCAATGTTAATTTGCCAATTTTGAAGAAATTTATATCTCTTGCTGTGATTTTATTCTGTTGTGCTAATTCAAAATTCTTTTTACCATTTTGAATTGGCACTAAACTTTATGCTTATTTGCATACTTGTTTGCATACTTTTGTTTGATAGACTGAGGTAATCCAAACTTCTGCTAAAACTGCTATAAACTGTTAAGGAGAAGTGTACATATAGACAGGACCAGTGCATACTACTCCAAACTCCCAACTGGTAGAAAGCCTGATTGGAGGTCCTGGGCAGTGCTTTGTGACCCTTGCTATCTTATCAGCATTTACTTTCTTTATCTACATTTATATATATTACAAATTAAACTAAGCACAACTGACTATTAAAAATTTTTTTTTCACATATTTTGACAAAATTCTGGGCGGTTTGTTTTTTTTGTCCAAATCCATGGATTTGTTTTGCTCATGTTAAGTTTTTTTAAAAAAATGCACTATATAATTCACTATTTTTTATTTATAATGTTGAATGTGTTAAAGTTATTCAACTTTCTAACAAGGTAAGTCTCAAATTGATGTTAAAAATTGCTGAAAAACATTGTTGATTTATTTAAGAGGGAATGATATACTATGACATGTCTCTAATTTGTATTTAGATACATTGTATTTATTTTCAATTTTTCTAGTTAAATTGTTCATCAAATTGCATATGATCCATTATTGTACATAACTAGGTTACAATAAAATTTGCATTTTATATGAATACTATGTTATGATAATTGAAATGTAGAAGAGTGTGGGAAGAGGGAGGACATATCATTGACACAGGGGGTGGGGACACAAGACCCTTGCATTGGTCTTGTATACTGGTACCTCTATGCAACTTGAACTACCAGAAATATCAGATTAAAGTGACATTCAAGTAGACAAGTCTGGGGTAGAATTTAAAATAGCGACTCAATACCTGATAAAAAATTTAAAAAATGGAATGAACTTTGGTGATTGCTATGAAAGATAAAATATTTATTTCTTAGTTACACCTACTGATACAGATGACAGAATCTGTGCATAATTTGAACCCAAAAACATAATCTATTGAAAATTTTAATGTATTCAAAGAAGCTTAGTTATATATATATCATTAAATGACTTGAAGAATTTATCTTTGAGGGACAATTAAATCCTATGCTAAATGAAGTGATGAAAAGATAGGATTTTAACATGAGAAAAAGAGGTGAGTGGATGAGTACATTCTTTTTCTTTCTTCTCTTATGTGCTATGTCCCTTCAAGATTTAGGCAATCATGAACCCTCCATATCTTCCTGTACCTTGTAGCACTTAGTAAGTTTTGTCTTTTGGTTATTTCACCCAAATTCTGTTCTACCGTCCACTCAACCTAATCAAGTATGCTGTTAGATTGAATCATAACTCATTTCTATTTTTGGGAACTAATTGTAATGAAAAATTTATGCTTCTAACTACTAAGCACACATACTACTTAAGAATAAATTTGGAGTACACTAACATAATTTTTGCAGTTACTATGTTTCTCTTCAACCACAGCATATTATTGGGTACAAAATTGTACTGTCAGGTACAAAAAATTTGTCTAAATATGTTAATTACATCATCACCTATATGGCAATAGTCCCTGGCCAATTTTATAGCTCCTATTAGTAGTTTTCCCATATTACCTGTACTCTTTTCCTGTTACCCACCACCTGTTTTCCCTTCTGGTGTAAAATATGGAATAAGTTACTGAATGGCAATTTAATCTGGAAAAATCTTTGTCCCCTTCCCACTGCCTGACAATTGCATAAATCACCAAAACTTGTGAAAGCATACAAAACTGTCAGTTGTAGACACAAGTTTTTTTGTTGTTTTTTAATTGAATTCACCCCATGCAAGGCAGTAGAGCCACTAAGACACAAGTGGGTGTGAAAGAATAGAAAACAGAAATATTAAGAAATGAGAACAATAGAAAAGTAATCTGGAAGAGAGTAGATAAAAATTGACATTGCATTTAAATTTTTGAAAACCAAAGTTAACCAAAAAGCATGGAGCCAAAAGAGAGTTCCACAAGTGAGAAGTGCGAGAAAAGAAACTCTTAACATAGAACATATGGTTACATCTAGCCAATTCACCTGTAAATTGATGAGACCTTGCTACCAATATAGTACCGCACTTAAATTCATAAAGTCTCAGTATCATAGTGAAGAGTTTATCTGTATAATTACCATGAAAGTATTGGTGGCAGCAATATTCTAAGCATAGATGAATAGTAGATTTACAGATATGTAAGATAGATTTTGGAGACAACAATTTTCTAGCACAACACAGTGAACCCACTTTTTTAGCAGCAAACCTAATAATAGATTCAACATAGTCTTTCCACTTCATGTCAGCCAAGAATGTTAGCCTGAAAATGGATAACAATTCACTCTCCTGAAGGTCAGCACTAGCCATGCTGATGGGAGGCAGAAAGGGGTCTCTCAAATGATTAATAGTTTCATTTTGAAGGTGTTAAAATTAATAAGACATTATTTGCCCCAGTTAACAACAGACTATAGTTTGTTTCTTACATCAGCTGCCAATTTGACCACATCGTTATTGATCAGGAATAAATGGCCATATCATCAGCACAGATAGCAATTTGAGAGCTGATGACAGCAAAAAGTTGCTAATGAAAATTAAAAAACAACATAACACCAAAGATAGAGCTGTTGGATAAAACATTTTATAAAATTAAATTATATGACATTTTTAATATACTCAAGAACTGAGTTTCCAAAATAATTGTCTTTTAAGATAAATAATCTCAGAGAATGTAGGTTAAAATATTTTTTCTCTTTTAGTACATTCAAGGATAAAAACTACCAAAAGCAGATATTAGCCATCTATATTTATATTATTTCAAATTTCATCTTCTACAATCATTCATCCAGGAATGTCACTTGTAAAATGGGGTTTTAATGTTTTTAACAACATTTTTCTTATAAACAGCCTAATTAAATGTCAATAAAAAAGCTTAATATTTGAAAAAAAAAATTTATCTTTACTTCAAATAGTAAAAAGAAACTATATATTTTTCCTTTTAACTGATTAAATCATGTACCTTATTTTTATTTTAGTATTCAGTTGTACTGTGGAGAGGCATGATCACCCACATTAACAAATGTTATAAACTCATACATCTTATTTTTCATGACCACCCACATCCCGCAGGCACAAAAAACAGATTAAACCCATATATCTTATTTTCCAAGAGCAATCACATCATGAAGGGTAGAAAGAACTGATTAAACTCATATAACATATTTTCCATGAACATTCACATCGTGAAGAGACAACGAACACATTAAACTCGTATGAAGGTTCAAAGAAATGATTAAACATATATATCTTATTTTACATAATCACCAACATCATTAAGGACCAAAGAACTGATTAATCTCATATATTTTATTTTCCATAGTAAAAAGAAACTATATATTTTTCCTTTTAACTGATTAAATCATATGCCTTATTTTTATCTTAGTATTCAGTTGTATTGTGGAGAGGCATGATCACCCACATCAACAAATGGAATAAATACATATATATTATTTTCCATGATCACCCACATCTTGAAGGCACAAAGAACTGATTAAACACATATATCATATTTTCTATAAACATTGACATACTGAAGGGACAAAGAACTGATTAAATTCATATATCTTATTTTCCATGATCACTCATATCTTGAAGGCACAAAGAACTGATTAAACTCATATATCATATTTTCCATAAACATTGACATCCTGAAAGGAAAAATAACTGATTAAACCCTTATGTCTTATTTTCCATGATCACTCACATCCTGAGGGGAGAAAGAACATTAAACTTATATATCTCATTTTTCATGATCACCCACATCAGGAAGAAAGAAACTAATTAAACTCATATATATTATTTTCCATGATCACAGAGATCCTGAAGGGACAAAAAACTCAAAGAACTTATTTTCCATAATTACTCACATCCTAAAGGGAAAAAGAATTGATTATATCTATATATCTTATTTTCGATGATTACGCACATCCTGAAGATAGAAAGAACTGATTAAACTTGTATATCTTATTTTCCATGATCATCCACATCCTGAAGTGACAAATAACTGATTAAAGTCATGTATCTTGCTTTCCATGATCATTCACATCATCAAGAGACAATGAACCAATTAAACTCATATATCTTATTTTCCATGATCACTCGCATACCATACCACAATACCATAAATTTTTAAAAAAGCATAGGTAGTAATCATAAATTTTTAAAAAATGAATAAAATTAAAAAACATTAAAAGTTTATTTTTGTTTAAAATGCAATGACAGATTAACAGTGTTGCAACATTGCACCACACATTGCACCACACATTGCCAATATGCTTTTGTTTCATCAACATTTTTCTTATGATAGTGGTAGCTGTCATTTTCCTCATCCACAAATATTTTTTCACCAGTGTTTGATTTTCATAACTTAGCCATGGGTTCCAAATAAAAAGATAGTCTATAAAATCCAGAATCTATTAGATGTTTGTGGTACACACTGCTGGAGTGAACTGAAACTTCTAGATTAATTTTCTATGCTTTAAAAAATAAATTTTTATCTCTTTTTCTGCTTGTTTAAAGTAATAAAAGGTATTGGTGTGCAAATTTCTATATTAAACAACTCTTTAATAAAAAAATAAAAAAATGATAACTTCAAAAAATTATCAGAGGTATTCAATTACCCAGAAAAGCATTTGTCTAAGGATGCAAATCTCCAGGGATGCATTTGTCTAAGAACGCAAATGTCTGGTAAGCAATTGTCCAGAGCACAAATGTCCAGTACACAACTTTCAGTCCACTGAGTTCTTAAGTGGCTGATTAATCCAATTCCAGAATGGCACACTTTTCTACAAGTAGGACATCTAAGAAATCCTTCAATGGCAGTAGAGAAAGGATTA
The DNA here is from genome assembly GCA_903632075.3 of Acanthosepion pharaonis. Classification (NCBI taxonomy): domain Eukaryota; kingdom Metazoa; phylum Mollusca; class Cephalopoda; order Sepiida; family Sepiidae; genus Acanthosepion; species Acanthosepion pharaonis. The sequence goes on along the minus strand of CAHIKZ030000316.1, from coordinate 284,390 downwards.
TGTGTAATGTCTTCAGTAGCATTCCTGTTTGTAAGCTCAACTTCACTTCTATGATCTGAACAGCATCTATATAGACATATAACCAACTGGCCTGATTACCAACCAACTTTTCTAATTGGCTATGGAAGATTACAGGTCTTTAGAATGGCCCTGACCTTTTATTCACATGTACTGACCACCAAGAACCCTTTTGCCTTACTCCAGTTCACTGAAGGAATATAGCATGGCCAACCCAATGTAGGAAAGGACAAACATGACTTCAACAGTCATCCATTGTGGATGCTTTCAAATTTCAACAAAATATCTATAGCATAATGATGAAAAAAGTATTTGTTGAAAGAAAAAGTTCTGTGAGCAATGGGACAAATCAGTCTCCCTTAACTACCAAGGCAGTAATAATGGTTCAATCATTCAGTTGATAAATTTGTCACATCCTTTCTGAATATGGTCGTTAATAACTCTCCACAACTTCCTATCCTTCATTTTAATGTTCCTCCCCATCAGTTCTGGTATACATTTAAACAAGCTCATTAGCAAATTATTTGTTTTTTTCCCTGTGTCTCTTGCCTTCAAGTATAAAGTGTCTGAAAGTGTCAATTTTTTCAGGTCTTCTTTTCTTATTATGTGCCCCAGTTTTCAACTATCCTTCTGATTTTAATTTTTTATATTTTCTTTTTTTGAAACAGCAACCTTAAGATGACTATTTTCTTTGATCTAAGTGTGTGAAAACTATTTTTTATATTATTTTTATTTTTTTAAACAAATTCATTTAAATTGATTTATCCAACTTGTTTAGTTAATTATTTACTTCTATTTTAATATTTTTGCAGATATTTAGATATTTTCCTTAATAATATGGCTTTTATTATTGGGTAATATGATATTGAACCTGTCAAGAATTGAGTGAAAAATAATCCAAACAAAAGTGTATAAGATTGTCAGTAAGATGGATAAAACAACTATTATTTCTAATTCCTGTCAAAGTTTGACAGTTGGTATGATATAGTGTTTTCTTTCTCTTTTCTTTTTCATTAACTATGTTTGCATGCCAGTAACAAGACATTTTTATTAAAATATCTGTCAGTGGAAAAGAGCCTAGGAAATATGAATTTATACCTTTCCCAAGGGGAATTAATGCTAAGTAAGCAGAAGCTGTTTTCTTTGTTCATAACTGTTGTTATACTGTGACATTACACAGGGACATGGCTATCAATTCTCATACAATTGATAATAATGGTTTGTCTAATTTCAACAGCTCATAAATTGTTATATAATCTAGTTCATTGTATGTCTATAGATTTGCAGTATGGCATAAAGGATTCTTGAATCTCCTGTTTTCCATTGACTGAAATTGAATATCTTCAATTTACTTGCACAATCAATAATGATCCCAATGTCTGATTAGCATTAAATAGTTTTTTTTATTTATTATAAAGACATGGGTAACTGATAAGAAAAGACAAGTATGTTGAGGTTTATATCATTCTTATTACATGAATACAATACTGTGGTCTAGTAATTGTTTGTGTGCTCATTCATTCATAGATTACAGAATCTATGAACATAGTTTTTAATTAATATTATTTATTGGTTCTTTCTCTCATCAATCTTGGTTCAATCCTTCTTCATGATTTTTCTCATTTGCTTTAATTTTTTAATGCTACAAACCTTCCAAAGTGCATTTTTATGAACAAATGATGGATTTACCTGGTTATAGTACCTCAAACCTACAGACTAAGATTTACTTCATAAGCAATGATGTTGGATGAAAAAAGATTATCATTATGATGAACTATGACAATAAAAGAAGTTTCTATTATACATATAACACAGTAACTTTGCATCCAGGTTCTTACAACATGTCACCTTTCTTGGCAGATCTTCTTTTATCACAATGAGATATTTAATAACAAAAGTAATGGAAACAAAACCATAAAAAAACTAAATTAAGTTCACTAAACTATATACCCAAACAAATATTAAAAAAAAGATCAATTTAAAAGTTTAAAATTTCATCATCACCTCTCTTTTGGGCACATATATAGTTGCATCAATATAAATATCATTTTAATCCAATGAATTCCTGAAAAAAAACAGTATGCGGTACCTGAAAAATCTTTGTCATTAATTTTCCTAATATAAAATAACCCTTAAAAAGATGGTGCCAATGAAAATTGCATTTCTTTGCATACTACATATTTTAGGGTAAGTATTATGAACACAGTCAGATGTATGAATAATATAACAGGGTAGAATGATCTCACTAGCCTTGTATGGCAGCCAGTTTAGGTGAAGAATGCTTCTGAATTCAAAACTATGAAGAAAACAAGAAACTACTTTTCTATTTTTCTATAGAAATGATGGTAATTTACAGATAATAAAGAGGAATCTGTGGAAAGCCATGATCACCGGTGACCTGAAGGAATGGTTGGTTGTTTTTGTTTAGCAGCATGGGTTATTTAATGCTGAAATCTAAATATTTTGTATGCAAAAAATTGAGATAATAATGGTTTTAGTAATACAAGTCTTACTAATTAATCCATAGTTGTGGGAGAAGAGGTGGATTCATATATTTCCTAAAAATATTTGTGTGTAAGTGAATATAACAAACCCAACTGGAATTGGAACTCAGCCCTCCAGTTAACAATTCTGCCATTATCCATTACACCACCCACACATCCGAGCTTACAGCACCTGGTATTTCTAAATGATCACCCATCTAGGTACTGACCAGGCTCGTCATTGGTTAACTTTAGTGATCATACAGGAACAGGGATTCAATGTGGTGTGGCTGTAAGCTCCTAAAGGAAGATGGTATTTAAAAAAAATATTTAACTCCAGTAGCCATGATTTCTCTAATTGCATACATGCAGCTGAAACTTATTTTTATATAAAATCAATGTAATGATATAGAACTATTTTCTTACACAACAAATATTTCATTTTCATCATAATCTCTTTCCATGACTATGCACTTCATTTAATAATGAATATTAATCATAAAGGTTGAACATTACATAAAGAAAATTTCAGATCAGTGTTAAGTTAACTATATGCCAGGCTATAGACATTCATCCACCCTCTTATTTACAATGTGTGCAAGGTAATTCAGAACAAATTATAATAGAAAGTAAAACAAAAATATTCAACAGAAAAAATTCAGTATATTTTTTTTTAAATCTATGGATTTTCAAAGGTTATTTTATAAAAGTTGCTAGCCTCTTGCTAATCTATTGCTATTTCCATGACAAATGCTCAGCTGAACTACATTTCCTAGTTCCAACAGTTCAAACCTTCACATCAAGGACCCCTCATACCACGTACTCATCCTTAAAAAAATATAATTTTCTTTTTTGACATTTGTTACCCCACATGCATTTAATTTTATGAAATTCCAAGAAATTCCTTTTTGTAGCACTTAACGGTTAAATTAGTTAAGCCCTCAAAGAATTTAAATCATCAAATATTTTTGGTTGAATAGGAAGCCCAGTTAACCAAAATCTGGTCTGAATCGTCAAACTAAAAATGCAATAAAACTAAGACATTATTTAATTAGAAAAGCTTTTAATCGCTTTTATGAATAAAATATATTATGGATACTATTGTCTTCCAAAAGGTATTTTTTTTGATAGATAATGAATTTTTACAAGAATTGTATTCCCTTTTTTTAAAATTTTAATTAGAATAATTGATAAACTTTTAAATCTTTTTAAATTCTTTATTAATTTGTCAAGTGATATTGTTATTAATTTAAAACTGTATTTACTAATCATTAATGGAAAAGCTTCCTACAATTCAGTGAGCCCCATCACAATATTTTTAAAAGAATCTTGAATTAATTTTATGTGTGCATAAATGTTTCAATTTTTGTAAATATGGATGTCCATATATGACATTATCAGTAAATAAGAGCAGTAATTATAGCAAAATTTAAATTTATTGGTAATTTTCTAACATTTCCTCAACAAGCACCTTTTTAAGTAAGATTATAAAAACAGGGTACCTAAAATTCAATAAAATATTAGATTGCATAGAATATTTTCTTAAATTTTTAAGATTTCTGGGTTGTTAAAAATGATATAAAAACAGCAGTATATTTTATTTTTGAATGATTTTTTAATAACAAGAATTATGTTGTATTGACAGATTTTGTCAATATGGACAATTTTATTGATTTTACAGATAACCAGAAAAAATTCTGTTGGAAATTCAGCAAAATATTTTGATTATTGAAAATATTAAATTTAATCTATTAGCTTAGAATTGAAACCAAATATACCTTCAAGAAAGATTTTTCATTTTTAAAATACATTTTAAACTTAAGGTATTGCTTCTTTTTTTCTTTTTCATTTTTTAGGTACCTATATAAATATAATACTTTCTGCTTGTACTAAATAAAACTATTTTAAGACAGGTATTAGTAAAATAATGAATTGTGCATATATTTATAACAGTTCAACAAAACAAGCAGAAGTTTTTACTGATTGTCCAATATCCTTGATACTAAAAACACTATTCCACATTAACAATCCAATAATACTGTATAAATGAAGGCTTTAGTGAGATTAATAAGGTCATCTTAAAGTTTAAACATTGATTAACATGTTGATGTATTAAAATCAGTGTCATCTAGATGTAATAATGAGAGTGATAATTTCTATAAAATTGACTCTTGATAAATGAATTAATTTTCAGTGAAGTATTTTGTGTCATGAATTACTTGTTTATCTGAGAAACTAAATCAAACAGTAAATTAAGTTAATCAAGCTTTTTAGCTTGATGTGAAAGAATAATGCATTTTTAACCCCTGCATTTTTTAAATGATGAAGAGAAAATCAGTGTTTTTGTGTCAGTGATGCCTGGAACTAATTTTAGATGTAAAAAGTAAATAGACTTACTATTGATTGGGTTTGGAAATTGGAACAAATTTTGTCTTTGAATAATAGTTGAATCATCTACTGGATCTTTTCCTATTTTGTTCTGATCAATTCTAACTATATTTAGAATTGTTTTTTAAAGAGACTGTTCTTCTATATAATAAATGCAAATGTCAGTGTGTCAATGTGTCACACTTTTTCAACTTTATTCTTTATATTCAACATATCATACCATTTTGGAATCAGGCCGATTCTTTGAGCAAATTAAAAACATTCTGGGCCAGATCCAGACACACAATCTTGAAATCTTGGATTCCTAAGTTTTCACTAGTGCAATTGTTTTTGGTGATTTTTGTACATGATCTTTTGCAACAAATTTTTTGTATGATAATTTTTATAACTTGGAAATTTGGGAATAATCAAAATTAATTGTGAAATCCAGCGAAAGTTACCAATGAAATAAAAATAATTGTTAGTATGGAAAGTAGGGACCTAAATACATTAATTTGTCTTTAAATTAAGTGACAGCAGAATTATTGTTGAATTTTTAAAAGGTAAGCTTAATTATTAATGCAATACTTAAATGCAGCGATCAGTTTTGAGTTCTTCTGTAGTTTATTGTTGCCTATCACATCTACTCCCTACCTACCTATTGTGATGAAGGCCCAATCAAGAGCCCTCTGCAGGAGCTAGATTAAATGTTGTTTGATAGGGTGGCCTTATGCTAGTCATTATCATATTTTTTTCTTTTTTTTTTGTATCTTAGAGATTATGTTCTGTGATTGTTTATTAGATTTCTTGTCAGACAATAACCATTTATCTACTTATTGGCCTGGTAATCACAGCTTTTCTTGGGACTTTTATGCTACAATGTCATACTAATTTCTTAAAAAGAATCAAGTCAACCTAAACCATTTAATCATATTGATATACTTCATAAAGATGAAAATTGGCATAATTATTAGTAATGTTACTGTAATTAGTATGTACATGGCTAAATGATTAGAATGTTAGCATTGCAAACATAAGACTCATGTTCAAATCTCATAATAGTAAATTTGTTATGGAGATGACCTTGCAGACAATCCTGGCATGTAGCACAGTTGGGAAGTGCCTAAAAACTATACCACAGGTTGACCTGATCCTTGTGAGTGAAAATGGGTAGACAGAACAAGGGTTTGAGCATGCTGACCCTGTTCCCCAAAACTAATCATGCCAGATTATGCTTTCTCTCCCAGAAACTGTAACTAAGGTTCACTCAGCATAGTTGCAGTATAAGTCAACTTGAAATCATAATCATGATAAGGCATCAACATTAAGAATAGCAGCTCCTTTTACATATTCAATATCAAAATCAAAATTCTTAAAATTCTAGAATTAACTTTCAGTAATCTTTTTCTTGGATTTAAAATAAATTCTTAAGGATTCTGATCAGATCTCAGAAAGAAATTTCTATCCAATAAGAATTGGTAAGCTCTACTAATGTTTTATACAATCACTAAAGCTTCTTTTTCTATAATCAAATAATTAGAATCTGCAGCCATTAATCTTTTACAGAAGTACATTACTGCATGTCCGACTTGGGATAAAATTGCTGATAGGGAATGTTTACTTGTATCTCTGGCTAATATAAAATCCTTTTTTGGGATTAAAACTTTTTACAATAGTTTTTTTTTTTTTTTAGTAAGGGCATTTTTTAAACTCTCAGAAGTTGTTTATTGTATATCAGTTCATTTAAATTCAACATGTATTTTTTAGACAAAATAGAAAAATAATTCAATTAATTCCCAATATTTCAGTAAATAAATATTTTACTATAGAAATTGACTTCACCTAAAAAGGATTCTAATTTTTTTTTTTTTTTTGATAAAAAATTATTTTGATATTTTCTGCCTCAAACTTGAGTCTGGTGAAATACCAATGTTTGAAATTCAGTATACCAGATATGATACTTTTTCCTAACTGAATTCACATTTATCCTTATTAATGGTCATACCAGCCATTTTTAATCTGTTTAGTACATAGCTGTTTTTAATTCCAATTCTTCTTTGGTTTAATATTTTTTGTGATTATTTCACTAATTACCTTGAATGTTAAGTCTTCCAATTATTTTGTACATGTCATTAAAAAGAATAGCTTCATTCCTGCTGATACTAAAAATATACATTTTATTTTCACCTCTACCTTCTTTGTTGTCTTTTAGTTTCTTGATTTTATAATTTTCTCAATTATCTCACTAAATTTCCTTAAATATTAAGTCTTCCAATTCTTTTGAATATATCATTAAAAAAGAGATTTCCATGATTGCTTTGCACCCTGCTGTAACTTAAAAATAAATCAATGATTTCATTTTCACCTCCAATTGCTTTGTTGTCTTTTAGCTTATTTGATCTAGCATTGGCTGCAAAACATCATAGCCACATTTCAACAAAGTCAAGTTTGTTCATTTGTAATAAAGATGCTATTGGTGACATTATTATTGTGAGGTGGGCAATTCAAGATTTCCTACCTCCTCATTTATAGAATGACAAGACATATAAATTTACGCAATTAGCATTTATTTCAATATTACTTTAATGATTAGGTTCTTCATAAATTAATTTAAAGTTTATTAAGAAAGTTTGATAAAATGTACAGAGTTCAACCAAATTCTCAAAATTTAACTTAAATGATTCGATCTGAATTTTTCTTTTTGGAAGGGATTCTTAATCAGGCTGAGAACTTTTCAACACCCACTATACATTTAAATAGATTTTTATTATCTTCAAAAATTCAACATTACTTTCCAAACAACGTAATGTTTTCAGTACATTTGTGTTTATTTTTTGATCTAAATTATATAAGGTATATTTTGAGATGTTTTACATTCCTTCACAGTAAAATTAAAGGGTCACAATGTCGCTATTGTTCATCAAGTTACCAAGTGCAGACTAATTGGGATGATTCACAGTACTTTATTTACATTGTTAAAACAAGCAGGACCAATGGAAATTCTACAACACATATCCTTGCAGTTTAAATATAAGACACTAAATAATTAATATAATTAAATAATTTTTTAAACAAAAGAAATATTTAATTTTAAATATTGCTTCTATCTATTCATAAATTTATTCAACTGGTTAAAAAATATATTTTATTCAAAAAGAAACTAAAAAATAAATATTATCTTTTAATATATATATATATATATATATATATATATATATATATATATATATATATATATATATATATATATAAATTGATAATATTAGTAGTAAATATACACATACATATGCAATCATATATCTAAAATATATATATATATACATACATAAGCATACATATATATTTGTATAAAAAATAAATCCAAGAGGATAGAATCCAGGTAGAACTCAATGTCTGGGACAGAGTAAGGATATAATAAAAAGGGTTTTCATATTTCTCTCACCTAAACTGTCTTTTGACTCCCCTCTTTAAAACTTCTCTCTGTTAAATTTTAATCCCCACTTCATCTTTAGACCTTTCTGTTCTTCTCTCATCTGTTACCCCTCCTTATAGCTTTCATTTACTCTAACATTCGTCCCACACTCTTATACATACACTCGCACTAAATTTTATTTTTTATTCCTGGAGTTGTTTTTTTTTTGTAGGTCTGATGAATTGGATCGTATTTACGATTCCAATAGAATAAATAATGACCATGGAATATTAGTGTAAGTCTTTTTATTATATATATATATATATATATATATATATATATATATATTTTATTATAATTAGTGGGTTAGAAAAATTATACTGCCTTCCTTAGCCCTTTGAGTCCTGCGTTCTGAACAATATTAACCCTTCTGCCTGAGCTCCTGAGTCAAAATTTGCAAATAATTGGTATGTAATGTTTCCCAGTAGATATAAAAATAGTTACACATGTTTACCCACCGTTCAACCGGTAGCTGGGTATTAAGTCATTTTTGTCAACCACTGTTCAACCGGTGGCTAGGTATTATGTAAATTTTCTCTACCACCATTAAAACAGTGGTCAGGGCTCAGAGGGTTAATTAATTTTCCTCTTAACATCAAGAAACTGATTAGAGAATTGAAAAGGATCAGTATAAATATAAGTAGACACAATATGTCAATATTATTCAATGAAACCTGTTTGAATGAAGATATACTGCCTATATATATATATATATATATATATGTGTGTGTGTGTGTGTGTGTGTGTGTGTGTGTGTGTGTGTGTGTGTGTGTGTGTGTTTAGGTAGCAACCCTTCTTTCATGCATATTTCATTGAATATGACAAACAATGTGTCTTTATTTAGTTTTTTATACAATTTCTCATGCGATCGAATAATTTTTTCTTTTCAGATGATAAATTAAATAAAAACTGTCTGAATGTTCTTTTTTTCAAGCACTTTCAGCTATACATTTAGTCATTTTCAAGGATGAAATATTTTAACTGTTAAATGAGAAATAATTTGTTGCATGGATGAATTAATATAATTCTTTTATTGTTTTCAAAACACGCTCATGTCCATGTTCATAGTTGATATTATTGAATGTTGTTTTTTGTTATTTTTTCCATTATTTTAGCCTTTTTTTGCATATATATATATATATATATATGTAATTTTGTATTTAAGTAGCAATCTGTCTTTTATACATGTTTCAAGATGACTGACAAGGTACTGCAATTAAGCTTTTTATCTAATTTTCCTGTGCTCACACAAATGTTTTTGGCTATTCCCATAGCCATTATCAAGGACAATTTATTTTTTATTTTTAACTATGAACACAGCCACAGTGTGATGACCATGTTAGAAAAATTAAACATTTCTATAACTTCAGACACATACATAGATAAATCCACATAGTTAAAAATAAAAAAAATAAAAATCACCCTTGATAATGACAAATGGAAATAGACAAGGATACTCAGATATGCAGAACTTTTGGACTTTTTTTTTACATACTTTGTGTCCAGAAAAGAAAGCATTTTGTGTGAGCACAGCAAACAAAAAAGCTTAATTGTAGTACCTTTGTCAGTTGTTTTTAAAAAAAATATATATATATATATATATATATATATATATATATATATATATATATATATAATTTTTGGTGACTTAGTGTTAAAGAATATAAAAATTAATGATAAAATAAAAATACACTTTAAATTGAAGCCACCAAGAGTGTCAACCCTAAGCACTTATAAGTGAAAATATTATACATGAGCATTGATAAGTGAAATATTATACATGAGTAAAGTATCTTACAGTATAAAAGTTAGGTAGTAGTCAGAAATAAGTACATTAATAAAGTGAAGTATATGAAAATAAATAAGAATAAAGAAATATTTTAATTATATTAATATGTATGCTTCCTTATTTCAAGAAAACAAATTGAATTTCAATAAATCTTGAATATATAAAATAGTTCCCACATTTATTAATTATTTGTGGTGTGACTTCCTGAGTACACACACATGCATATACACACACATGCATATACACACACAAGTTTTTCTTTCTTTCTTTATAAAATCTCCTTATAATGAAATTTATTTCATTTTACTAAGAAACTGTTAGGTAACCTTAACATATTTGAGAAAAATATGAGAATAATCAAGAATTTATACTGAGAGCAAACAGCCTGCATATGGAGAGAAAATGAATTCAATAAATATAGAAAATAGAAAGGAAAGTAAGGATATATCTTACCACAGGATTATTAACAGTGACGCAATTCTAAGAAATTAGAAGTTCTACCAGGATTCATTATTAACATCCACAATCTTAACAACATAAGATATACAGATGAGACAGTGTTGATAGCAGATACAGAAAGAAAACTACAAGAACTCATACAGAATTCAGTAAGGAAAGTAAAAAGAAAGGATTAATCAAGAAGACAGAATCCATGGTTGTAAGCAAAAAGAATAAGCCAAAAGGCAAAGTACATATTGGAGATAACAAAATCAAACAAGTATAACAATTTAAATATCTGGTAAAAGTTTTAGCAGAGAATGGAAAGTGCAACACTGAAATTCAAAGATGCAGAGAAATAGTGAAAGATGCCTTTCAAAAGCTAAGCAAAGTATTATAAATCCGATCCTCCTCTATGGCAGTGAATACTGGACAATCTCCTCACAGATGAAAAAGAGACTTGAAGCAACAGAAACAAAGAAAAGAGTATTAAACTGTTATGTAATATCAATCTTCCTATATGGCAATGAATGCTAGACAATCTCCTTACAGATGAAGCAATAGAAATGTGCTTCTACAAGAAGATGCTGAGAATACCATGATTTAATAATGTAAGTACAAAGTATAAAGTGATTTAACTAGATAATTAAATGAATGTTTTGAAATTGTAATTATATAAATTAATATTCTTGTCTGAATTTCTGGGATGAGTAGTTATTATTTACATTATTTATATTGAGACTAATATCCTCATCTTTGTTTTTATCATCACAGAATCATCATTGTAATAATAACAAAGATGACAGCAATAGTCCAAGTGTAAATAATGTAAATATGTTAATATTCTTTTACAATAATATTCTAGAAAAAGCATAAACATCAATTATTTACATCTATTTTTAAGGATCTTGATATAAATCTTGATTATACGGAATCAACTGCTAGGTCCGTTGTTAGGAACATCGGTTCACTGTGTCATGCTAAACAATTTTTCTCTCCAGAATCTATCTTACATACTTATAAGTCTACACTTCATCTATGCTTTGAATATTGTTGCCATATATGGTCTGATGTTCCAGCTATATATTTAGAGACTTAGAGATAAGTTCCAAATAAGAATCTGCATTCGTCCTGATCTGGCATCTCAGCTTCAGTCACTTTCCCACTGCTATAATATAATTTCCATGTGCTTTTTCTATAAATACTTTCATGATGAACAGTCCTCTTTGATACTTAGACTTTATGAATTTAACTGCAGTACTAGATTGGCAGCTAGGTCTCATCATTTTACAGTTAAAATGCCTAGATGTAACCATAAGTTCTATGCTAATAGTTTCTTCTCTTACACTTCTTGCTTGTGGAATTCTCTTCTGGTTTCTTGCTTCCCAGTTAACTTTGATCTTCAAAAATCTAAATGCAATGTCAGTCATTATTTTCTGTCTTCTTAATTCTTATTCTTTTATTGTTCTCTCTCCTTAATAGTTTTTTTTTCACATATTATCTAACACTCAGTAATTCCTTGTCTTAGTGGCTTTATTGCCTTGTCATTAATAGAGAATAAGTGAGATTGAAAGAGTTATAACTGTTCTTCTTCAATAGAATATAATAATCTGTTATACAATATTTAGTTACTAATATGGATTTAAGTGATACTTTGTGAGTATATACGTACAAACCCACACACACACCCACACACATTTGTTGTGTGCATGTATGTGTGTGTGTCTGTGCAGATGTTATACCTATTGCAAACTGTATAATTTCATTATTAAAAAAAAAGTTTATTCAGGCCTTAGGTTGCTTTCTTCTCACTTCCTAAATGATTTTAATAAAACAGGCCAGGTATATGAACTGGAATTTCTAGCTTCCAATTCATTATAAACTATAAATTGTTCCCACAAGTATATCTTAAGTGGGTTAGCAACCATGTACACAAATATTCCTACGAGATCACTAAAGTTTAAAAACTGATAACATTTGAAAATAAGCAGCACTCTAAAAAATGCAAATATCTTTCATGACCACATCTGTTTTTCTGACATTTCTGACCACAATCTATTTGCTACTAATCAGATTGTACTAAATAAGCAAACATTTAAGAATATTAACTATTAATTAAATAGAGACACATTCAATAGCACAAGTTAGTATTGCGTAAGCAAGAAAATCAGTATGCTAGTCTGTATTAGAAGCTGAGGTATTGAATGGCAATATATATATATATATATATATATATATATATATATATATATATATATATATATATATATATATATATATACGTATATATATATATTTTTATATATTGGCTTGAAATAAAGTCATTTTTTTTCCAAATATAAGACACTTCATTTTAAGATATTTTAACATTTATCCTATTTGAATACTTACTGTCAAAGATAACAGGTATATAAGTATTTATGCTTATAATCACAAGCATAAAACTTGGCACAAACATTTACCAACATTTTGGAGATATGAACTTCGACCTTCTGTACAGATGCTTTTTAAGTTCTTATAAGGGAACTTTTATAATTAATAATGCAATAAATATTTTTTAATATTTCTAAGCATTCCTATATTTATATCATAATATACTAAATAATAAAACCAATCTACTTTGTTTGCTTTTTGATAAACAACCCATTTTTTGCCAAACCTTTTCTTTCATAACGCCAGTTGTTAATAGCAATCTTACTTATTAATTAATAAACAAATATGTTTAAAATACATTTGGTTTAGTCAATTTTTGTGTGCTATAGAAATAGAAATTTTCTTTAACCATTTTCATTTGTCATTTGATTGCTAAAAGTATGATATAAGATATAAGAATAATTTTTTTATGTAGACAATATGAGCTACAAGTGCATTCCTGGAATATCTGTAGCTTGTTTGCTGGAGTAATGAATCAAGTAAACGTTTTTAACCAAGTACAGGCAAACATATACCATATTCCTAATTTCTTAAGATGCATACCACATGAGTCATTCATTGCTGAGCAGTAGAGTTATAAGTATTTATGTTATACTGTTGGCAGAAAATGAGTGAAAGGAATCTGGAGTAGTGGATGAACATCAAATTTTGAGCAAAGATTGGTAAAAGTGCTATTAAAAGTTACCCTTATTAAAAATAGCTTATGGTATTATGAAGAAATCAAGTGTTTTTGAGTGGCATGAGTGTTTTTGCGTGACATGAGTATAAGGCAATGGAATTCTGCACATCACTGCACCTGCTGGGATGACATCCAAGGTCAGCTGTATATGAATACATCATCACTTTCTATGTTCCACAGATTCATTTCAGTAAACAATATTAGGGCTGTGATCACTGTCAACAAAACAATAGTGATAAATGCTTTTCAAAGGGAAGTAACAAAAAAAAAATACAATTTCTCATTTAGTTGCCAATGTTTTCTTTCTGCTATGAGAAAGCAAACTTCCACCCATGGAAAACTAAACCCTACATGCTCACTGCCTGGCTTTTTCACTGAGTGCCCCTTCACTCACTGTCTGATTTATTATATGGATACTGGCTGGGGGACCCACCACCCCTTTCTGCCTACTCACATTCCACCAACTGAAAAGGGGGACCACCCAGACAGGTTTAGGATGGTCAGTCTTTCAAAGAACCCTACTTTTACAGCTATGTAAAAACACTAACAAAATTTTATGTTTGACAATTCAAAGGCAGGCTAGAGACAAGGTTCCTGAAAAACCCTGGTCATTAAATTTACTTAAAGACAGGATAGAGACAAGATTCCTGAAAAACCCTGGTCATTGAATTGAATTAAAGAATCTGTGAGAAATCGCATTGCTGCAAGTAGTTCTGGTAAAAGCAAGAAGATATGTATTATAATGCAAGAAGTGTCAGTCAAAAACATGAAGAGTAAATGTTTATTTGGAAGTAGTGAAAGAGGTATAAGAAATTGTTCAGAGGAGAAGACCTGAACTCTGATCAAACAAGTGGATTTTCTACCATGACAATATTCTAGCATATAATACATTATGAGTATGCAAGTTCTTGAATAAGGATCCATTACAAATTCACCTTATTCACCAGACTGAGACAACAGTAGTTTTAAGTTATTTCCAAAATAGAAATCTGACCAGAAAAGTCAGTTTTGATGGGATCACTGACATCCAGCAACTGAAAGGTATTCCAGAAAATGAGTTTCATTAAGAATGTCTTTAGCATCGCTGTCTCACCAAATGGATAGCTTCACAATGAGGAGTAACTGGAAGGTAACAGCAGGCAACAATGACCAGGTAAGTAATGAATATTCCTGAAATGAAATTATCACACCTCATATTTACAATAAAAAGTAAGATAAAAAGTAGTCCATCAATGAAAAATCTTTTGAAACAAGAAAGTCAAATTTTCAAACTACTTAGAATTATGGAGAATCTGTAATAGAGCTTATGGAGATTTATAGGTAGAAAGTAATTTATAGGTAGAAAGTAATTCAATAAAAATATTGCTTGTTTTTGTAATATTTCTATTTCTTTTCCATTAGCACTATACCATCATCAGGTTGAGCAAGAAATCTTTTGCAACACACTAACACATGTTGAAATCCTCACAATACCCAGAGTCCCCAATCAGGCTTGGGCCTCCCCTGGTGGGTGTTTGGGGTAGTATACAGTGGCCCTGCATGAGGAAGCTTACTAACATGTTCATCCATGTCAACTGATAAAGATGCAAGATAGTAGTAGTACTTGGTAAACTGAAAATAGACAGACAAATAAAACACAAATTAAAAATACCATGGATCAGGATCCATCTATAAATAATAACTACGAAGATGATGGAGATAATAATTATATAATTCTTTATCAAATGAAACTGATTCCTTTAATGAGGAGACTATTGGTACTGGACATGAAAATTCTGCTTAGAACATGATTATGCTAAAAAGACATTCCTTTATCAGATACAAGATAAAGTACAGAGATGTATGGAAAAAAGTATTACGTATGCAACCAAACATACTGGAAAATATAAAAACTGTGTGAATGTTCATGTTATGGTAAAAGAATCAGTGTGTTAATTGGAATTGTGTTCAAGAATGAACTGTCCTATCCAGAAAATGCTGTATTTGTTAACTGCTGATCAAGAAATGTCACAAGATGTGGTAAATGCTAAGTGAGAATCAAAGAGCTTGATTAGTAATGAGGTATTTGAAGTTCCTTTTGGAAAATAAAGTAACAGTATCATATCATTGAAAAATATAAAGATGGTGAAAAGAAAATTAAAGCAACATCGGTAGCCTATGGTTTTAAGAAAAATACCAAGTCTCAGGAAAGATTCTACAACATGAAATAGGAAATGTTTATGGTTGGTATTTTTAATCACAGCAACAATCTGTCAGAAGCTACAAACTATTGATATAACAGTAGCATTTCTGCAGTGAAATTTCCTAGAAAGAGAAGTATTCCTATATCTTCCTTATAATATGCATGTAAAACTTAAAGTTTGGCACCTTAAAAATTGTATTTATTGAATAAATGAAGTTCCAAGATCTTGGTATAAGAAAATAAAAGAAATACTATTACAGTTGGAAAGCAAAGAATGTCCATATGATAATGCATTGTTCATGTAATAAATGGGGGTCACTTTTAGGTATTTGGGTTAACCATGTGGACAACTTTGACTTTTGGAGTAATAAATTTTTCCAGGAATAGATTTTAGAAAAACATTTAAGGTGGGCTCACATGCAAATGGATCATTTAAGTATCTGGTGTTAGAAGTTCCACAAATTTAAAAAGGAGTGACAAATAATCAAGACTTGTATATTCTAACAAAGATTCAACTTAATATAGCTTGAAAATTATGAATTTTGACGAGAGAAGAAAAAGATGAGTTGAAATATTTAAGTGAACAAATAATATGGGTTGCTCACAAATGCCAGATATAAGCTATGAAACATGTGCTCAGAACAATACAGAAAAGGACCCAACTGCTATAATGTTGCAAGAAGCAAAGCTTTGACAAGACTGAAATCTAAGAAAGTTGCTCTCAGATTGTGAATGGTTTGGATATATAAAATTACATTTAACCTTTTGCCAATTGTTGAGATTCTAGTAGCACAGGACAGTAATCAAGGATGAATGGTTGGATATATAAGATTAGCTTTGAACATTTGTTAATTGTTGAAATCCTAGTATCACTGACAATTTTATTACAATTAATCACTTTTCCTCAAAGCAAATAGTACATTAATTAGAGTCTCACTATGAATTTATCCTATATTTCTCTTTATCCATACATTTTGCTTGTAGCCATAAGTTGATGACTTGATTTAAAATTGTAATAAAAAGTAAATAATGAGGAAAAAAATTGCTAGTCAAAATTATTAATTATAAATTGTTGAAAATGTTTTACCTGAAAAATCTAATCCAAAATAATTGATTTTATTGTCACTTTGCAAATAGATGTTTGTATAGATGTTGAAAATGAAATAAATAGCAAGTGTTATTAGGTTGGTGCAAAAGTAATTATTCAGTATTTTAAAGCACAAATATAAATTTATTCACTTCTATTATGTATTTTTTCTAAGTCACATAGTAAACATACATGGGGTAAAGACCAAATCCAAATGATTTTATTGTATGAACTCAAAATGGGATAAAATTAATGGAAACTGCTCACAATATCTGTTGGTTCCAATCTGAGTGAAAATGTATATTTATTATTCAAAAAAATTAACAAGTGTGGCACAAGGCTGAGGTGAAGTGGGGAGAGACTGGTCAATATTAACTACCCTAAATCTAACTAATCAGATTTACAACCCATTCATTCATTACAATTTGCACATAAATCACAAGAACTCGTCCATTGCCATTCAATCAAATATATATCACAATACCACATCTTTACAGGGAATCTGAATGGGAATCATCGCAAAATACTTTCCCCTAGCCAATTTATAGGTAGAAACACACAAATGCATGCTGGGATTTCTTCCTAGCCAATAAGATAGGCCACTTGTCAATGTGATCTGACTCATTTCCAGTCTGTCTTTCCTTGAAATCAGAACAATGTGTTCATTCATCAGAATTTTACTAAAATATTATTTACCTTATCTACATGTAAACTATTGTCTTCAACTGTGTTATTGTTAAACATTTCAGCCATTGTTTCCTCTAGCCTTTTTCGGTTGTATGTTGATTCAGGTAACCTACAGGGTAATTCTAGTGGATTAAAGCTTTGGTTCATGAATTTGGTGAGTTCAGTCCCTGGGCTGGGCAGTGTGTACTCAGTAGAAATAGAACAATAACTGAGCAGTACTAAAAATAAATGGGTAGTGGAATGAGAACAGCCTACTCCTGTAGATTAAATAAAGGTTTCAGTTTAGAATTCCCTGTAGGTTATCCACATTGATATATACCTGATGAAGGCCAAAGAGTATAACAGCTGAAACATTATAATAACAAAGATGAGGGCAATAGCCTGCAAGTAAATAGTATAAATAATGATGACACCTCATCCCAAAACTTCACTACAATGTGTTGGAAAATGTTTTCATCTGAAATCAAGATATGAACTTAAACAAAATGGTCACAATATATAGAAAAGAGACGTCCATTTAAACTGATGAGGAGGGTCATAAATGTATGTTTGCAATTGCCAACAAACACTTGAGGGCCATTACTGAAGTGGACTACAGAAGTTACAGAAGAACTAAATGTTGACCATTCAGCAGTTGTTAGACATTTGTACTAAAGGTGAAAAAATTAATTCTATATGATAGCTGACAAGGTCCTACAGTGTCTGGATCAAGGTAATGCATCAAAATACTTCTGCAAAACAAAACTACCACAGAAGCTACAAATGATTATAGTTTGATGGTTGGAAAATAGTATCAATCACCGCAATTTCTTGAATCCTGGTGAAACCATCACAGCAGAGTAAATATTGCCAGAAAATCAACAATATACACCATTTATGCCCAACAATGGTCAATTGAAAAGGACCACTTTTTCTCCATGACAACGCCTGACCACATATCTTGCAAATGACTCTGCTCTGTTGAAATTAAATGAACTGGGCCATGAAACTATCTCCTCCAGCCTACTCACCAGACCACTCCCCTACCGACTATCACTCAAGTATTTAGACAATTTCCTGCAGGAGATTGTTTTCAACAGCTAAACTAAAGTTCAAAACATCTTCAAAAAGTTCATAGGTTCCAGAATTAAATCAATTTATTGTTGGCAACAACACAGCACATAGGCTGATGGTTCTTGGTCTAATTAAGAAATTTTATTCTAAGCTGAAATATATGGCTTCATGTTCCAAAACCGCAATTATTTTTGCAAATGTTTTATACACACACACACACACACACATATATATATATATATATATATATATATATATATATATATATATATATATATATATATATATACCATGTTTGCTGGCCTATTGAATGCAGATTTATTCCAAAAAAATACACCAAAAAAATTACCCGACATCCAATACAGCAAAAAAAAAAGTGGGGTTCACCTGGAATTAGTGCATGCATAGAGCTTATCTCTGAAACTAAGACTCCTGGAAATGAACAAACATGATATCAATAAAAATATCTCTGAAAAATTCACCTAGTAAATTAAGAAATTTATGGAATTGCACAATATTTTGCTGTTTGTTTTTTTAAAAATACCAGATTTTACAGAAATATTTGCTTTGATTGGTATATTGCTGTTTGCTTTGTATGTTTTTATTGATATAAAGGTATTGGAATTTGCTTTTCTGTATTTATGGTAGTTATCAACAAGTACAATATTTCTGTTTTTTACCTATTACCGTATGAACTAGTGTTCACCGATACCAGCAGATTTCTTTGCAGCTATTATGAATTTACTGTATGTGCAGTTGTCGCTCCCTGACAAACAACTTAAACAATTTTCAATAAATACATGATGAAATGTAATAAAATTCTTTTTTTCTCTAAAATTTCCTGGTAATTAAACCTTACCTCACTTCTATTTAAAAAAGTACTTGTATTATAATTTGTGTTAATAGTGTTTCTTCATGATTAGTGAGAATGTCACATAAAGGTAAGGTTATAATTTTGATTTTTGGGGTTGTGATGTGTGCTTTTGTTTTTCCAAAATATTCCATGACAATATTTAAAATTAGGGTGCAGCCAACATGTGGGTGCATCTAAAAGACTGGTAAATATGATTTATATATATATATATATATATATATATATATATAATAAATCAAGAAAAAACCTTAAAGATCCATTTCAGTTATAATTTATTTTGTGCAAATTGTTATATTCATCTCTTCAGAGCAAAAGTTTCTTAGGAATTTTCACTCTGAAGAGATCAATATAACAACATTCACAAAATAAATTATAACTGAAATGGATCTTTTATTTATTATTAATTTGTTCAGATTTTATTAATCTGTAATTTAAATTTACATTGAGCTCTCTTTGGATTAATATTCTCCATGGAATTATCTATACCTGCTACAAATTGGTATTATATATATGAATGTATATATATATATATATATATATATATATATATATTGATTACAACATCTTACTCAGATGTAAACTACCTCCTCACTGTTTGCATCACTTGTAATGACTTCCTTCTCATTTTGGTGTCCATGGACCCCTAAGATAACTCTTGAGACCAGCATTTGATTTCATAAGTATTATGCATATATGGCAGATAAACTCTGTAAATTTGATTTTGATTGGCTCTACATGCATTACAATTCTCCTGTGTACCCAAATGTGCCTTCTCAATCCAGATGAAGATCTACAAATGTTACAAATAACACAGCTATTGTCAGAAGGATGATGAGGTATATTGGCAAAGACAAGCTCAGATCAAGCATGATATCTGAAGATACACTCACTCTGATTTGCCAACTAATATGCAGTCTTGGAAATGTGATGTGTGTTAGTGCATGCTATTGTCAAGAGTAAGTTATGTAAACCATCTGAAAAGTCATCATAACAACCAGAAGCATATATGATGATTGTCACTTCATTTGGTAGCTTTTTTTTGTGTTTTTCATTTAGAATTTTATTATTTCCATCATTTTTACCCAAGCTAACACTCTGATATGTGCTTGTAAGATGTCAAGCCTACAGACATCAGCATATCTCCATTGGCATGGCTCTTGTGAAGAGATATCTGCACATATAGATGGCAATGCTTCATGCTTGTGCTACACATATAGTATCCTCTCCATCCCTTTAATCTGATGTACACAGACAAGCCAAAGCAAGATGACTGAATGAGTCAAGGAACTGAATGTTTTACCTCTCCAGACTTCACCCTGACCCAACCTAATATATATATATATATATTCTTCTTCTTCATTTGCCCTTAACTCTGGCAGGAGCCCTTAGGATGACAACATGCTGAGCTGTCCATCATTCTCCTCCTTCTGTCAAATATATATAAAGATATATTCTTTGTTTAATTGTTGGCAACAACACAGTGTAGATTCTAATGATTCTTATTCTGATTAAGAAATGTGATATACTGCTTCAAAGTTGATGTTTAAAAATTGAAATCATTTTTTTATTTTTGCACCAGCCTCATATTATCTAGATTAGATTTATCATTGAACAATTTAACTAAATGCTAAATACATCCATGACTTATTGCAACTGAAAAAATGTATGCTTTGAGAGAGGATTGCAAAAATTATTGAAAATGCTAATAGTTGTAGATATAATTTTAATTCTTAGCATGAAAGAATTTTTGCTAAAAAAAAATTAGAAGAAATGAAAATTTAAGGTAGAATTTATACCAACCAAATGACAATATTAGTATTAAAAATCAGCAAGAATACTGGGGAGAGTACTGGAATATTAAGGAAATTCATCACTTAATTCCAATAAAAGTCACTACTCACTACTCATGGTAAAATTAAATAAAAAATAATAATAATAATGATGACTTTTCCTATTTTGGTCATGCTTATGAAAAAATACTTTTGATTTACTGTATTGTATGTACCATGTGCATGTGGCTAAGTAGTTAAAATATTCACTTTCCAACCAAGAGACATGGGTTCAAATCGCACTATAGTCAATTTGCCAAAAAAGGTGACTTCTTGGTGTTATCAGCCTGTACTTTTCGAAAATGCCTGAAAACCTTACTATGGGTTGACGCAAGATTTGTGAGTGAAATTGGGTAGACGGAACTATTTGCCGATGGTTGAGCTAGCATGAAATCACAAGTCATCGTGACTGAGGATTTGAGTGTACTGGCCTTGTTCAGACTGTTGATCACGCCAAATAATGTGCTCTCTCCCAGAAACTGCAACTAAGACCTGCTCAGCATAGCTGCAG
Source organism: Acanthosepion pharaonis (assembly GCA_903632075.3). Taxonomy (NCBI): domain Eukaryota; kingdom Metazoa; phylum Mollusca; class Cephalopoda; order Sepiida; family Sepiidae; genus Acanthosepion; species Acanthosepion pharaonis. The sequence continues at coordinate 262,488 of CAHIKZ030000316.1, read as the reverse complement.
TATATACCACAGATGAGCTCTGTGAGTATTGAACAAATACAAATGTGCCTGAGCAGACGTCTGCAGTAGGGTCTGACTAGCTGCCCTAGCAGACAGACATACTCAAATATGTGGCCAGTCATTACTTACTGTATGTATCACCAGATATAGATTTATTCATAGCTGCTTTAAAAGTTGAACCTGGGTGAAATTTAAATAATATAAATCACAATGAATTCTTAGTCATTTTTTTAACGGTTTTTATCTTTTGAAAATGTTTAATAGGTAATGTTTTAACTTTTATATATAACTAATATATGCAGTTAAATTAATACTATAAGTAAAATGATTTATCATGGTTTATCTCTCTCTCTCTCTCTTTCTCTCCCTCTCTCTCTCTTTATATATATATATATATATATATATGAATATTTTTTAGGAGTTGATTAAATCCAACATATTTTTAATTCATTTGTTTAAATGTTATTTTTAATGGATACTCATATTTGAGTAGATGCTCTGTCTTTTATTTATTTTGAGAATCAGGAAAGATATATGTGTTCAAAAGTACTATTCAGACATTGTTAGACCAAGAGGTCCTATATGGTTGAGAGGTCAAGACATGTCAAATCTAATGACAGTTTTCCCTAGGGGACACAGGTTCAAATCCGTCTGGAGAGTGGATGTTTTTCTGACATGTTTCTTGAATATTCAGGCTGGTAGATGAAAAATAAATAAATATACTATAAATAAATAAAAATAGAGAATCTACTAAAATATGAGTTTCCATTAAAAATAACATTTAAACAAATTAAAAATATCTGAATATGCAAATATGATAATTTGTATCATAAGTATTTAACAATCTATATAAATTCTAACATTGGGGTGCCTCAAGGCAGTGTAGTGGTTAGCAAGCTTGACTCATTAGAACAATTATGACTGAGTATTGAGTTCGATTCTCACTGGGTGCCCCTACTTTCAGCCTTCTGCTACATCTAAGCTATGCTTGAAAAATCACTATAAATTCTAACATATATTAGAAATTCTTTATGTAACCTGAAGATAGTATTAAATTACACTAGTTTTTCCTTTTTTTATAGGTAATAATATTAATTTAACAGGATAGTGGACAATTTAGTTAATATTTCAATATCTATTCTCATCAGCAGCAGGATATTATAAAAGAAAATGAACTTCTAAATTTTTAGACGATGGATTTTCACTGCTATTATTTTGTGATGTTTTCCTTACTGGCTGAAGTGTATATCATGTTAAAAATCAACAATAATAAAATGGAATAAAACTAGTAATAAAATAAAAGTAATAATGAAGAAGAGTGTATTGACTAGAGTGTTGGCACAAAAAGCAACAATAATAAGATGGAATAAAACTAGTATTAAAATAGTAATAATGAAGAGATTATCTAACAAGTGTATTATGACAAAAACAAAATGGAGTAAAACTAATAGTAAATTAATAGTAATTATGATAGTATTAAAATAGTAATAATGAAGAGAGTATCTACTGTCTTATGACAAAAACAACAATAATAAAATGGAGTAAAACTAATAGTAAATTAATAGTAATTATGACAGAAAGTAACTTTTCCTGATAAAATATTAACTAAATTATTTATCTATCTTCTCTGTTAATCAAATATTGATTCTCTGTGAATATTTTAACAATATCATTGTCCTTTATTAAAAGTGTCTCATAGACAAAACTATATTTTTGTTAAATTGCAAAAAGTTTATAACATTATGACAATCTTCCATTTTTTAAAGGGTGTTATATGAAATTTGTATATTTAACTATTTTCTTTAACATGAAAAAATATGTATTCTTAACAATAAAAGAACAGATACTACACCTTCATCTTAGCTAAAAAGAGAAAAACATGATCAATAAATGATTTTTTGCAGTGATCTAAATATTCTTAATGGTAGATGAATAAATATCTCTCTTAAATGTAAACAAGAATATGAATTTTACAAAATATTAATAAAAAGGTAAGTTTTACTTTTATGTTAACATAAAAATAAAGAGAAAAATGCTGTAACCAAAGATGAATTGAAATGGAATCAATTGAAAGAAGAAGAATGAATTATCGCAAACTATCAGGAGGTAATTTGTCTGAGATAAGATATAATAACTATAGTATGATAGAATAAAAGCAAGCTCACCTTACTGACAATTGACAACACTAGTATATTGTTATTATTTGTTGCTGTAAGTGTTTTAGTGATGGATCACCACCACCACTACCACCACCATAATCACTACCGTCATCATTATGATGACAACCCTCCTCATCAGTACCATCGTTATTACGATCATCACTATTATCACAATCACCATCACTACTATTTATCATTACAATCACTATCAATACCATCATCATCAGCAGTATCAGCAAAATCGCCATCATCTAGCCATCATGACAGAACCAAATTTTGAAGATGAGATCATAATGCAATTTTTATCATGTAGATCACTTAAATCACAGAGTAGCCTTCCTTATAACAATTATAGTTGAAATACTATTTCCGGGTTTGTTTTTATTTTATTTTTTTAATAGTTTTTTTTATTTTTTTATAGAAAGTGGGGTGAATACAAATTAAAAAAGCAGCATCAAAATCAAAGACAAGCAACACTAAAAACAGGTAATACAAATAAAAACTATAAATAATTCTACGAGAGAAAGTGCTGAAAAGTTCTCGGCCTAATCCTGATGCCCTTAAAAGCTGATGTTTGGTCATTTGGTCAGATTTTGAAAAATGAGTTGGGCCGAGGACTTTTCAGTACAAAATCGCGTACTGTTATATTTGAAAATAAACTATTCAATTCATCTTTTTTACTTTACGACTTCTTTCTTCTTTTTACTTAAAGTTTTGCTTAATTTTTTATTTAGTTTTTGTTTAACAAACAAATTAACTTTTTAAAAAGACAACATTGAATATTTTCTTATTATTGTTACAAGAAACAATTTGATGAATATTTAATTGAAACGAACATAAAAAGAAATCAAAAAAAAATACTGTATGTGTTTTTTCACACATACAATTATGCATACACACGCACGTGTGTGACGTGTGTGTAGTGTTTATTTTGTGTGTGTGTGTGTGTGTTTGTTCAAAACACATGTACGATTGTTTAAATAACTTGTTCAAACTCAAAGTTAGTAGAAATTTACAATTTTTCAAAATATTTTTAAGTTTCAAAATTTTTAAGGTTTCAAATTACCTTAGTTAAGAAAAATAAAAGTTCCATTTCATTTCTCTCTCTCTCTCTCTCTCTCTCTCTCTCTCTCTCTCTCTCTCTCTCTCTCTCTCTCTCTCTCTCGCTTCCATCCATAATAATAATTGTAATATAATAACAAACATCAAAAATTTTAAACATCAAAACACAAACACGCGCATGCACGCACGGATATAGCTAATAAGTGAATTAAATATGGAAGGAGATAACAAAAAAGTGGATACTTACATTTTTCTACGCAGCAAGTAGGCAAGCTGCTTCAGCTAATGATCCCAGGAACATGTTTGTTCCTAGCCAAACTAATATTATTAAAAGCTTCCTTCTACCGGCTTGGCCATTTCTTTCTTTAAATGTTTCTTTCTTTCTTTCTTTCTTTCTTTCTTTCTTTCTTTCTTTCTTTCTTTCTTTCTTTCTTTCTCTTTCTTTCTTGTTTTTTTGTTGTTGTTGTTGTTGTTGCCGTCACCAGAAAATGGAAAAAACTAAAATAAAATAAAGTGGAAAAAGTCCTTTTATGAGAAAGATGATGATGACGATAGACAGGAAAATAAAAACGAAGCTGATAATACTGTCAAGGAAGATAATGATGATGATGAAGATGATGATGATGATGGTGATGAAGGCAATATCGACAGACAAGTAAAAGAGAAACGAGAATGAAGAAGTAAAAGAGAAAGTAACAATGTTGATTTACACACGAATAATCTGGTAAACCAAAACAAAAACATCATTATTATTATGATCACTCTTCTTCTTAGTACACAGAGATGAAGAAGAGGAAGAAAAAAAGGACAACGTTTTCCTCAATAAAGACGGGAAACCCCGTAACTGTTATATATAATCTAACTAAAATTAAACTTTAGTTAATGGGAAAAATGTTAATATGTCTGTTATGAATTTTAAATAAATGCACGATTTTCCCCACGATATACTGCCAAGAAAAGGTAGTAAATGATATTTGTAAATGTTTTTCTCATGAATGAATTTCTGAATTGAATACGAGATCAAATCTTTTCTTTTCCTTTTTATATCCATATGTGTTCCTGATTGCTGTTAGTGTTCAAAATTATACATGAATTAAGAAGATTAAATAAAAGTCATTAAATTGTTAATATTCAGTTGAGCTGAACACAGGAACACGAGAAAAAAGAGACTTGTTTTTTGAGTGTTTCAGTTTGAAGTAAAAACGAAAGTAATATGATGTGTAGTTTGTAGTTGGTGGATTACAGCAACAACAACAACAACAACAACAAGAGTCAGAATAAGACAGAAATGACGAGACTATTCCCTTCGACAGCAGTGCAACTACTATAAATCTTACTACTTCCTCTTATGGTAGTAATAGCACTGCTACAACCGTAAAATGTGGGTGTATAGTACAGTACACTGTCTACAATCGTAGAAATACGAACATTGACTATAGCAGCAAGTGTGACTTGTAACCGTTCAATGCAATGGTAATATTGCATGCTGGAAAGGTAGTATATGCAGTGGTAGTAGTAGTTAGTGAAAGAGAATCTCTCACCTTTGAAGCAACATTATTTACCTGGGCGTTTTAACATGGGGTAATGTTTACTGAAATAAAATAGTTTAGTTAGTTTGTTAATCATTTATTTTAGGTAGTGTGTTCAATCCTCAGTAGGTTCTTCATAATTCTGATTTTGTCCCAAACTAAGCATAACTTAAATGGCAACAACACTTTTTTACCTGAGCTCTGTAGTGTACTGTAGTATAATTAAAGATATAGCAACGTTGTTAATTAGTAACTTATTATTAGTAACATTATATTAAATAAATTTCCAATAATTGTAAAATTTAAGAACTATAAATTTTTAGTTACATTTTTACAACAAAGTTTTCTTCTATGTAAAAATATGTATAATTTGATTTTCTATAAATTAATCTTTTCATTATAAATTAAATTGCTTTCTTATTTAAAGTATTTGTAGAAATGGACATTTGTCTTTTATTCTTAGAAAGTTCTCACATTTTAGTAGATATCATTACTCACAGTATACAGGAGAAAGTACAAGCATACTGAAATCGTCAATGAGTATTTTGATCTTAAACTACTTCATTTATCTCTGTAAGAAAAGGGAATTATTTAAGATTGATTTGTGTAGATGATCCAGCATTTTCTAATTGACTGACTATGACCTGTTGCAAAGCCTCATATTTATCTATTTTTAGAGATACACACTCAAAGGTTTTTGAATTTATGCAAACCAACAGCAATTGGTTGAAAATATTTTTCATGCCTTGACATCTATTTTCTACTAAGTCCAATAAATTTCTAATGTTAGTTTTAGATTTTGTTTTAGGCATCTTTTTCTGGAGCTTGCTGTTTTGATATATGTTAGTCCTCTTTTTGTGTGGTTTTTACCATGCCTGTAAAGTCTTTCATGCTTACTATTTTAATTACTAAGTTTTGAATATTTCCTCAAATGTGCTAGTTTTCTTCTCTACACACACAAATACATGATATTCTTACTATTGGACAGACAATCAGCATGGACAGGCCATCAATACATGTGTCAACAAAAATTTTCAGCTCTTTTTCCTTTTTGAGACCATAACAGTAACATTTATCTTTTATCACTAAAGAAAAATTTGGGGTAAGAAAACCCCAGACACTTCTTATATTTATCAACTAAAAACATACAAGAAAGACTGCAAACACTTTAATTATTCTTTATCTTATCCTCCTATCAGATTCTGATCCACATTTGATCAACATTTGACCCCAAACTCACAATTTTACTCAGTATTACTGTCTCTCTTATCGCCAATACCACATTACAACCAGATAATAAATAATACTCATTTTGTTGTTTACACATCTTGCTATTTCTCATTTTAATGAGTATATTTTTGTATATATAAATGTTATGTGGTTTATAATTCTTCACTCTGAGTTATAACTTCCCTACAGATTGAAAGAGGAATCTTTGTTTATCATATCTTTGTTTATCATCTTCTACACAAACACTACAAATCTTTTATTAACTTTTATTTAAAGTTATTTCTTGTTCCATACAAAACTGGGCATGCTTATTTAGGGTCATTTAATATTTCATTTCATTTCACTAATAAAATGCGTATATAAAAATAATCCTCTTTTACATTCATAACTTTTAATTTTAATTATTTAACCCTGAGCAAGGCAATAAATACCACTAGGATGGCAAGGAAGACTACTGAGAATTAAAAAAAATAACAGAGAGGACAAGAAAGGAACAGGATTCAAGTAAATAGATAATTATGATGATTGACATTGCATATAAAATTTTTAATATCATATTTGACAGAAAAGCAGAAGGAAGTTCCAAAAGCAAGAAGTATAAAGAAGAAATAAATAAGCATAGAATGTGGTTCCAATTAGCAATTTCAACAGTGAAATTATAAGACTATTGATCTAGTACTATGCTTAAATTAGTGAATTTATGGTCTCAACAAGCAAAGTTCATCAGAACAATTACTGTAAATATATTTGTAGAAGAGACAAAAGCAAAGGAACGTTATATTACAGAAATGGGAAAGTGTCTGAAACTGAGATACCAATAATGTTGCCAATTCTTCTTTTAATTTTGTCAAGAATCTCTAGATACATAGCAGAAGTACCAGACCAGATGTGGCATCAATATTCAATACATAAGCAAATAGTAAATGAACTGACTAAATTAACCTGCCTCAAATGCCTATGCTTTCCAGGTGGAAATGAGTGATAAAAATGGAAGTAACTGTTTTTGGTAATTGTAAATCCAAGCACTTACAATTTTCTTTTAGCCAAACTTACATTACTCTAGTGAATACATCACAAGTAAGGTTAGATTAAAAAGTATAGAAAAATTGCCTCCACAAAAAATTTCATTTTCAAAATAAAACTTGAACTAGTTCAATAATACTGGTCTACAGTTTTCACAAGTGAACTACTTCAGAATGAAATGTACTAATTCTTATGTATTTTAGCTTGCTAAATTGGAAAATGACATTCAATTTAGATGATTGGCTCTAGATTTAGAGATATTTAGTCAGTTACAGCTGACATATAAGTACAATGGATGTCTCCAAGTAAAATAATGTTGCTTTGCTAAATTTGCTTTGATGTTCTGATGTAGAGCAATACACAATCCCATGAAAATGGCAATATATGTTTATCAAATAAAATACAACTGGAAAACTCTCTTCAGAAGTACATACATGTGCAGTTATTCAACAACTACACATTGGTTTTTAGTTTGTCTTTTGTAAACTGCAGAAGTATCATTTCTGGTCACAGTCCAATAAACATTAGCCAGTATTAATGGAGACCACCTGCCCTAATACCTTTTCTTCATTGCTGCAATTTTTTGATTAAAACATTCAATGTGTTCATCACCCACAGCACCACAGGAAAAAAGATCAAAAAGTGGATCATTAATGACATGTTACAGCCAAGTCGTTTTGTATGTTTCCAGGAGGTCTTCCACCAGTTTTCTCTAATTGTCTACTCTTTCATTACATAAAAAGTTGGCTGCTACTGACTTGACAGATTTCCATGCTGTTTTTCCTTTTCCCATAGTACTCTAACAAAATTTTCATCCAAAAAAAGATTATGACCAACAGAGATGCCTTCCTTTAGTTTTGCTTCGCTTACCTTGGGAAATTTATTTTGCATATATCTGAATGCTGCCTTTTTTTTGTTCATAGATTCACAAAACTTTTCATAAAACTCAGTTTGAAGAGATGGCAACAAGATTTTGTTTGACTCAACTAGAGGTGGATCCTGAACATTTTTCCTCCAAAGTTCCAGAGACTGCCGTAGTGGCCAGTTTCTTTTGGTGTAATAAAAACTTCTGTCTTGGCTGTCCACTTCACAAAGAAAACAACAGTACTTGGTATATATACCTTTCAGTCTAGCAAGAGAGCAACAACCTTCAAATCACCTCAAGTAACCAGTTATATTGATCATAGTTGATATATCTCAGTAGTTGTATCATATTATCATGTTTTTTTCCTGTAGACTACATGACCAACTGGGACTGAAGGTAAAACATCACCATTATGCAACATGACAAATTTGAGAATTTTCTTTGAGGAATCAATAAACAGCCTCCATTCCTCTGGATTGTAACTGATGTAACTGTAATTGATTGCATAAGACCATTGATATCATTGCAGTACACTAAATCACCTTCCATAAGGGACTAGATCCTTTTGATGATCATGGAAATAGGAACTCTGTACATCACCAGCTAATAGATTCCATTGCAGTAATCTGGCACCTAACAGTCCTGTTTTATTCTGACTAGGTTCATTAAGTCACTTTGAGTTATGTGTTGTTTCAGAGATGGATGTTAGATAATAATCCCAGTCATATGAAGTTGAATGTTCAGACTCTGAGGTTTCATTGTCTACCCCACCATCTGACTCAGTTTTATATGATTCTAGTGCTTCTGGGACTGGTATGTCTTCATTATGTGAGACAGGATGCACTGACATTTTTTCTTTGACATGGTGCCTCCAATTGCTTAGGAACTTTTGCAATTGAAGGTACCATGCCAAAGTAACAATCAGTGGCATGATCATGGCACGATCATGGGCCCTGTAAAAGTTATAGGTTGTTTCTTCCTAGTTAGCCATTGACTAAGATTTGTTGCACAGGTATTACAGTATAAATGTGATGTTCAATTTTTGCCTTGGTCTCCAATTTTGCATCAAAAATATAATTGATAAGCTTTTCTCACAACAGGTGCTTTATTTTGCTTTTGAAATGCAAAAATCACTTCACCACACATATAGCAGAAGTTATTGACTTTGTTCAGACATTCACAGGGAATTTTTCACAGATCAATTAAATGTGGGAAAACCTGGGTGGAAAGGAGAATAATAATTAGTTTATTTGAAGAATATATAATTATATATTCTCCAAATAAACTAATTAATTAATCTGGCAAGGACAACAATTTTGATGAAATATTCATATAACACTACTACTCAACAATTTTGGATATCATTTTTATTTCCAATGCCCCCAAATTAGCTAAGGTTGGCTATTTTTGTTTATGAAGCTTTCATTTTGTAGACCATTATAATTAGAGCTTATTGTTACTCATTCAGTAAAATACTTGACAATTTGAGATTTTAATTTTTGAAAGAAACAAATATGGCAGAACATTTTAAAATTGCCTTCATCATTGTATCACATTTTGGGGAAAGCCAAAAACGAATGATAATAGCAAGAATACATTCTCCAAAGTCTTATATTCATTATAATCTTAGGCAACTCAGAATAAAACCATTTTGTTGATTCAGTTTCTTTTTTACTTTTACGTGCGTGTGTGTGTGTGTGTGGATAGTGAGAAAAAGAGGAAAAGCTTTGACAATGTGATTCGCCTCCATTTAGTAAACATCTTTGGGTTGGAATGAGAAACAAACTCTGTGCATAAGTAAAATGCACTGAAATAAACTGATCAGATAATATGCCCAAGAAATATATACATATAAAACTATCTATGGTTTTAATACATCTAATACATCACTGACCAATAAGAGTCAATCCAAACAAAATTGAAAATACAAAAGTTCTGTCTTTTTTCTCTCAATCCCTGATGAATCTTTAATTAAAAAAAATAAATGTTTCTTATTTGCTCCTTATTTTTTCATCTGTCAGATTCTGATCCATAATTGATCTACATTTGATTTTTAATTCATATACACACACACATACACACACACACACACATATATATATATATATATATATATATATATAGAGAGAGAGAGAGAGATAGAGAGAGAGATAGATAGATAGATAGATAGATAGATAGATAGATATACTGAACTCTCCCATCAAATTCGACTTATCAGAGTCAAGCAGATCAGTTTCTAGGAAACCAACAGCCCGACAACAGCACATGAGATTTGATTATAGTGATGAAGGTTCCATGCAGGACCATCCACACTTTTTGAAAGGTCGAATACAGAGACCTGGTGCACTATGTACCACAAAGTCCCCAAATGACCCTCTGCAGGTTTTGAATTCAGAGTTGTCCTTCTCCTAGGCCAATTGCCATCCAAGGCTATAGAACCCAGTCTGTCCTGCTATTTACCCATAGCTGGAGGGAGAAGAAGAAGATTCAGACTTTCCCCAAGGGTATTAGCACGTAAGTGAATGTAATGGATTCGACTGGAATTTGAACTTGGCTCTCCGATTCCTCAATCCAACCCACTATCCATTACTCCACTGTACCTTTTATTTATTTATATATATATATATATAGTGAAAGAAAATGATAAAAACGTTGTGTCTTAGTGGCAGTATTTCATTACCTTCTGTTTTCAGATTAGAGCAAGCAGTACTTATAAATCTGGATCCACTTATCTAAGCCTCATCCCAGAGTATAGAATGTTTTAACAACAACAAATAAAGTTCAATTGCATGAATAGCATTGGATATGAAAGTATTGAAAATTTTGCTATTTGTTTTTATTGATTTGACAATGAAAATGGTTACATTCTTCCTAAAACCAGATCTTCTTCTGAATCATGCTGCAATAATTTCCACCATTGGCAAGATGTGAACACTCCAAACACACAAACTGAACTAAAATTCTGTCAGCTGTCCAAGCTCTGCACATACATTCTGTTTTTACTCACATGCTCAAAGAAAAATAAGCAATATAATCCATAATTTCCACCCAATAGCACACACTCCTGCTTAAAGAAACAAAATAAAAACTGGAGCCAATTTGAGCCGAAGAAATGGCATAAAAGCCCATCAAAGAGACATTTTCAGCAGTTGGACGGCATCTTTGTTGGAAAGTGACCACCCATCTCCAAAAGACAGCTTACCAACTCATCCTCTATTTCTTTCCGTATGCCTCTGCGGACACCTTTTACATTTCCACTAATCTCTTTTTTTTCAATGGGAAAAATTTGTTTCTTGTTTGTTTTACCACCATATGCTTAATATAGTAAAATACCTCATATGATTCTTATAAAAATGGTTAAAAACATTTCATATGTGGGCCTCATAAAACATTTTCTTTCAAGACATCCACTTTCCATTTAGAGCAGGTATGTCAAACTCAGGGTACATGGAGGGCCACATTGGCCATATCTGCAGCCTCGAGAGCCACACCTGCTTACAGTCTTACATTAATCACAGCTAGTGGTAACTAAACTTTAAATACAAAATACTTACAATACAAAGTAGTACAATTTAATCATTTTTATGTTGTCCTGATGATTGACATTGCTTTAGATAAACTATTCTCAATATATCAGTTTGGAATGTCTGTGTAGATCCCACTTTGATGACAAATGTTCATCAGTTAATCTGGTTCTGTGAGACATTTTTATGGCCTTCATGAATGAAAATAACTGCTCACAGACATATGTGGAACCAAACACCATCATAATCTTTATGATAAACTTTCTAAAGTTCTTACTGAGGAAGGTATGAAAAAAATCCAGGTACCCCTAATTCTAGGTACTTTCTCATGTTGAGTCAGTCTGCATTTCCAGTAATTCCATCTGTAAACTTTCCTCTGTCTGAGCAACATCAAAAGTGAATGATGCTGAGAATAATGCAAACTGATCTTCATAAGATGAAAAATCACAAAATTTTCGCTGAAATTCCTTTGACAGCAATTCCAAGTAACTGATATACTTAGCAAAGATAAATACAGACTCCAGTAGGAAAATGAATCAAGTTTTCATGTGATAACTGGAACTCAATAAAGCTAATTTTACAATGAAACACCTGATATCATCATATAACTGAGTGATGAGCTTATTTTTACCTTTTAATTTCAAATTAAAGTCACTCAATTAGGTAGTAATATCCACTGTAAAAGCTAGATCTTAGAGCCAGTTTTCATCTTTCAATTCATCTATGCTTTGACCCTTCATCTCCAAAAACATAACAATTTTGTGTCGCAATAAAAGGGTCTTTTCAGTACCTTGTAACATGAAAGCTACAAACTTCTGTGTAGAATGGGATATTTGGGAACTGATTATTCATGTCTTCCAATAACCGGTTAAACTGATGGTGATGCAGAGCATGACCTTTGATATAGTTCACTGTTTTTGTGACAAAACTCAACACATGATCTAATTTTAAAATCTTGGAACATAAGTTCTGCTGATGAATTATACAATGAAAATTCTTGAATGTTGAATCTGAAGATATGTTTTCTATTTTTCTACCCAACAATACCATTATGTCTCCCAACCAGATTGGTAGCACCATCAAAAGATAAACACACAAGTTTACTCAAATCAAGGCCATACTCATGGAAAAGCTGTTCAACTTTCTCAAAAATGTCTTGGTTCATTGGGACTAGTTCTATTAGTTCTTCATAAATTTGAAATTCATTCTCACAAGCGCTGATGAAAATGGCGAGTTGTGCTATTCCAGCTATGTCAACAGTCTCATCCAGAGCAATAGAAAAATGTTCAAAACTTGATGATAACATTTTCAACTGTCAACTCAAATCACCTGCCATTTCATTAATCCGTTCAGCAGCAGTGTTCTTGATTAATGAAATGTCTTGAAATAAGTGTGACTTCTCTGGACATACAATTTTAGCTGTTTTTACAATACATCGCTTTATGAAATCTCCTTCACTGTAAGATTTTCCACTGATGGCGATCATTTTGCAGAGTTCAAAGCTTGCAGTAACAGAACTAACGTTGCCTTTCTGATTTTTTGTAAAGCAACTCCATTGCTGTGTTAACTTAACCTTGAATTCCTTCACTTTTGAAACACGCATATCTCCTTCATATTTATCATAAGATCGATGGTTTTTTTCATAATGTCTTTTCGCATTATATTCTTTTGGCATCGCAATGCAGTGGTTGCAAATTAAACAGTTTATCTTTCCATTAACAGTGGTACAAAATGACTGTAATTCCCATTCTGAATTCAACATTTTTAAAGCAAAATATTACAAAATTATGAATATTTTCACTTTACATTTGTTCTTATTTAGTTTTTAAGGATGATCACATGATTAACTGGAAGTTAAAAATAGTCGCTGACATTTTGAAAACAAAAAAACAGAAAAAATAGAATAAACAATCTGATCATACCAATTGAAAAAAAAGTCTCAGTTTTTGCATTAATTGGCATTACCAACATAGACAAAATTCTCAATATACTATGGTTATGGAGAACTTTGTGAGGGTTGCCAAGATTTATGTAAAGGGCCACATGCAGTCCACGGGCTGCCTGTTTCACACATCTGATTTAGAGTTGTGCTAACTTCATTAAGGTAAATCATATAGCAGAGGACATAGCTAACTTCCCACTTAAGAAATGTCATCTGAGTGAATGATTTCAAATATTGATTTTTAAGACAGCCAAGTAGATAAATATTCTTCACCTGGAAAACTGGTGATACACTGACTTTTATACACACACTCCCAAAATTGTTTTTATGCTAGAGTTATTAAATATCTAAAACAGGAAAGGATCAGCAGAATAACGTGTTATGATTTTTTCCTATTGTAGATATTTGGTAACTTTAGCACAAAATTAGAATTTCTTCCAATAATATAGCTGTTATTTGGCAAGAACAACAATTATTAAATCAGATATAATAAAGTTCAATACTTATTAATGTCAACTCTAGTTTCATAATTTTCACAAACATCATTCATCAGGATTTTCAAAATGTCTTATAAAAATATTATATTATTGATATATTATTGCATATACATCTTTATATTTATATAAATAAAGAATAAGTGAAATATATTATCTTCATTATCCGTATATTTAAAATTATATTATTGATATATTATTACATATACACCTATATAAAATTTCAGTGTGGATCTTTTTGGTCAACAGTTTTCCAAATTGTTCTAGATATTTACATTGATTTATTCAAACTGATTCTTTTTGCTAATATAGATTTTATTCTTTGAAATAACATAATTTTCTTGGTGATGATGTTTCACTGGTAAAACTTGTCAAAATGGAACATTTCCAAATTGTCTTCTATACTAGCATTAATTTAATCAAACTATTTTGTTTTAATAATATAGATTTTAATCTTTGAAATAGAAGTATTTTTGATGATTATTGGCAAAGAATGTCACAATGGAACTTTTTCAAATTGTCTTAAATAGTGACATTGATTTATTCAAACTATTTTGTTTTCTTTATATAGATTTCATTTTTTTGTTTATGATGGTTCATTGAGAAAGCATGACAAAATGGAACTGTTCCAAATTGTCTTATATGTTTATGTTGATTTATTCAAAATCTTTTGTTTTTCTAATTTAAATTTTATTCTTTGAATTAAGACTTATTTGATGATGAGGATGATCCATTGACAAGGCATGTCAATATGGAACTTTTCCAAATTGTCTTAAATAGTGACATTGATTTATTCAAACTGTTTTGTTTTGATAATATAGATTCTAATCTTTGAAATAATATTTTTTGATGATGATGATGATTCATTGGAAAAGGATATCAAAATGGAACTTTTCCAAATTTTCCTGTATATTTACATTGATTTATTCAAACTACCTTGTTTGGCTAATATAGATTTTATCTTTGAAATAATGTCTTTTTTATGATGATAGTTCATTGGAAAGAGTGTCAAAATGTAATATTTCCAAATTATCTTATATATTTATATTGATTTATTCAAATGGTTTTGTCTTGATAATATAGATTTTATTCTTTGAAATAAAATTATATTTTTGGTCATAATGGTTCATTGGAAAACATATCAAAATAGAACATCACCAAATTGTCTTATATATTTACATTGATTTATTCAAATGGTTTTGTCTTGATAATATACAGGTGTTTATGTTTAGACTACATTCAAATACTACACCTTTTTTAAGTGGAATTTAACATCTATAAATTTTAGTATTAACAGTGTCTGTGGATATTTTGGTATGACTAAATACTGCTCTTATACTAAATAAGTTTTTGTGGGTGTGCAGGTAGTCTTATACTTTTTAGCATTGAAATTGAAATCAGTGACACATGCCCAATTTCTAGCTGAGTCTGTTGTGTCTATTTCACACTAATAGTCTTGGGAGAGGCATGTATACTTTTGTTTTCCCCATCCAGTTATGAATTAAATATTAAAGCAAAGTATAACCTATAAAGGGATATGGAATTTTAAAAATATTTATGGAAAGATTATTCAAATAAATTATGTTATTGCTCCTAGAAACATCATATAATATCAGGAAAATAATAATAAATTATCACAAGTTATTATCACATAATAAATTAAATAATATTATTTATATATAAATGATATCACTTAAATTCAAGAAAGTCTAGACAGTCAATATCAGAAGGGATTTTCATATTTAGTTTACAGTTATGTTTTTTTCACTCGATCTCACTTCAAAAATACTAATAGATAATTTTAAAAATAAAGGAATTTAATTGATGAAAATAACTGCAATTGTTCCAATGTAACTTTTACAACATTCATAAGAGGAAAGTATATTTTAGTTGACCAAAAATATGTGAGGTCAATAAGAAAAAGAATCTAATGCATAAACATTATAGAAAAAATAAGAAGTGAATCTTTCAATTTAAAAATGCTCAAACATCTTATCACTAAAAGGAAATTCAGAGGTGAATCTATCAAAGAGATAAAAATCCTATTTACACCTAACCAAGATTTTTATCATAACAAAGAACAGAGTTTAGTGTATATGTGAGACAGAGAGATAGGAAAAGAGAGAAAGAGAAAGTGAGTGAGTGGGCATGTGTGTGTTTGTGCATGTGTTTGTGTGTATGTGAGAGACAGAGAGAGAGTGTGTTTGTATGTGTGAGAGAGAGACAGAAAGAGCTTGAGTGTGCATGTGTGTGTGTGAGCATGTGAGAGAGACTTAGTGAGAGAGTGTGTGTGTGAGACAGAAAGAGAGAGTGTGTGTTTGTGTGTGTGAGAGAGAGAGAGAGAGAGAGAGAGAGAGAGTGTGTGTGTGTGTGTGTGTGTGTGTGTGTGTGTGTGTGTGTGTGTGTGTGTGTGTGTGTGTGTGTGTGTGATCTTAATTAAGGAAGAAATACCCAGAACAAAGAAAAGCAGATTTTACACTCAGTAAATAATGGATCAACACAGTGAACAAAATAAACGGACATTGCACAAACACTAGTTCTTTCACTTTAAAATATTTTATACACATCTTAGGGCTGTCCTTATGGTGGATGTTCTATGTGCGATTATTTAAATGAGTGAACATTCATTCCATATACAGCTATGGATAAATAAAGATTAAGATTAGCAATAAAATCAAATGCAACATGAAAGTGTGAGAGAGATTAAATGATTTTAAAGCTGCAGAATTATTTTTATCTTTCTCATGCACAAAGATTATAGACTATTGATTATTGATTAAATCAAACTACTTGTAACTGCAAATCCTTCAAAGTGAATAAAACATTGTGTGTGGGTGTGAATGTGAATAATTATGCATACACACACATATTTAATATAGAGATAGATATAAAAATATGATCTTTGCATGTGGATAAATGTATATGGATATATTCACATGCAAAGATCATGAATATATATACTTTATATTTATAAACATACATGACTTGTAGCAAAAAATGTTACATATTTGTTACTAATACCAATAGTGAATGTTCAAGTCAGCGTTTTTAATAAAAATTTTCATGATCTCTAGTTAAGCAGGATCCTCCTAATGCTTACTTTCTAGATTGTTGGAAATCCTCTTCCATACTTCCTGTTTTTAAGAACACAAAGGAACCATCTTATCCTTCTATCAACCTATTATCTTTCTACCTCTTTTTGACAAAGTCATAGAGGTTTTAATCAACTCTGAATTGGTTAACCTTTAGCATTCTTCATTATTAATATTACTTCTCTTTGCACAGCATTCTTTTCAAGACCTCTCAGTTGCAGTCTCCTTATTGATAATTTCACCCAAGTTGTTTTCTGTTACTATAGCAGGATATGACAAAACAATTATGAAATTCAAACATTATTTTTCAGGGATCAGAGTTACCTTCAGTGGCAGGATAAACCTTTTGTACAACAAATGAAGTCACACACAGAATTTTCTTTAAAGCCTGGCTTTGGCTTCTATCGGTCATTTGCTGATGTTAACAATTATTTTGGAAAGAGTCTATGAAGCTTTAGATATTTTAAAGGCATTTAACAGCATTTGACATTCTGGCCTTCTTTACAAGTTGAAGGGTTATGGTAATTTTTATCAAATTGCAAAATGAATATTGTCTTGAACATCCACACTTCTAGATCTTTCTATATAAATGCTAGTGTTCCCCAGGGCTTTATCCTTGGCCTTACTTTGTTCCTAATTTTTTATCATTGATCTTTTTAATGTCATCATTTCTCAACTTTGTATCAATGCTGAAATATCTATTCCTGTTTTAATGGTAAGTTTGATATATTTGATAAAATTAAATTAGCATGTGATCTTGAAAATGACCTTCAATCTGCTGTTAACAGGAGCAGGAAATGGCTTGTCAATTGTAACTAAATTGCTATCTTTTAATTAGAGAACCTTATTTACCTTCCATCAGTATGGCTGATGCTAACCTCCAGCAGAGTAACTCATTGTATCTTCTCATTTTAAAATTTCCCACCGATATGAATTAAAAAAGTTATATTGAATCAATTGCTAAGATTATTGCTAGACAATTTTTCTCACCAGAATCTATCTTACACATTTATAAGTCTATATTTGTTGAATATAGCTGCAATATCTGGTTTGGTGCTTCTACTATGCGTTTAGAGATTCTTAACAAAACCCAAAGAAGAATCAGCAATATTAGTGGTCTTGAACTGGCATCTCAGCTTCAGACACTTTCCCACTGCTGTTGCATAGCTTTCTTTTGCACAGTAATTGTTCTAATAAGCTTTACTCTTTGGTACCTGAAGTTCACAAATTTAAATGCAGTACTAGATTGGTAGTTAGGTCATATCATTTTACTGCTGAATTTATTAGATGTAACAGTAAGTTCTATTCTAATAGTTCTTCTCTTGTGCTTCTTGTCTGCGGAACTTTATTTGTATTCCTTGCTTTCTTGTAAATTTGATTTTCAAAAATTTAAATGCAGCATCAATTGCTATCATCTATCTTCCAGATTCTGTCCTTTTATTAACTTTTCTCTTCAATTATATTTTCTCAGTTTCTTTCACTCTCAGTAACCCTTTCTATTTCAATTGATTTACCAACTTGCTTGGAAGAAAATGATTAAAAAATAATGACTAAAACAAGTATCCTATCTTTTCATTTGGTCTGACTAAAGTAAGATAAACTATGTAAATATCTATACATATTTCTGTTATATTAATATATATAACCAATCCTTCATTTAAGCACTTATCAAATAGAATAGATAAGGAATGTCTGTTAAACCTTTTGATAAATTTCTCCTGATGATAAGTCATTTGGTGTCAGGTGAAAACTTGTAAACGAATTTGACAAAATTATGTGTTATGTAACAAAAACATGTAACCCAAATCCAGTACCTCTTCTAATTCTTATCAGGCTTTTGTTGACAATACAGCAGTACATTGCCAATCCAATTACAATTAAATTATTAAAAATTCTCAAAGCCCTTTACATCAAAAGACAGCAAACAATCATAAAATCTATTCAGCAGTTACAGCAAGTGAACTCAGGTTCATTTCAAATTTCAAATTGTTAACAACATAGACATTACATTTGGTACACTTAGCATTCTACTTTCTTTTATTGAAAATGGCTAGCAATAGTTGAAAGTACACATAACACATGTAACACAAAATTTTAGCTAGTTCCTTTACATGTCTCTACATAACATTAAATGATTTATTTAAACCAGAAGAAATTCACCAAAAGTCTCAATAGATATTCGCTGTTCTATTTTTATAACACACTTAACACACACATACACACAGATATTATATGTGTGTGTGTATATATATATATATATATATATATATATATATATATTTCGAATTTGTAACTGGTACAGATATTTCCAAGGAGGACAATAATCCAATTAGAGCTCAGTGTAAGTTATAGAACAATTTATAATGATAAATTAATAAAATACCTTAAAAATCCATATTGGTTATAATTTATTTTATGAATATTGTTATATTCATCTCTTCAGATTGAAAGCTTTTAAGAAAACAATTGAAAAACCTTCAGTTTGAAGAGATGAATATAACAATATTTATGAAATAAATTATAACTGAAATGGATCTTTAAGATGTTTTTAATTTATCATTATATATATATATATATATATATATATAAAAGTGTAGATTGAAGTCAATACTCAGAGGTTACAGACTGTTCCATGCTAAACATTTATATTTACATATGCTTTATTTCTGATATTGAACACTTTATCCTATAAATATGGTATACCTTACAATATACCTTATATTTCTTCATATATATATATATATATATATATATATATATATATATATATATATGTGCAAATAATATATAAATTTTTATATATCAAGAACAATTTGAGTGAAAAAAATTTATGACTTATGCAAAGAGTGGAATATTTAATAACATAAGTGTTGGAAACATGAAAAAAAGAAACAAAATGAAATCGGTTAGACTATATATCCAAAATATATATTTTAAAAAGTAAATTAAATTTAAATTTAAAGTTCACAGTGTCCCCTTTTTTTCATGTGCCTATATAGTCATATCAACATGAATACCATTTAGTCTGATGAAATCCTAAAGGATAAAATGCATCACACCAAAAACTTTTTTCACATTGTAATAGTTCAGGCCATCACAATATATATATAAAAATATGCACTTTCCAACAGGATTCAAATCACCATACCCCTGGGCAGAGGGAATTTTCATTTGATCTGATTTGACTGACTGAGCTATGAAGAACTTAGCCAATCAGGCAAGGCTGAATAGTGTCTTTAAGTGAAATTCTTTGTCATAGACTCTTGAAATTTTCAGTTTTGTATGCAAATATAAACTAAGCAATTTTCTAAAGAATTATGATTGAATCCTGCCGCAGAGTGCATATTTTTCTTTAATAAGATTTCTCAAATACTGAGGCCAATAGACAAAAATGAATAAATATGTAGCTTAATAAATAAATATAGTGTCTTCTCAAATATGAGTATCCACTAAAAATAAAAACTGACACATACAGTAATATTGATTAAGTATAATGAGTCAATTACTAGACCAAGGCCTTTCCTAAAACCATCTATAATGTTCATGACTATACTATTCTCTTTCATCCCAAGCTTCTCTATCTCATGTTTTCATCTTCTGCCTGATCTTTTCTTACCATGTTTGTTAACCATTGGTAAGCAATCAAATAGTCTTTTCAGCTATTATCTTTCCTGTCAACTACACATGCTCCATTTTTGTCATTAATCACTTTTATGTTCCATTCTCTGATCCATGTTGACCACATTCTCTTTCTTAGATTTATTCTTAATATTGATATTTCCATTGATCTTTTCCCATTTCTAAGTTTGTTTCTAGTGATTCTCTTAATTTTTATGTGGCACAGCTGTATATCAAAGCTGCCTATACACATTTATTATAAACATTATATTGTCAAGATATTTTTCCTTAGAATTTATTTTTATTATTCCGTATATTTTTAGTTTTATTATTTTAATTAATGCTTTATTTTTATTATTTTAATCAGGACTTTGCATTTATTTCTTCTTGTCGTTATTTCTCTATATCTAATATTCAATTATATCTTTTTAATATTTTCATTGTTTTATTATTTTAATTTATTTATTTTAATCTCTATATTTTAATTTATTTATTTTTAATCTCTATATTCATTATTTTTATTAAATAGAAAAATAATATATATATATATATATATATATATATATATATATATATATATATGTTATTTATATATATATATATATATATATATAAAATGGACTAGTAAAGATAAATATGAACAGAATATATATACATATATATAGAGGGGAGACAGACAGACAGAGATAGATAGATAGATAGATATAATAAACTGGGTTAAAGAAAGATAGAGATGGAAAGATTAGCAAGATAGATTTTTTTGTATTTTTTGCTTGTATATTTATAAAATGATTAGACATGGAAACTATCTTTCAGCCAAGCATTCAAATTTGACATTGACTATATATATATATATATATATATATATATATATATATAGTAACATGACTTTCGAAAAAAATCCAACCTTTTGATCCATGATAACCACCCCTATCCTTCTAAATAGACAGTAGAAAGGATAGCAGGTATCTAGGTATGTGTTGTCACATGATAGGATAAGCTGTGGTTAAAATTTGAGATAGCAGTAGACAGCTTGTTAATTATGCAAGAATATATCAATAAGATGGGTAGATAAGTTAATATGTGAGTTGGGTGGGTGTGACATTTGCGTACACTCAGGAGGAGGAGTTACTCTATTAATATCTCCTCACAATTCACAATGAGTTAACATTATAGTTAGAAATGTGTTTTCTGTATATTTATGTACTTATTGAGTATTATTCTTTTTATATATGCATACATGTATTAATTTTATGTTCTGTTGTTATTGAATTATTTAAATGTGTATTTATGTATATTTTGGGGGCTATATATATATCATATATATATATATATATATATATATATATATATATATATTTCCTATCTCATATATATATATATATATATATATATACACATATATATATATATATATATATATTTAGAAAAATAGTATGACAAATTGGAAAAAAAAGTACAATTCTGACAAAATCCTAATGGATGAAACACATCACAAAAACGTTTTTCATATATATATATATATATATATATATATATATATATATAAATTGAGTATATCTCATATATATTGGGTATATATTTTTTCTATAAATATTTTCGTGCTAATTGTTCCGATGAGTTTCTCTCTTTTTTTTATCTTGACTTTACGAATTTAATTTCAGTAGTAGTTTGTTACATAGGTTTTATCGTTTTACTGATGAAATTTCTATGATAACACTTTCTTCTCTTGCACTTCTCACTTGTAGAACTCTCTTCCAGTTTCTTGCTTTCCAGTCAATTTTCATCTGAAAAATTTATATGTCAATCATTAACTTCTGTCTTCATCATTCCCGTTTATTTATTGTTATCTCTCCTTAATGTTTGTCTTTTTCTTATATTCTTTCACACTCTGTAACCTCTTGCATTAGAGTTAAATTATTAAAAAATATATATATCTAGGCAGTATTCAAACAAGTTTTTTGTTTGCAGATTATGTTCCATCTTTTGGTGTTGAATGTCTAAACAAACTGTATACAATTTATTTTAGTTTTTTGTTAAGATTCCAGATTAGCAACTGATTTCAATCATTATCAGTATGTAGAAAATTAGATGAAATTCATTTAGCTATTTTCTTTAATAAGTCCACAGTAATATTTAAGAAAAAAATATATTTTTTAATATAATCTCCTTCAATGTCAATACACTTAATTCTTAAAGCTTAAATATTAATCATAATTAATATTTTAAAATCAAAATTTCAAATCAAAATGAAGCTAAAAATAACATGCCAAAAAATCTAGTTTACACGCAATAAATCAGAAAATATTTAAAAATAAATATCTTCATACAATTTTTGAGACTATTTAAAAGTAGTTTTGCTAGTAAATGTGCATTTGTCTTAAGATCAAAGTATTCCTCTATAGCTTTAATACATTAGTGCATGTATGCTCTATTGAAAAAGCCTCTCTCACTAACAAACTCTCAAATAATTTTTGTTAAAAATGATAAGCTAATTTCCATTTTAATTTTTTATTATTATTGAATGTTTTAGTTAATATATATATATATATATATATATATATATATATATATATATATATATATATATATAAATATATACAATAACTTTCATGTTTTAATATTCTTATGTATGTTAATCTTTAACTCTTTTTGCTGTATGTGTACATATACATGTATATCTATACTGTCCCTTTTCTTTTGGCTTTTTATAGTGGTATAGGAATCCTGCTCTCTCTATAGATGTCTACAACATATATATATATATATATATATATATATATATATATATATATATCACAAATAAGAGAAAGAACAGATAGAGTATGAATCCACAGTTCTTTATAAAAAAAAAGTGCTGATACAAAGCAGAGCAAAATTATTATAATATTTTTATTATAATAGATTACAATAAAAACATTTTACATTGCTACACAAAAACTTTCATGTTTCAGAACTATAATGGTTCCTCTTTAGGTGATGGAAGATAACTTATGATAAAAATCATTTACAATGGCCCAAAGAGAAACCATTATAGTTTTGAAACATGAAAGTTTTTGTGTAGCAATGTAAAATGTTTTTTATTGTAATCTATTATAATAAAATAATATATATATATATAAATATTATATATATATATATATATATATATATATATATATATATATATATATATATATATACTATTACCTTCAAATCTTATTCCATCTTGATTTGAAACCTAAACTTTAATTAAGAAATATTACCCATCTAAAAATAGCTACAAATTAAATGCATGAATTACACTCTAACTGATAAAGATTTTACCTTAACAGTCATTCACAATATTAAAGTATTACTATTAGTAAATTTACATATATATATATTGTTTTGAATTTGCTAGAATTATGGAGAAGGAATGCTTAATATTGGAAAATTGTTAATATAAATTGTAGGTATATAGAAATCTGCACTTCATGGAGATGGAAAGTTTCAAATATCAAGCAATCATCAGATCTTATATTAATAAGGATGAATTAATATATAAAGTTATATTGTGTTTTAATGCATATGTATAAATATATATATATATATATATATATATATATATATATATATATATATATATATATATATGTGTGTGTGTATGTATAGGATTAAGACAAAATTTGTAATTTAGCTGATTGATGTTATATTCAGCACTATGCCTCTAGAGTTTCATAAATTATTTCTTTAGTAATTGTTCAATCAATTCTTCAGGAGCTTTTAGCAATTAACTACTGTTTTTCTCCTTTTTGTTTACTTTATACTGTTTGATGATGTAATTAGTTTATACGCTAACTGGGATGCTCTTGTTATTGGAGTTAGGTTGATTTTTTTTCTCTTTGTGTGTGTGTGTTTGTGTGCCTGTGTATGTGTGCACATGTATGTGTTTGTATGCATGCGTATGTGAATATGTTATGCTTCAAATGTTGTGGTTATAAATAGATGTGTATGTATTCTTTAACATTTGCTATATTTATTGGAAAAGCATTTTCAATATCAGTAACAGAATGTTTCAATCTGAGTCCTGGTGAAAAGATCACATTGGGTCATATAGATTGTGATGTTCACAATCTGTCCTCTCTCTTTTATATATATATATATATATATATATATATATATATATATATATATATATAATATTTATTGGCACTGGGTGTTGACTTCAATGTCCACTTTTATATTTATGTATGATCCATCCTAGATATTGAGCAGTTCAACCCATAAATATACCATACCTTAAAATTATATTTCATCATATATATATATATATATATATATATATATACAAATATATATATATACATACATATATATATATATCTGTATATATATATAAATACATATATATATGTACATATGTATATATATATATGTATGTATTATTTTATTTATAAATATTTACATACATACATAACTATGTAAACTATATACATAAAAGCATTTAAATCATGTACACTGACTCCTTAATTGTTTCTCTCTCTCTATATATATCTATATATATATCTATATATATCTATATATATATATATATATATATATATATATATGTAAACTATATATATAAAACGTTAAAATCATGGTACACTGACTTCTTAATCATTTCTCTCTCTCTCTCTCTCTCTCTCTCTCTCTCTCTCTATATATATATATATATATATATATATATATATATAGTTTCAAGGTATGCTATATTTATAGGTAAAACTGCTCAATATCAGGCATAGAATTGCATGTAAATATAAAAGTGTGCATTGAGATGAAGACTTAGATGCAACAGAGTCTGTTTAACGAATGAATGCAATCTTCAGACGATCCTGAAGATTGTGTTCAGGAAGGAAATACACAGTTGCTACTTTGTTTTGACCTCAGTATCCACTCTTTTATACATATTACTAGTACTCACTTAAGAGTGGATGCACAGGTCCACCTATAAAACTATATATATATATATATATATATATATATATATATATATATATATATATATCGCATATATTGTTCTGGTGTTAATAAAACATTGCTTGGTGTAATATAACAGAGTTATTAACTATATATTAATAAATATTATTAATATATACTTAATAGCTCTGTTAAATTACATTGAGCATTGTTTTATTAGCACCAACACTATATATATATTTGTTAATATCTATCTATCTATCTATATATATATATATATATATATATATATATATATATATATGTATGTATGCATACATGTCTCTGTGTTTGCATGTGTGCCTTGATTTCTATGCAAGGGGACACAGTTTTGAACTTTGATGGAAAGTATATTTTCATTATTTAAGACCCTAATATCCACAAACCAGTAGACATAGATTTATACTGTGATATCCACTCAAAGACATTTATTCACTATATAGAATGTTTTAAGTAATAGGAACTATATATATGAGTGTGTGTGTGTGTGTGTGTGTGTGTGTGCGCATGTGTGTGCGCACACCATTAGATGAGAGACATCAATATATGCAATAAATTATTTCATCCCTGCCAATTTGTGGGGTATAATATGTGAACAGGTAATATAACTGTGTCATTGAAGTTGTGTATTTAACTGTGGATTGATTGATGGAATCAGAATGTCAGAACATGCTACCTCCACTTTGGCAAATGGTCTAGCTTTATCTCAAACAACATTGACAATAGTGTACCAGGAATATGTGAATTCTGAATAGATATAAGCAGTGGATGAAAACTGTAAGTGGTCACCAGTGATGTATCAAAAAGTTCAATGAATACTATCAAGGATGGTGAAAAAGGGGAACATTGCACAAAATTGCATCCTAATTCAATACTGGTGCTGCTCAATATATATATATATATATATATATATATATATATATATATATATATATATATATATATAGATATATAGATATAGATATAAATAAAAAGGAAGAATAGTCAGATTTATAATCCAGATTTCTTTAGCATTTATTTTTAAAAACAGTGCTTGATACACCGTCAGTTATGTGCCATGTGTGATACACGCTTAGGCAATCATGCACCTTTCGATACATGACTGACAAGGCAGATTTTTTCTCGCAGTAGGTTGCCATTTCTTTCAGCAGTAGACCAGTTGCCATCCAAGGCTACAGAACCTGGTCTGTCCTGCTATTTACTGGGAGAGAAGAAGAGGATTCATACCTTTCCCAAGGATATCAGCATATAAGTGAACAGCATAAGTGAAATGGACTCAAACTGGAATTCGAACTCAGCTCTCCAATTCCTCAATCTGAGCTGCTATCCATTACTCCACCATAGAGCATATCATTATAATTATTATTGAAAAATATGTCTTCATCACAACACAGAAATTGCCATGTTTCAAAAGCAAAACCTAAATTTTCAATTAAACTTAAAATTTGAAGTTCAGTTTCATTTACAATGCAGAATAACTTTTGATTTACTCTATTTTTATTTTTATTTATATATATATATATATATATACATGTTTGTTTATATATACACACACACACACACACACACACACACTTTCTCCCTCTCTCAATCCTGGAGAATGTCAGATGTAATCCCATGTTAATTAATCTATATATAGAAGCTGTTAATACCCAGACAGTAATTTACCTTAAATATTTGAATCTGATTTGCTTAGCAAATAAATTTTAACCAATAAAACATGTCTATTTAATCATTTACACTATAATATAGATAATTTATATTTATGTAATTTATAAGCATTTATATATTTTGTAAATATGTATTTCAGTTTCATATATATATATATATATATATATATATATATATATATATATATATATATATATATATATAAGTGCATATGTATTTGTTTTGAATGTAAAAAAGAATCACATACATATTTTGTATGTACATCAGTTTTATGTTACATTTTATTATGTAAACCAATGCATTAGTAACACCTAACCAATATTGGTAAAACTTTTAGGATATATTTATACAAGCAATGTATCATTGGTCTGCGTAATATTGACTTAAGTAATTAAATCTGACATTGTATATTCAATTATGTAAGCATTTGTATCAGTGAATACATGCATATTTAAAAATATCTACTTTTCAACGACACATGAGATTTGATTATAGTGGTGAAGGCCTCGTGCAGGACCATCCACACTTCTTGAAGGGACGAATACAGAGACCTGGTGCACCGAGTGCCGCAAGGTTCCAAACGACCCTCCACAGGTTTTGAATTCAGAGTTGTCCTTCTCCTAGACCAGTTGCCATCCAAGGCTATAGAACCCAGTCTGTCCTGCTATTTACCCATATCTGGGGGAAGAAGAAGACGATTCATACCTTTCCCAAGGGTATTAGCATGTAAGTGAATCTAATGGATTCGACTGGAATTCGAACTCGGCTCTCGATTCCTCAATCCAAGCTTCTATCCATTCCCTCAATATAATATATATATATATATATATATATATATATATATATATATATATATATATATATATATATATATATATATATATATATATATATATATATATATATATATATATATATATATATATATTTAAATTTCTAAGAGGAGGAATTATTATCATTATACATTGTTTTATTCAGACTAGTGTCCTCATCTTGTTTGTGTATATTCACAACATTTAGAATCTTAATTTATATTTGAATTTCTAAAAGCAGGTTTACTGGCAAAATTATTTCCTTCATACCTGCTAAAAATGGTGTGTCAGAATTTCTGTTTTTCTGTTGTCACTGATAATACCACATGCATATAGTTCTGGTGTTAATAAAAC
The DNA here is from genome assembly GCA_903632075.3 of Acanthosepion pharaonis. NCBI lineage: Eukaryota > Metazoa > Mollusca > Cephalopoda > Sepiida > Sepiidae > Acanthosepion > Acanthosepion pharaonis. The sequence goes on along the minus strand of CAHIKZ030000316.1, from coordinate 234,151 downwards.
AGTGCTTGGTGTAATATAACAGAGCTATTAACTTTCTGTTAATATACAAAGATATCATCAATATATATGTAATAGCACTGTTAAATTACATTGAGTACTGTTTTATTAACACCAGTACTATATATATATGTGTGTGTGTGTGTGTGTGTGTGTGTGTGTGTGTGTGTGTGTGTGTGGGCTGGTTAATAAAAGTTGATGAATAAAAAGCCAACAAAATACTAACAATATTGACAATAAGATCGATGATATTTATTATACATTAGACTAAATTTAATCACATGCCTGTGTCCTTTTTCAATGATATGAGGAATAAACAAAAGAATAAACTGAAGAATGTTGTTGTTAGTTAATAGGGGCTCTATGTGGAAATTATACTCTCTGAGTAAACCCAAAATCCTGTTTAGTCCCTCAATGTGTGATTTTATTTTGAAAATATGTTTCAACTCGGATCTGTGCCTTTCTAGTATGGTGTTGAATGAAAACACTAAAAGTACTGATGTCATTACTGCTATGAAATGATTGGTTGAAGTGAAGGGAAATTATTGTTGTTGTCTTTGATGTTTTTTATGGTTATTGAACCGAAGACAGAATTCCGTTCCAGTTTCTCCAATATGATTCCTTTTTTTGCAATGTGGCAGAAAAATAAATGTCACAAGTCAGAGTTGTTGGTTATTGTATGAGTTCTGGGGGGTGGTGATAGTCATGAAATTGCCATCAGTAATGATATGGCAATTATTTAGATTTGGCAATTATTCCTAAAATTTTATTAACCAGCCTATTAAATCTACATATAAAAGTACACATGGACCATCATTTGTTTACATATATATATATATATATATATATATATATATATATATATATATATATATATATAATGTGAAGACAAAAATGAGTACCTATATATCATTAGTTATTTAATCAGAATATATGTATATTATTATTACAATATGTAGGTTGTAATGAGGTTTCAATTCTAAAACCACTTTGGGGCTATCACCCACTGCATTTGGTGATATTGTGATACTAAATTAATATTTATAATACTTAAACCTGAAATTATATATGACACAATGTTCATCATCTGCAGAAGACTTTCTTAGAAAAAGTACTATTTTTGTTTCAACATGTCATATATTATTATATATACAGCTCCAGGTGAATTTGATAGATCTATAAGATCAATAATTGATTACAGTTTTAAACATATAATATTGCCATTTCATTACAAATGATATAATATATATAAAGGTGTAGTTTAATATTTTCATCCTAACTAAGAAACCTTTAACAAAGATCTGATATTTGGTCATTTCATTTAAATTTAAGTTTTGTGTCACTTCCAGAATTTTTCATCACCTTCCACATATATGATTTTATGTATATATATTTATGTGGTAATAGAAATGATGAATAATAGGCTTATCAAAGAAATACTTATTACAATTCTTGCTAGGAAATTTGTCTCGGCTTTCCTGCATCAAAGGGTTGACGTTAAAAATAGTGTTGAGGTTTAAATTTTTTGCGAAAAAACGTGAGTAAAACAGCAAGATTAGAGCGAACAAACTCTCTCTTTTAGGCGCGTATGAATAAAGAAAAAACTCCTGCTCAGTGAGTAGCGATAAAAGAAGAAAGTGTTTAATTACAACATATACAGAAAAAAAAGGGTAATGGGATAAAAGGACAATTAGGAGAGAAAGAAAGGGAAAAGAGAAAATGTTCTTAACTTAAAAAAGGCTTGCTCAAAATATTTCTCTGAGCGCCTAAAGAGTTCTTTAAGCGATTAGATATTATTGTTAAGGTTCTGATAGATACACTCACAGTTCTTGTAGAGTTGGAAATTTGTTCGCAGATGAAGGAATCCTGCAGCTGAGTGAGTTTTTTTTGGTCGACAACGTGGGCTCATCAGAAGGAGTGGTGAAAGGATGCAGCTTTTTGGATTGGTCTTGAATAGTGGACCGATGTTTGTTTTTGACAGCCTTTTTTAATAGTTCTTCTTTGGTGAAAGCGGTGCTGGAGCTTCATATCATCGACCTCACAGATGGTGGGCAGAAATCTTACTGTTGAAATAGGCAAGATTCTCCAAATTTATGGAGTTTTGGGAGGCTCCGATGGATCAAGGACTTTTCCCTCCAAAATTCTTGTACAAATTTCCTGGCCCTTCTATTGGTCAGAAAACACATTCTTATATCTGATAAGAATCAGGTCCCTGGGAGCCGGTTTCAAAGGTGCTGAAGACAGGTTGAAGTGAAGAAGCTGTAAGGTTTCTCCCAGATTTTATGGCTCCATGGAAAGAATAATGGTGGTGGAATTCCTTTTTATTTTCAAGCTCTCTCCTTAGTCAGAAAATATATTCTTATCTCTGATAAGAATGAAGGCCTTGGGAGCCAGTTTTGAAATTAAAAAGAGGTTAGAGTGAGGATAGAAAAAATAGTGAGAATGAGAACTTGTGAAATTGTTGTTCTCAAATTAAATTACAACACTCTACATAGATTTCTTATCTTGCACATTTATAAGTCTATCATTTATCCAAGCTTTGAATATTGCTGCTACATATGGTCTGGTGATTCTGCTAGGCATTCAGAGATTCTTAATAAAATCCAAAGAAGAATCTGAAATGTTATCAGTCCTAACCTTTCCCATCACTATAACAGCTTTTCTGTCACTTTTATATGAATGTTTTCATGATAATTGTTCTGATTAACTTTCCACTTTCGTACTTTACAAGTTTAAGCATCAGTCTAGGTTGGCAGTTAGGTCTCATCATGTTACAAATGAAATGGTTAGGTATAATCATTAGTTTTATGCTAGCAGTTTCTTCTCTTGCACTTCTCACTTGTGGAATTGTCTTTCAGCCATTTGCTTTCCAGTTAACTTTGATTTTCAAAAATTTAAATGCAATATAAATGTTTATCCTTTGTCTTAATTCCTGTATTTTTATTGTTCGCTCTCCTTAATAATATATTTTGTTTTCATATATATATATATATATATATATATATATATATTATAAAACAGTGGCTGCTACTGCTAATGCAATGCTCTTCTACTCAAATCAAGCTCTCCTAGCTACTGATGTCTTTCACATAGTAAAAACTTTAAAATTTCACTTTTTTCTCTGCCATGTGCCAATAGTTTGGTGGTAGAATCTCTGACTGATGCCAAATCAGATGGTTTCAATCTTGACTTGAAGTAATCAGATGTCTAGCCACACTGATGAGCTGTGATACAGTGAAACAGTCTGTCTGTGGATTACTCTCTCTCTCTCTCTCTCTATATATATATATATATATATATATGTTTTTATATGTATTGCAGAAGTAAGTTTTAATATATTTGTATATGCAATGTATATGTATAGTGCACGTATATATTCAAGTATATGTATTATATATACACATATTCATGTACAAATGCACACATATGTATATGTGTGCATTTCTACATCAATATATGTTGTATACATGTTTGTACACTAATGTTCCAAAAGCCATGGCATAGTAGTATGTAAAGGTAATGCTTGATGGCACCATCTATATTTATATCAGCTATGCTTTGACATCTGATAATGGCTTAAATTACACAAACATTCAGTGTAGGAGGTACCAGAAGTATATCTAGCAGGTCAGTTCAGTGTTCCTTAGCTTACATGAGATATGGGAACAGAAAAGCCACTGGATACAGTGCTCCATCTGTATTTTTTATGTTGCTAATTGCACATTGGGGGACAGACAAAATGTGGCATAGTCTAATAAATCATGGTTCTGGCTATTTTGGTCTGATTGTAGATTTGGATGTGGTGCTGGTCCATTAAGCCAAGGGCCTTACTTTTCAAAAATGCAGGTTAGTGGTTATTTCATAATGGTATAAGGTGTATTCACATAACATTGTTTGGGTCCATTGTGTTGCATAAACACTTCATTATCCACTGACTGATGCATTGAACTATCTCATTATGATTTACACCTATTCATGGACTCCATGAACTCTAACAATAATAAGGTATTCCAGCAGGATTGTGTCATTGGTTGACCAGAATTGGTTTGAGAAGCATTCTGGAAAATTTCTGATGAAGGGTGTGTCCACTGCATTTATCTGATATGAGCCCAATGATTCATTTATGAGATGTGGTGGAGTAGTCAACTCATATACCCTATTCTGCACCTCAAAATACCAGGATGCAGTGGACAGATATTGAAATGGTATGACTCAACATCTCTTTGGAGCTCTTCCAACCACTTATGAAATTAATTCTGCTCTTCACCAGGTTGAAAGAAATTATAAATGATCTTTCTCTTCTTTTTATGTGCTATGGTACTTCAGATCATGGCTCTCCACAATTTTCTGCCATTTATACCTCACAGTGTCTCTTTCCTATCCATCCTTGTTCTTGTTCTGCTATTCATTTATACAAGCCTGTTAGGTAGGTTACTCAATATTTCCCTTTGCTCTTCTTATCTTCAGTATGCCCTGTGAGTGTCAAAGTCCCCAAGCCCTCTTTCCTGATAATGTGTCCAAGAAATTTCAACCATCTCTGTCTGATTCTTAGTTTAAGTTTTGTTTAGGTCTGTATTTTTCTTAAAACTTCCTTGTTGCTTATATGGTCTATCCATGGTATTCTTCTGTTGAATCATATCTCTTGCTTCATGTCTTCTTTTCATCTGTGAAGAAATTGTCCAGTATTCACTACCATAGAGGAGGATTGATATTACATAGTTCAGCACACTTTTCCTTTTATCTAATGAAATTTTCCTGTTTCTTAATACTTTGCTTAGCTTTTGGAAGGCATCTTTCACTATCCCATTGGGCCTTTGGATTTCTATGTCATAGTTCTGTCATCTGTTATAACACTTCTCAAATGGTTAAGTTTCTGTATTTAGTTGACTTAGATATCTCCAACTTATAGCTTGCATCTTGGGTTATCCCTACATAATACTAGGCACCTATCTCCTGACTTTTGGTACATCAGTGTATGTGCATTCATATATATGTGCAAGGTACATAAGCCTTTATGTGAACCATTATATTTTATAAGTAATTAAAAGATGTTATTGAATATGTATTGCTCCCATGCCCAGGCACACTTTTTCATGAAATGGATCAATTATTATTGTCCTTTAAAAATCTTTTGTGCTTTTTATTAAACAGTTTAAATTTTAAAATTAATTTAAGATTCATTTTCAGATAAATATACTGTATGTTATATAAATATAAAACTAGAATTTATTTAAAAAAATAATTGCTTGGAGATTAATTTATTTGTATCCCACAATTTGTTTTTTTTTTTTCTATTTTAATTTACTTGATATAAAAGTATTACTTATTTGTTTCTTTTTATTTTATGTTAATGGAAAAGGTGTACATGTGTAAAGAAGTGTGTACTTGTATGAATAGTTGTGTGTTTGTCTACTTTCCTGGGTGTGTGCACATGCATGTATTCATGTATGGATATGTGTATACACATGCATGTGTGTGTATAGTGGTAATTTTTATTGACCATCAAGCTTAAATTTTCAGTCTTTAAAATGCTTAGATGAAAAATAAATAAATTTAAATAAATAATTTTATAATTAAAACTATATAAAATAAGATAATAACTTTCCACTGTTTTTAAATCAATGAATATTATAGTTTGTTTTTGATATAGTGTAAACTAAACAGCTTACAATCATTTTATAGTTTCCCACACAACAGCCATTTGTATAAGCATATTTCCATCATTGTTATGACAGTTTCTTTGATACTTTGAAGAAGGACAGCAAAGGCCTACAAGTTTATCAACAACTAAAATCAAATAGTAGAATGATGTCAAAAAGTCAGACATTATTTCCATTGTTAAAATCTGTCCACATTGTCTTTGAAAACCTAAAACAGAAAACTACAAACCAAAACACTTTATTAGTAAGGGAGAAAAAATAATACATCTTCACTTACCAGAATGTACATAGCGAGAAAAATTAGAAAAAACATATACTTACAAATTTAATTATAACATAATTAAATATGATGAATAAATAAATTGTATTATTATATTTAAAAGTTAATCTTAAACCTTAACCCTAATTTCCCAATCCCCAGTTTTTCAAAGGAAATTTTCTTGTTTGTTAATACTTCAAATACTTTTTTGTAAAAGAAAAACAGAACAGAATTAATTATGTTTAAAATAATTCATATTTAATCAAATAAGTGATTGGCAGAGAGTAAGAAAAATAAAATATGTAAATTGTATTGGTTTATATATTTATATATATAGTATTATATATAAATTGCATTTCATAATTTTTTTTAATTTAACAACATAGAGGCTATACAATATTCATTCAAGGTTAAAATCCAGTTAAAGGATTGATGGACATCTAGCATGAAAGAAAAATATTGTCATAAAAATTATGCTTCATAACTGGATCATTATTATAGATGAAAATCTCTTAAATCAAAGTTTAATAAACAATGTTATTAGGTTAATGTAAAATTTCCCGGTGCTATCTTTTGCACAGTATAAGGAAAATCTTTGATGTTTACTCCATTTTTCCTTTACTTCTTGTGCAATCTTGTGTTAACATTAATATGTAATTTGCAATCCCAGGGAAAAGTTTATAAATTAATATTTATGCACTTGTTTTTCTCTGCTTGGTTAGTGATGAAAAAAATGGATGTATTATCAAAATCCAAAATGAAAAAGAATTATGATTAGATCCAGGAGAGTTATTAACATTTCAACCTAAACTGAATCTATAGCTTAAAGGTCATTTATGTTTAACAGAATATAAATGGAATTGACAAACTTAATTGAAATTTAGTACAAAGCCAGAAAATCAAGGAAAATACTTTGATGACTGAATAATGAAACAATAAATTTATATGAATAAAAGATTTTGTCCCATAATTGGCAGATCTCATCAACATTTCTTTCTGTGTGATGTCTTGGATTTGTAGAAATGTCCTCAATTACCACATGGTAGGATAGGAGGATTCAAGGGATGGAGAGTTCTTTGGGATCTCTTCATCCCTTCTATTTGTCTTCTAGTGTTTTTGGATGTTGTTATTTCATGGACTGCTTTTCTCCAATTGGTTCTTTCAGCAGCTTTTGTCTCCATATTGACTTAATCTATTTCTCTCTTAAGCAAGGTGTTTTTGAGCTGATCCTTGAATCAACAACATGGGTTCTCAATGTAACATTTTACTCTTGAAATTATTCAAAATACATAACTGAAAGCTTCTGTTTAAATATAATCTCCATATGAATATGTCAATGATTATATCCTACCTAAAACATATTGCATACATACATACATATATATAGATATTTCTAAACATGTTTTTATGTGTGAAAACTTTCTAGTTAAACTGTAATACCAAAGAAACATGTGGACTAGCATTATCCAGACAGAATATTATGATCATTCTGTTGATTGTTCAGGACATTTTTCACTGAGGACTGCATTCAATTAGCATTATTGCAAGAAAACGCACTCCTGATCCCAGCATATTGGCATCATTCTCTTTGGATGAAGACTAGCATTTGACATGTTTAGTAGTAATTCATTTTGCATGTATCCCACATGGTGGTAACGTAGGTACATTGTGTTACATATCACAATTTGTTTTAAAAAAATGCACATATAAATACAGTATGATTTTTTCCTTCTTTAACCCATCAAAGCAACTAAGTTAAGTAAAAATTTCAGTTTAAATATGTTCATTGTCATTAGCTTCATGCAATATTGATTATTCTGAATTAATATCTTGATTTGATTGTAATATCAATCTTAACTGATTAGCTGGCAGCAGACCATCAGAAATCCTTAGCACGTAAATGTGCTAATTATATTTGTTTGGTTTAAACATTTACAGTACCTACTTAATAAAATGCAAATAACTTTTGTGTTTGTGTTTAAATTTCATTTTTACCTTTCTTAAAAAGAAAGAGAATATGTCAAAAATGTTGTTTATTCTTTTCCATCATTACAATAAAAAATAGGCCATTTATTAAAAAAAAAATAACATTTTCTCAGATTTAAAAAAAAATAAAAAACTATTCATTATAAAACTAAATAATTAATGAATACTAGCAGTAGAGCCTGGCATTGCCCAGGGATGTAACAGTAAGAGATAGATCAAGTATCAACCATCATAAAGACTGAAAAATGAAATTGACAAAGATTATTGTTTAAGGCTGACGGCCACACATGTCTTAATTAGTTTTTTTTTGTTTTTTGTTGTTTTTACGAATTGGTCAAACCCAAACTCAAACAAAAACATTGTTTTCAATTGTTATGAGTCTACCGATTGAATAGAATTTTATTATAAACAATTGTCTTGTAAATGGAATTTTTAAAGCATTCTGTATGTAAAAATAAAGAAAAAAGTGTGCAAGACAATAAGAAACACTACCTACCAAAAAGAAATAGTGAAGTTTTGTTGAAATCGGTTGAAAAATGTAGGAAATTCGATCCCATATATAAAGGAACACACACACACACACACACACACACACACACACAAACAAACAACCTAGGTTTTATAATAAGTATAACTCAATATGAGTTGTCCCCCTTTCATTTTCATGATGCCTCTTAATCGTGTTTTCAAATTGATTTCGTGCAAAAACAATTGTGTTTTTCCAATATTTGGCACTGTTAGAACCACTGCAAGGTAATTTTACATAGTCCTGTGAAGTTTTGTTGAAATCGGTTGAAAAATGTAGGAAATCCGATCCAATATATAAACGTACAGACACACACACACACAACCTGCGTTTTATAATAAGTAAGATGTACTGAAATTTTAATTTAAATTGGATAATTTCCTGATTTTTGCTAATTTAAAAAATACACTACTCTTCCACCCCAATTTTCTTTGAGGGTTTGTGACCCCCAGGTTGGGAACTTTTGAAATCGACATGTAGTCAAAAAGGGGGCCTTATATCAAAGTTTCAAGTGTGTGTTATTTGTGTCTGTCTTATAGTGGCTATGTGTCTAATTCCTGAAGATGGTAGGAAAAGTGTAAGTAATTATGTATGTGTATAAAATTTTTAAAATCACTGCATGTGTTAACTGTGGATAATTAATTTTAGAGTAAATTTTATTATCATAATTGGTTTTATTATTGAAGAAAAATGGTATATATCTTTTGGAAATATTTTCATGTGCCATGGAGAAGGGTATATTAATTTTTAATTTAAAGACACCAGACCAGATATGACACAAATAACTGTTTGAATTGCAAGATGAGTTTCATTTATTTTGGAAAGATAATCCAAAACTTATAGTGTGAGTAAACCTTCTGCTTATGTAAAGAAAATGAATTCAGCAAATACAAAAAAATAGAAAAGAGCTTAAGACAAGGATGTATCTTTTCACTATAATTATTGAGCCTTTACAAAGAAGCAATCCTGAGAGAACTAGAAATCCTGCAAGAACTTATTATTGGTACGTACAATCTTAATAATAAGATATGCAAATGGTAAAGAGTTGAAGGTAGGCACAAACAGAATAAAGGAAAGAGAGAATGTATGGTTGTAAATAACAAAAAGATGTGCAGATAATTAAATATTAAGGAAGTATTTTAGCAGAAGATGGTTAATGCGACACCAAAATCAAAAAATGCGTTGGAAGAGCAAAAGATGCCTTCCAAAAGTTAAACAAAATATTAAGAAATGGGAAAATGTAATTAGAAACAAAAAAGAGTGCTGAACTATTAATATCTGTCCTTCCATATAGAAGTGAATACTGGACAATTTCCTCACAAATGAAGAGGAGACTCAAGGCAACAGAAGTGGTTCTGTAGAAAGATGCTGAGAATATAATGAATGGAGCATGTGATCAACAAGGAAGTTTGAAGGAAAATAGAAATTAAAAGTACATTTATACTTAGAATCAGAAAGAAATAGTTAAAATTTCTATGACACATAACAGGGAAAAAATTCAAGAATTTGACATTCACAGGATATATTAAAGGAGAGAAAACAGGGTAAAGCAGTGAATAAAAATTTGTACAAATTTGTGTAAATGTTTAGCAGAATAGGGATTAAAAGAGATAGCTGTAATGGGATTGGTTTAGCTAATATGTAATTAGCATAAGGAGAGCTATAACTATAGCTCACGGGCAACTTTGAGTCAGTGTACGAAGAATATCTACAGCTACTACATGACAAAATGGCATTGAACACAAAAGAACCTGAAAATGTAAGATTTGGATAAAATGCTGTGAGGCACATGCCAGAATAAAGAAGCTACAAGACAATAGCAAAAGAACAAAACTTACTAAGAGATACAAACAATAAACTGTTGTGGACAACTATGTGTGTGAAACTGACTCTTGTAATCTCTTTCCAACTGACAAAGTTTCTCTGTACAAGCAGCAGCACCATGTTTATGAGTGAACTCCCTATTCTCTCTCACTTCGTGTTTTTATGCCCAGCTGATCTTGCAAAAAAAAAAAAAAAAAAATATGCATACTCTCAACCACTCTCACAAATTCTCCTAGCTCTGAGACCATGTCTTTCTTAAATTAAGATGTCAGGTTGGCTATATTTCTTTTTCCTTCACTCATTTTGCACACCAGGCATATACGTGCTCGCTTTGCCACACAAGGTAAGTTGTCTTCTCTTCTGCACCATGATCACCCAAAACCTGAACATCTGAATGCATCTCATCTGCCACTGAACTGATTATTAGTATCATCTGTATTCAGGAATATCACTATTTTCATCCTGATGCCAAACTCAAACATCAGTGTTAGTAAAATCTGGATCTTCATCACAGCCTCAGGTTGGAAAAATTCACAGTTACTATCATTGGCAATGTTACTCACTCCACTAGCCCATAGAATATTCATGAACATTTGAAGAAACTGAACCCAGAATCCTCATAGATAGATTTGACAGTAACCCTGGTGACAAAGCAAAGGTGACACATTTCTATAAATGCCTCTCTTCTCTTGTCAGACTAGTCATAAACCATAACTTCCTGATTATTGGTGGGGATATGAATGCTCAGGTTGGTGTCAGGTGACATACACAAATTTGATTATTATGTGTCCTCCAACAGGAATGGGATCTTTCTCGAATACTTTATACAGGAAAATAATCTTATATGGCTAACCACCAAATTTCAAAAGAAGAGCTCTAAACAATGGACATTTACTCATGCTGATGGCACAAAGACCCAATTGAATCACATCCTGATGAAGAAGAAGAATTGGAAGAACAGTGCAATGAATTGCTATGCCTTCAACACATTTGAAAGAATATCTTCAGATCATTGGATTGTCTCTTCCATCATCCAACATTAGCACCAATAAGAAAAAGTAGTCTGCCTTCCCACCATATGACTGGTCTCTTCTAAAAACAGTCATCTCAAAGACCAGTAAGCAGATACCAAGGAACCATCTCCTAATACTACCTACAATAATTTTGTTACTTCTCATGAAAAGGCTGCATCAGATGTCATACCCTTAAAATCAAAACATCAGCAACACATTCCTTGGGAATCAAATAGCATTGAATCACAAAGAAAGAAAAATCTGCCATAAGAAATTAAAATCCATCCCTTAAATCTATCCAAGACTTCAATGAAACACTTACTCAACTCAAAAACTCCTATGAAGATCAATAAGCTGAATACATCCAGGAAGAAAATTGACTCATTAACTCTGCTGCTACTAACAAACAATCTGTTCTTGCTTGGAAAACTGTCAATGAGATCAGTGGCAGAAAATCAACAAATACATCCAAGTTAAAGGCCAATAGTCAGTCTGAAAGACTGAATAAATAGCAAAACTATTTTAAAAATCTCTTGGAAAATATATCTGACATTTTGGATACTGAGGTCAAGCAATTCATTGAACATCTTCTTGACATTAAACCTCATATCTTTACTGATTTAGAAATAGCTTTAATAAAAAATAGATCAACCACTGAACAAATCCTGGTTGTTCTGCAGATTATTGAGGGTGTCATGGCAAAGAATCTACAGGCTGCCTGACTTTTTGTAAAATTCTCTAAAGCCTTTGATTCTGTACATAGGGGAAAATGCCATATGGGATCCCCACAGAGGCAATAACTGCCATAATGATGCTATAAAAAATATCAAATCTTTGGTTAGATCCCCAGACAAAGTCACTAGCTTCTTCAACATCAAAGCAGGGGTCCTTCATGGTGACACCCTTGTGCCTTTCCACTTGACAACATATTGGGAATTTTTCTAAAAAACATCATCATCTAGGTTTTACTTTATCACCAACATTCAAACTGCAAAAGTTGATAGATATTAACTATGCAGATTGACCTAGCTTTCACTAGAGATTCCATTACCAATGCTACAGTTCTCGTACATGATCTAGAAAATGCTGCCAATGATGTTAGACCCTATGCCAAATCCTCTAAAACTAAAGTCATAGGCTTCAACCAGCAAGGCTCAATATAAACTGTCTCAAGTGAATCAATAAAATTTGTTGAATCTTTTACATACCTAGGAAGCAAGATAAATTCTACTGAAAATTCACATAGCAAAAGCCTGGCCCACCTTGAATAAAACAGATGTAATCTGGAAATCTAACCTGCCAGATAATTTCAAGCAGAGATTCTTTCAAGGCACTGCAGTGGTGATGTTAATGTTGGACATTAACTAAAACCATAGAGTCTAAGCTTGATGCAACCTACACTCAGATGCTAAGAGTTATACTTAATATCTCTTGAAGACAACATCCAACTAAATCACAGCTCTATCAACACATCCCTGATATTTGTACAATCTTACATGAATGCAAAATACACTTTGCAGGACACTGCTGGCAAGCAAACTGAAAACTTGCAAGTGATCTACTACTCTAGACACCTAGCCATGGAGTAAGATGGGCTGGTTGCCCAGTAACCACTTACATTGACTACCTATGTTAAGAGACAGAATGTCACCCTAATGACATTCTGATCTTGATGCAGGACTGTAATGGCTGGTGTGATAGAGTCATGAATGTCTGAGCTAACTTGATCAAATAAAATAATAATAATAATATAATTTTATTCTAACTATGATTCCATAGATAATGTTTGTATCATTAATTACTGCCTGAAAACTAGTGCAGAATAAAATATGAATGGCAAACATGGATAAACATGCTCACAACAAGACAGAGTGTCAAAAGAACTTTTTTTTCCATGACTCCACTTTTTTAAATAGCTTCACTCTCTGGCAAAGTTTATAGTTTTAAAAAGAAATGATCATAATTATAAAACCTGAACATATGAAAGTGAATTTATACATTTTCTATGTTCTTGAGAACAAAAATAATAAACACTATTTATTAGATTGTTTATTTACACTATTCATTAAATTGTTTATTTACATTATTTATTAGTTTGTTTATTTACACTATTTATTAAATTGTTTATTTACATTATTTATTAGATTGTTTATTTAAACTATTTATTAGATTGTTTATTTACATTATTTATTAGATTGTTTATTTACATTATTTATTAGGTTGTTTATTTACACTATTTATTAAATTGTTCATTTACATTATTTATTAGATTGTTTATTTAAACTATTTATTATATTGTTTATTTACATTATTTATTAGATTGTTTATTTACATTATTTATTAGATTGTTTATTTACATTATTTATTAAATTGTTTATTTACACTATTTATTAGATTGTTTATTTACACTATTAGATTGTTTATTTACACTATTCATTAGATTGTTTATTTACATTATTTATTACATTGTTTATTTACACTATTTATTAGATTGTTTATTTACACTATTAGATTGTTTATTGGAATTGTATACAAAATATGAGCTAATTGTCAATTGATTCAAAATTTATAAAATAATAAATAATGGTTTACTTATAGTTGGTTCACATATTTTAATAATTTAGTAAATGTTTACAAATTTATGAATAAAAATTGATTTCACATTTATTTCTTTATAAATTGGTAAGTGGTAAATATTGCATTAGTTTTTAGAATGTTGTAAATATAAAATTATTCTCATAAATAAACAATCTAATAAATAAATAAATAGTGTTTAATATTTTTTGTAAATTCTTAAGAACAAAAATAAATGTGCAAATTCACTTTGTGCCTATAATACAAACCAAATTCAAGGTTTTATTCCATTTCTAATCATCACTTTTTAAGACAATAGACATTGCTGAAGAATGAAGATAGTTAAAAAGTGTTGTCATAGAAAACAACCATCCTTTTGACACTCTGTCTTATTGTAGACACGTTTATCCTCATTTGCCATATCAACACTAGGTTGAGTCACAAATAATTTCCGTTTTGGTTTATTAACTTTATTCTTCAAAATATAATGTACAATTACATTTTATTTAATTATATATTCAACATTATTTGCACTGATTTGTAACCACTTACCTGGCAGCTTTTTCACACATTTTGACTAAAATTCTACAGGTTTTAATGTGAAAACTTTCTCTTGAATTTGGTTTGTATTATAGGCAGTTTATAGATATATATAATAATATTATAGCAGATTCAAAAGGAAAATACATTTGATACACCTTAATAAATAATTGTAATAATAATATTAATATTATAATGGATTCATATATAGTCTTTACATAGGTACAAGTAATAAGCTTTGAAGTAAAGGTTTGTCAGAAATTAAAATATTTTTTATACATTATAATATTATAATATTAATAATATTGTAGAATCATTCATAGTCTTTAGATGTGTACATGAAATAAGCTTTTGAGTAAACGGCTATAAAAAAGAAAAATACATTTGATACTCCTTAATATATAATGTATAATAATAATAATAATATAGTGGATTCATATTCTTTAGATATATATGTTATAATGAGCATTTGGTTGCAAAGGAAAGGAACAAACAAGGATTAAATTAACAACAGTGAGTATTCATCAAAATTTGGAATATAGTTTAAAATTTTGTGAAAATTATTCATTCATGTTCATTCTTCAGTTGCTGTTGGTAAGGAAAGCAATTAGGTATAAGAATCTTGTTGGTAGGGCCAGGAATTGACTGATTTCTTGGGTTGGTTGGCCAAGGTCACAGTTGGGGTCAGAGGATAGGTCTGAAGTGAATTAGCTGTTGGTGGGGTCTGACATACACCTTTCTTCATGGTTGAGATCAACATCTGAAAGGTGTTTGATGGGCTGGCTCTTGTGCAATGCTGAGATGTTGAAGCCAAACTGATTGTTAAGATGAGTTGATGGGTTGGTTGATTAAGGTCACTATGGTGGGTTGATTCATTGTGAGGTGCATTGACAGGTTGGTTGTTGAGGTCATGGCAGAGTCAATGAGGGAGGCTGTGAGTGGATAGTAAAGGTTGATTGAGTGTATTATTTTTGTTGGATTCCAGTTGAATGAGATCAATGAAATGGGATAATGATGGTGATGACGAAAGATTCCTGGTGTGAATAGTGAAGATGTTGAGGTGTTAGAAATCACACTGATGATGTTAGGAATCTGGTAGTATCAAAACTGGCCTGTCAGTCACATTTTGCATGTTACAAGTCAGGCGAAATTAGTAAAGTTTGGGCAAGATCACTGTGGTGACAAAAGAGGTGATTATAACAGTGATGGTCACAGAGCACCTTTAGATGGTCTTTTAGCCTGCAACTGTGTTGGTCATTATGACGAGCTTTAAGCAAATCTGATGGTCCCCAGTGTTATCTTATTTTAGCAGGAATGTCTTTGATTGGCTATTGTATTTTAATAATACAAGTATTTGTTTTGTAGACAAGGTGTGATGCTAAGAGCCCTTGGGCAAAAAAAAACAACTTTCTTATTTTGTGTTTTGTTTCCTTAGCTGACATATAGAGTGAATCAGAAGAAGATCTAATTGCAGTGAAGTATATCATACAGAAAATAAATTTTGGAACAAAGATCTTTAAAAAGGAAAATACTTTTAATATATCTTAATATATAATAATAATATTAATAATATACTTAACTCATAGATGTGTAAATGCAATAAGCTTTGTAGTAAAGGGTTGTAAAAAAGGAAAATACTTTTGTTACACCATAATATATCTTTTTATTGTCTATAAATACATACATAAATTTGAAGGACACTACTGAAAATTATAAATAATATAATTTTATTAATGTCAATATAAGAATACAGGTTTTATTTCTAAAATGCATCATGGAATTAAAATTATAATTTGTGTATGAAAATCTCATCATTATTAATTTTAAAAATTGATGGCAAAATATACATATAACAATCCTATTCTTATAACATTCATGTCCTCTATTTGATATTCCAAGATGAATATTTTAACCATTCTTATACCTACCATATAGTTTTCATCTCTTTTTCCTTTTTTTTTATAATGTTTCAGTCTGTTGATTGTCTGAAAGTTTATACAGTGTTTGCTGTTTGCATTGCATACTGGATTTCTTTTGCCTTCAGGGAGGCAAGCAACAAACAATAGTTGTCTGGCAACCAGGGATCTTTTCCCCAGACAACATTTTATCATTGCACTGAGTCAAGTTTACATCCTGATATCTGTAGTTAAGATCAAAGCAACCAGATATGTTTTGCATCAACATACTGAAAAAACAAACATGTAGGCATGCAAAATAAATATTCTGTTAGCTGTGCTATGGTGGTGCTTCAAATATGCTTTATAGTGTTTCTGGATTATGTCCCCTTATTTATTCAGTTATTTATTTGGAAGTTCTATGGGATTTTTTTATTATTGCTTTCCATATATTATTAATTTCTGTATTTGTATAAGTAATAGATATTTTCATTTAGTTTCCTGCTTAATCCAGTTTTTATTATAATACTTAAAGAACTTTGTACATTCAACATTTCTTTAACATCTACATTTTTAACTAATAGATTCCATAGATTAATATATAGATGTAGTGAAACATTTAATAGCACAAAATGTTTGATTTGGTTTGATGGATTTGTTTTTTTATAGTTTATCAACATTTTGTAGGTTATTTAAAGCCAAGACATGCTTTTGGATTGTAAGAATAATTCTTTTTTTTTATAGTAAATATTGTATTAACAATTTCTTGGAGATAAGGATTTTCAGACAGTGGCATAGCTGGGGGGTGGAGGGTGCAGTATGCCTCAAGCGGCACTTTTGGTCTGCAGCAAGTTTTCAGAAAAGAAGGAAAAACAATAGCATAATTTCAATAATTTTTGCAAAAAAGCAGTGATAAGAAGAAAGGGTTCAAATAAAGCCAATTTGTCTTTGATATGACTGACTCAAAAGCAGCCAGCCAACAATAAAAAAAATTTTTACAAAACACTGTCAGCTGGTGGGAATAAACCCCACTTATAAGATATGAGCAAAAGGCGTAAAAAAAATTTGAACATTTTTAAATGGCTTGATATGGGTTTGGATTAAGTGAATTTAGTGAATCCACAGTTTTTCCACATCTATGTGAGAAGTCCAGACTTTGGCTTCAGTTCTTTGATTTTGATTTTTCATGTTTTTGAACAGTTAGTGAAAAAAATTAAATAAATAAGTGAACCAATTGTTTTTTTATCTTATCATAGGACTAGCTTTAATATGGATATAAAATTGTTGCTTTTCATAAATTATAAAATAGATAGATAAATAAATTGAAATAATTCCAATGCTTTAAGGATATCACATGCATTCCAATTTTTTCTGGAAATATCAAACAGAAATTTAAAAGAAATTTGAAAATTCATATATTTTTTTAAATGCAGAAACTTTATTTAAAGTCCCAAAATGGGCATTTTTTCAATTTACAAGTTTTCATGGTAGTAAAATGATGCAATGTTTTATTTTCTTGTTTAGAGAGTTGAAATTTTATTAAACAAAATAGACTAAGAATTAAAAGTATGATAACATTTATTTCAATTTTTAAAAGTGAAATTAATTTTATCAGACTTTTAATTCTGTCTACTACTTTGCTAATAATAACTTCAACTACGTAAAACAAAATAATTTTAAAAAACATTGCATTTTTTTACATTGTTAAAAGAATAACGAACTGCGTTTCTATTAACGTGGCATTTAATTTATGACTCCTCATTTGTTAGAATTGAAATAAATATTAAAAACAACTGATAAATTATTAATTAAAAGTAGAATGTGTTTTTTGTTTGTTTTTTGTTTTTCTTTTTAAATAAAACAGAGGGTATATAAACAAAAACAAGTCATCTTTCTTTTAATATCATAAAAAGTTTTTAAAGTTTTCCCGATTTAGAAAAATGAAGTAACATCTTCATTTTTTTACATATCCCCAGATTTATTTATTTAAAAATAAAATAAACACAATTGTACTTTTATTTCATAATTTATCAGTTAGGAGTTATAAGTAGCACATTAACAGAAACATGGAAAAAAACCTGACATCATGTGGGCATTAGATTCTCAGAAATGGATAAAAATATTAAAAATTGATGGGTGTACGAATAATTTTGTCATTGACTGTATATATATACACACACACACACACACACATATATATATATATATATATATATATATATATATATATATATATAAAAACAAACTTTAAGGGGTTAATGTGCATTGTAATATTGTATTACTTCTGGGGAGGAGTGGTAAACTTGAAAGCCAACCCAGGCAGCAAAAACACTACCTACACCACTGTTTTCAGATACAAGTTTTACTATTTTAACCCATTAGTTAATAAACCCAACTGGAATTGAAATTCAGCTTTCTGACTTATCATTCCAAGCCCTTATCCATTACACTACTCACACATCCTAGCTTACAGCATCTGGTATTCCCAAGCAGCTACCTTGGTACTGAACAGGCTCAACATTGCTTAACTTCAGTGATCAGTGTTTCAATGTAATATGGGCATAAGCCAGAAGGTGAAATCAGCAAACTGATTTCAAATTCCAGTTGATACTGTTTCTTCACTTTACATTAATTTCTCTAGGAAAAGGCATGAATCTATCTTCCCCTAGATATGGGTTAAAAAGAAGGGAAGACTTTCTAGGAGAAAGAAAACTTACAATTCAAACCACATCTTTCAAATAGGGTCATGTTTAATCACATGTGCTGCCCTTTTGCATGAACATTATTCTGGAGAAGTTAAATTCTATAACAATAAAACAAAAGTAAGGTTGTTTGGAGATTTTATGGCAGCCTATTCACCATTTTTCCATCATCAGTTCTTCCAAAAAGTGTTGATGATTTTATACAAGCCTTGTATCCTATAATCAAATCATCCATATTTAGTTCTTGACAATCATTACTAAGAGCTATAAAAGATAGAAAGTTGTAGAGAGTCATGATCACCCATTCCCTGAAGCAACACAGTGCATAGGAAAAGAAAAAGATGGGTCCTCATAAACTGAAATTGATAGGAGAGTCCATCACTGGCAAACATACACATGCACATACACAAACACAATGACTATACAAACAAAACTTCTCACTTAACTGATTGATGTTATATTGACCATCTCTTGACCTTTCATAGACAAACTTTTTTGTAATTGTTCAGTCTACTTGTCAGGAGGTTTCAGCAATTCACTGCAGTTTTTCTCATTTTACATTATCTTTATACTAAGTTTGATATAATTAATTTATGTGCTAGTTGGGATGCTATTATTATTGGTGTTAGGCTGATTTTATTCTCTTTTGTGTGTGTGTGTTTGTGTGTGCCCATGTGTGTGTGTAAAATTTCAGATATAACTAAAATCTGTAAAAGGACATTATGAATAAAGACAAAAAGAAAACTTATCTTAGCTGCCACATTTCATCCTATGATGGACATTTTCCTTGATAAACATACTCATCAAAAACAAAAAAAAAACAGGGTACATGTACCTCCCACTTGTTATAATGAGCATTTGGTTGCAAAGGAAAGGATTAAATTTTCAACAGCATTTAAAATTGGAATATATATATAGTTGTTTGAGATTTGGCAAAAATTGTTCATGTGTGGTTCTTCAGTTTTTGTGGGTAAGGAAAGTGTAAGGGTGTTGACCAATTTTTGGGGTTGGTTGGTTGAGGGTTCAGAGGATAAGTCCAGAGTGGATTAGCTGTTGGTGTGATTTGATGCACACATTTCTTTGAAATAGAAAACAATATCTGTGAGGTGTTTGATGGGCTGGTGGTTGTATGATGCCAAGATGTTGAAGTTCGTAAGGCAGGTTAGTCGATTGAGGTCATGGTGGCGGGTTGATTCATGGTATGGTGCATTTTCCACTGAGGTTACAGTGGTGGCAATGAAGGATTAGGTGTAGATAGTGAACATTGATCAAGAGATCAGTGAAGAGGGTCACATAGTGATGATGGGAGATTCATTGAGGAGATAGTGATGGTTGATTGAGCAGAATGTTTCTGTTGGATTCTGGTCACATGTGGTATCAACAGGTTCATGGAATGGATGGTGATGACATAAAAGTTTTAGAAATTGATTGGCACCAGGAGCCTAGTGATGTCAAAGGTTGCCTGTCAGCCACATTCTGTTTTTGAAGAGTTGGGTGAGATTAGTGAAGCTTGGGTGAGGTAACAGTTGTGATGAGAGAAGATGGCAGTGATGGTGGCAACATGCCTGCATGCTGACAGGTAGCCTTTCTGGCCCGCAACTGTGTGAGTTGATATGATGGTTTTTCTTTTAAATAAATGTTGTGGTTGCCTGGGTTATCTATTTTCCAGCATGAATGTTCATATTTAGATATTGTATTTTGGTATCTGTCTATATTTCTGAGATGAGGTATTATGTACACTATTTACATTATTCAAACTATTGTCACCATATTTATTACAACGTTTCGGCCATTGTACACTCCAGCCTTCTTCAGGTGGTTGGAATGTCAAACTGAACCCTTTATCTTGCTCACTGGGGTAGACTGTTCCAGTTCCACATGCCATGTTTAATGGATGTCAGTTATCAGTTATCTCCTGTTAATTCCCCTCTCCAAGTTCTCCACTGCCTTAACCATGTATAAAGGCGTTGGTTAGATCCAGTGACAGGATCCAAAGAGTGTGAATTCAATATGATTCTTTTGCTACATAAGAGTTCTCATGTTTCAGAAGCAAGAGCCAAAAACTTCAATATAACTATTGAAATTAAATTGAATTAAAGTATCAAGCTTTGTTTCTTCCTGAAGCAAAATTTTTGGAAACTTGATACTTTAGAGAAGGAATCATATTTTTAAAAGATAATTATAATTTAGGCTCTACTTTTGTATTGAGCACTGTTTTTTCAAAATAAAAACAAAAATACAAATAACTTCGAATTATTTACCTAACATGTTCTTTCCTATTTTTCTATATATTTGCACACACACACACACACACACACACACACACACACACACACACACACACACACACACACACACACACATATATGTATCTATGACTGTATTTAAAATTTCTGAAAATTGTCAGTAAGCTAAATAAACAATTATTGTACCATACAGGGTGCAGTGGATAAATCCTTGTCTAAATTACACAAAAATGAAAATAACATTGACATCTCAGTTTAACAGATTTACCAAAATTACACAAAAATATCTTGAAATACTAAAGAGTAAATTTATTCAATAAAATCACAATTGCTTTAACTATGGCTTTCAGATGACTTCAGAATCTCCTGCAACTCATCTGGACAGTCTCCTTGTTTAAGTTGGTGAATGCCGCCATAATCCTTACCTTCAGTCCATCTTTGGTGTTACAAGGTCTCTCACTCATCTGTGCTCCACACATAATTACCAAGTGGGTTGCAGTCTGGGGAGATAGTTAGCCAGATGTAGAGGGTGATGTAGTTGCAGAAATTGTCTGACAGCTATGACTAGGTCATCTTGCTTGTGTGGCAAGGTGTTGTTAGACATAGGCTCTTCCAGCAACCATCCTCTCGATCCAGGGCAGCACTATCTCCTCAAGGCAATTGGTGTAGGCCTCCAAGTTAAGTATGAGGCCCTCACCAACAAATTTGGCAGAATGATCAAAGTGAGTTTTCCAAACAGTCATACATTCATAATCACCATTAGACTTATCCAACGCTTTCTGAATCCTCTGTGCTGTCTTCAAATTGACACCCAGACACTCTGAAATTGGAGCTTCTGGCATGAATGCCAAGCAGTACAGTATGCAGTTTCCAAATCTCTGGCAGAGTGAATTGCATCATGGTTCTCTTTTTCTCACAGACAATGCCCAACTGACCCTACTATACTGTGCAGTTGACAAAATAAAAAACAAATGCGCAAAATTAAAAATATAAAATGGTGACTATTTACTCATCGTACCCTGTATATTAAGCTTTATATAAAAGTTGACTATATCTATCAAATATTTATGAAGTTAAAAAATAAGCAATATAGAGATGATTATTAATCAAAATAAAAATGAAATTTATTTCTTGTAATCAGACAGAATTTTATTGAAACTCATGAGAAGGTTATTTTATTCAAGTTCTTCAGAATTTCAATGAAACATTCTCTAGATATGGCATGGAGATTAATGAAAAGAAACATGATGAACAATGAGTAAAAGCTATCTACCAAAATACAGGTTGGTGGTCAGGATCTTCAAATAGTGAGCTAATTCAAATATCTTTACTTGATTATCAGCAAAGAGGATTCCAGAATAAAAAAAAAATAATTTCAAGAACAACACCAACAGTAGCAATTATCCCAAAACTAAGAACTTCTACCTGAAATAAAAAATCTGACTGTTACATGCATTGGCCATCTCAATCATTTAGTATGCCTGCAAATCATAGACATTAACAGCAGAACTACAATGAATAATCCAAGCATTAGAAATGAGATGGTACAGGACCATCCTAGGCATCTCTTGCATAGACCATATCACAAATGATGCAGTGCTAGACACTATCAGAAATGAAACATGCCTGCTAGAAAAACTTGTCATAATCACCATCAAGAATAGATTGTTGAAATGGTACAGACACATCACAAGAATTTGAGAATCTTTCCAGCACCATCTTACAAGGCAAAACAAAAACAGGCAGGCTGATGGGGAAAAATGGCCTGAAAATATCACTGAGTGAATTGGAAGATCCTTCATAGAGACTTAGGTATTGATACATAACCAAGATATATGGGGGAGGGGGGAACTGGTCAAGTGACCAGCTGACCACACCCAGTCATGGAACTGCTGGTGGTGATGATGATGATGATGATGATGATGATGATGATGATGCAGCAGCAGTATGCTATACCAAAAATGCTGCTTATTTTATTCTGTCTTCAATCTGAGAATCAATAAACAAAAACAAAAAATTCACCAATTTTGATAGTTGTTGATATAACAGCTGTCATAAAACAATCAAAAGTAATCTTTTGAATGAAGTTAGTTAAAACAAAACATTCTGAAATATCTTCATCAGCACAAACAGAACAGGCTTTTGGATGGGTAGCCTAATAAAATACCTAAATATTTTCAGATATCTTAGTGTGAAATAAAAACCAGTTTATCTTGTAGACATTATTACTTTAGTGAATTTGTTCACTATTGAATGCTCCTTGACTTGTACCAGATTAAACTAAACTAAATAACTATTTGTATTAAATGAATCAAAAATTCTTCAGTCCTCTTCACTGACTCCAAAATATATATTTTACATCCATAACTTTTATAAATCTACTTCAAGTTGAAATTATTCTTACTTTAATTTTAATAATTAACCCATAACTGCTGCTTTAAATAATGTTTTAAATTGATTGGAATCATATTTTTGCATTTGTGAAGACTGAACCTATTATAACTAGCTTATAAAACCAATGTATTGACATTCATAAAGTTCAAAAAATCATTTTGGAAAGTAAAAAAAGACTTTTGATATGCAAAAGGATTTTGAGATGCAAAAGAATAAGTTTCCTATTTGCATATATTTTAAATGCATATTTTCCGTATCTATATCTTCTGTATGTGATTATATAAAGTTGTCAAAGAAATACCACAGAGCTGAATATTCTTACTTGTATGTTATTGATTTAACTGCAGAATTAGTTTCAGGCCAGACATTGCATCAAAATGATTAAAGCTGCATTGTTTATCAAGCAAATTCATCTCTTATGGTTATTTACAAATCCTTGGATAGTCTTAGACAAGGCCACATTAGTGCAACACCAGAAAGGATTAAAAACTAACAAATTGGTCAATGAGATAAATTGAGATGTATCAAAGTACACAGATTAATTATTTTAGATTAAATATTTGGGGGGGGGGATATTTAAAAGGAAAAAGTATTGATATTTCAGTTTACTACTATTTCTTAAATATTTTGAAATATTTATCATGCTGGACATAAATTATAGTATGGTGAATTAAACATAGATATACTATCTTTAATTGTTTACAATGTAATCTTGTTTACCACATGAGTCCTTATTTTTGTATGTATAAAACACAAACGTCTATTAGGTTGGAAAGTCTTGTTGCATTCGAAAATTGAAAATAAAATATGGTTTTTTGGTCTTCAAGATAATATTTACACTCATTATTGATAATATAATCCAATCTATTTGGAGAATTGTTGATATCTCAGGCATAAAATTCTGTAGGTTTTCATGCAAAGAAAAACACAATATTAGTTTTAACCTTCACAATTAATAAACTGTTTTCTCTCTAAAAATGTTAATATGATCTGAAAGGATGACAGTCAGATGGAGCAAGGTCAGGGGCATAAAGTGGACAAGGCAAAACTTTTTCATTTAGTGCCATAATTTTTCCTGGGGTACATGAGAAATATGTAGTCTTGCCTGATTGTATAAGAGCAACAAACCTTTAGGATTAACTTTTCCTGTGTTTCTTTTTGAAATGCTTCTAATTGATGACAGTATTTCTCTGTATTAACTTTTTTACTTTGTCAATTTTGGTTCAGATGTTGTCCAGGTTTAGTAACGGATTCTTCCTTTTCAGTGGGTTCTAAGTTGCTGTTTTTTGTTGCATATGATTATTATACAGAAGTTATTTTCTATCACAGGTGATGATTCTACTCAGGAAATGTTTAGTCACAAGTCTATGTTTTGTTGATGAGCAGAGAACAACTATTTTATTAAGTTGAAAAGCAATCAGATAGTGTGTGACACTATTTAGGTATGGTAATTGGCTAACTAATTAACCATAGAAATTTAAAACAGAAAAAACTTAAGGTGAGAAAGAGCTATATCGAAAGATAGACTGATCGACGTTAAAAAAGGGTTTTATTTTATTTACAAAGAAAGATACTTTTCACATGAGACAGAAAATCTGTAAGAAAAAGCGAGATATGAGATTCTATCAAAACTGATTAATGTCATGTTAAGGGAGTGATGCACCAAGGGAAACAGAATTCAGAAAGAAAAACAAAGCCAACCGACACATGCGGCCCTAAAAAAAAATTTGGCTTGAGACCACCATGAAGAATAGATATGTTATCTTTCAGAGATATCATTTAATTTTAAATCCTGTGTCCAACGAAGGGAGCCATCTGGTGTGTGTTAGAATTCTGGCATGAGGAAGAAAATCGTATTATTATTGCTTATTCAAACTGTTGATGTCAGACACAGCATCATCGAAAATGGGCAGTTGGTGATAAGAGGATTTTAAGGCATGAGAAAAATAAAGAATATGATTCTCAGGTAAAATACGAACCTCCCAGCTAAATCAGGTGTCGGGTTTTGACAGTGATTGATGAGTTGGTAGAGAGACCTGAATAAGTGAATTTCGGGTGTCCCCGAATGAAAGATGTGATAAGAGTTATTTGGCAATCTGGGGTTTGTAAATGTTTTGGCCAAAGGAAAAAAAAAAAGTAAAAAAGGATTTTGTAAACAAAATCCTGGATAATAATTCTAAGAGGGCCAATCTAGCCACACCCACACTGCCGAGAGATCATTGGTCAAGTGGTAGCATGGGTGATAGGCAGAGGTGAGTGTATGAGAAAGACAGACAAGTTGTTAACACACACTGAGGGGATTGGTATGAGATACCAATGTGAGAGAGGAAGAGTCTAGGAGGATAACTCTCCTCCGACCTTCCCTCACGGATGAGGGTGAAACTCCCAAAATGGAAAGTGATTAATCTTCCAAAAATGGGAAGTAATTAATTTTCCTGGCCTAAGAACAAAGAGAATTCTTGTTGGGAATCAATAATTATCAAAGAACCCAAACCACGTCAGGCCCCACACCGGGTTTTGGTTGGTATCCATATAAACGAACGTCTCATGCAGTTTCTCAGTCAGTTTGCTCTTAGTCAGTTCCAAGACTTCCAGCAGTTGATTCACAGTTGCAGTCAGGCCGTTGCCACGCAGAAGCTGAACGAGATTTCCATGTCCTTTTCGACTTAGTCTTCCTACTAAACGCAAGTTATATTGACGAAAACCTTAAGATACCAAAACTTGCTTATGAAACGCAAGTGTCACGAATTCATAGAAACGGGCTGGGAGAGAAACACACTCCTGTATTCAACAGATGGATAAAGATAATTTGATATTTCTCAACATATTTGAACCTCTTGAGCTTGTTTTATTGCTTCTTTTACTTACGCTTGTGTGATATCACCTTTACCCCAGATTCAGCTTGTACTACGGCCCGACGCCTGATTGATTTCATCTACCTAAGATCAAAGTCACAATGTGAATAGTTTAAACTTGAAATCAAAGTAGTTACTTCAGTAACCAGACGTTGGAAGTGAGCTGAGAACGACAAAGCTGGTATCAAACTGGGAACGACCAGATCGACCGGGACACAGGCTGGTGGCAGCGACAAAGAGTCTACCCCAAAACGCTGGTGGAAGAAACCTTGCAGCTTCGTGCCACAACTGAGAGTTGACCATGGGCCGATAGCACAGTGTCACATATTGGCGTCACGACCAGAGGACGTCACATATTGGTGCTGCAACAGCGACCACCGGTGGGTGTCACAGTGAGAAACCTATTGATAAAGTTTAGGCACTTTTCTTAGTTCATGAAAGTTTTTATGACTGAAGTGTGACTTGTATCAGATAGCTTTTCTAATTCTTGTGCAGTTTGCCAATGAATTTCCCCAACTACAGTTTGTATTTCAATATTTAGGGAAATCTTTGACAAAAAAATTTCCCAGTTGAAACTTGCCAAACATTTATTAACATGTCAAGATTCTTAAATTTTAAATTTCATAGACTGAATGAATATTTCTTGCTGCTTCCATTGCTAAAGAGTTCTTTTTGAATTCATAAAGTATTATGATCACAAATCCTATAACCTCTATGGTTATAAGGATACCACATCTAATACAGTGATGTTTCATGGGTAACACAGTGATTTTCATGGGCAAGACAGCCTGATGAAATCAGTCTTGTTATTTATCCATAGCTTGGAGGAAGAGATGGAAGTGCCCACATTTCATTGTTATGTCAGGCTTTATTATGCTAAAGTGATTGTTAGTAGTGAAACAGCCATTTATACAGAGTGGATAGTATTGAAATAGATTGGATGGGGTAGTTATTATCACAATTACATTGGCTTTTAGAAGTCACTGTTAACATTTTCAGAAGAAATGCAAATAGAAGTTTATGCCATGAAAAAAGAGTGAATATGAACTTGACTGGAATTTGAACATAGCTTTCCAATTCATCAATCTGAGCTGATATCCATTATTCCATTGTGCCTCCAAAAAGTATAGTGTCTAATACGAGTCTGATGCAAACTCATTATAAAAAGGATAGAATCAATACAAAATTTATCCATTATGATATTAAATAATCTGTAAATAAAGAAAAAAGCACTAAAATTAAAAAAGCATGGTTATTTGAAAAATATTGAAAATGAATCCTCAGTGATAATGTTAAAAATGTGACGGCTTTTTTTACAACCTAATATTATTTTTATGTACATTGCAAACCCAAATTTACTCACTTACAGATGCTCGTATCAGTAAATACAATATAGGAAGGAGGATGTTTAAATAGGGTAAATGAAAAAATTCTTATCATTATCTGAACTTAGATATCTTTAACTGCTTAAGAAAAGGCAAAGATATGAATTTCTGTCATGAAAAACATTTTCTTATCATTGAGATGAGTTTAGAAGTCATTGTAAACTCTTGATTGGATATCTTTTGCTGCTTCAGTGAGGTTAAAAATGGGGGTATCTGCCATAGGAAAAGACATTGTCTTATCATTAATATGATTTTCAAAGTTAATGTAAATGCAGGATAGGGATATCACCAGTTTGTTAAATGTATGTAAAGATATGGTTTCTTTCATAGAGAAACATTGTCTTATAATTAAGAAGATTTTGGAAGCCATTGTTATAAAATAAAATAAGACATATCTCGGCTGATTTGCAGGCAAATAAACTAACATACTCAAGAGCGAGAGCCGGATGTGAACGGGACAAGGCCCCGTCACAAAATGACCATATTTACGCGTTGCATTTCTTTCTTGCAACCATACGCTTGTCTATAACACTGGTGTCAGAAGGGTACAGCAAGAGAAATATGGACGACTACACGAGCTTCACCCGAGCCGAACTATTTACTCACATCAAGGAACAGAAAACACTACTATTCAACTTGAAAACGGGACCTACACAGCCTTCCGAAGCCACGATACAAGAAATTCAAGCCGACATAAACGACATGCTGACTGCCCTAAAATCAACAAAACCTCCCACCGCTCAAACAAACGGCGATTACAGCTTAATAATGCGCCAACAAACTATACGCGACATATTGAAGCTAGAGAGAACTTTTCACCCTGGACACGACGTGAACCGATTCATCACGGCTCTAAACAAAGCATACACAATCCACGTCACGCCAGAACTCAGCACCTATCCCAGCCTGGAATGCGAATTCGTCACGTCTGCTAAAGATTTACTGGACCAAAGTATCTTTCAGCAGATGGTTGACTCAAAAAAAGACATATCCACCTTCGAACGACTGAAGGAATACTTATTAGCAGCCCACAGAAGTCAGATGACTAACTTCCAACACCTCAGTCAAGCCTGGGATCTGGAACGGCGAGACGGCGAAAAACTAACTTCGCGGGTCGACTCGAAAACACCCTTAGAGGGGCAGCCGTCCACATAAAAAAAAAAAACAAATACAAAAAAGGCAAAAATACAGACTTAACAGTCGATGGACTTATTTCCATCATCGGCGCTATGCTAATGAGCGAAAAGGTGAAAATTTGGAACTCAAATCTTTACCCACATCTTGTCAAGACAATGGACAACCACTATTCAGCCATTGGCATAGCCTCCGAAGTTCAAATATACCTTGATCGCGGTGTAAAATCCAACGACACGACTTCGCACGACACTGTATTTCACACAGAAACCACAGCGGTCAAACCAAAGAAACGCGCCACTCCGACCCAACAGGCAACCAAACCCACAGCAGACGGGCCTTACCAACCCTCCCGAACATGGCCACCATCCGACACGCAGAAACCATCAGTACACACCACGAATCAGCGTGTGCAAGAACTACCACATAGGTCGCCCCTGCCTCCACAGACGCAACTGCCTATATCGCCACCCACCTCGCACTCGGGCACAGGCCCATATCGCCGCAAGGAATGATAATATACAAACCATAAATGATGTGGAACAGGATTTTCGCTTCGGGCAGGACGAGATGTGCCGTGCCCCTACGTCAGCCATCACACCTTCAACTTTCAAGGACTCGCTCACCATTCACCGCTCGTCCAGTCCACCTTCAACTTCAGGGACATCACCTTCTCTGACGTCGCAATGCTAGACTCTGGATGCTCCACCTGCATCTTACCAATATCTCAGTTACCCAGAGAAGCCAAGAAACACATGACCCGCTCCGACGTTGTAGTAAAAGGAATCAACGGCAGCACCACCGCCCTCGCCGAACTGACTTGCGACATCACCATCGGCAGTCGAGACTCACCCACATTCAAAAAGGTTAACGTGCTGGTAACTACCCAAACCACACCGATCCTGATCGGCCAAAATATCCTATGTCACAACACGCTCGATTCCTATCTAATCGACAACCAAAATGTGACTATAGAATTCAGACGCACACTTTCCTCAAGATACACAACACACACACAGCCGCAATCATATGACCGTCATCGTCAACCAACGATCCAGCATATGGCGCCCAAGCCGACGTCATCCAAAACCAGCCTACTATGGAAATACAGCCCAACATCTAGACACTGGATCAAAAGCTAACCTGGCTAAAGCATAACACGGGGCTATCGCTACCAAACCACTCGAACCGAGACGAACTAGAGGTCACTGCAAACTTACTCATTCGCTACGCTGACATTATCGGCACCGAAAGCAGCAGCAAAGGCACATTCATCCGACCCATCCGCATACCAACTAACGGCCAGTCTCGCAGCCAGAAACAACACCCGATCGCCCAGGCTTTGGAAGCAGACGTTGATACCGAAATTAAGCGCATGGCCGATGAAGGTATCGTTGAAAACGGATCGATTCGTGTTGTCGCTAACTTTAAAAGAACTCTCAACAAGGTCTTAGTCGATCTTGACCCTTACCGAATGCCAAGGATCGACCACTTGTTCAACAAAATCGGCAAAGGCAATAGATATTTCACTACCCTCGATCTACGCAGCGGCTACTGGCAAATTGAGATCGACAAGCGAGACCGATACAAAACAGCATTTACATGGAAGGACCAATGCTATCAATACACGCGCCTGGCCTTCGGCCTTACATCTGTCGGACAAATCTTCTCCCGTTGCATAGCAGAAGCCCTAGCCACGGTCACATCCCGTGACAACATTTCTTCCTATATCGACGACAACCTGGTCCACGCTAGGACATTTAGGGAGTACATACTCTCCCTCGAACAATTTTTTATAGCCCTCCGAAAATTCGGACTCAAGGCGAATCCAGATAAATGTTCCTTCCTCGCATCAGAGGCAAAATTCCTCGGACGCATAGTAAACAGCGAAGGATTCAAGACTGATCCAGAATACGTTCGTGCCATCAGGGAAATGAAACCTCCAACATCAAAAAAGGAATTACAAAGACTGATCGGCCGTATAGTGTGGATCAGACAATTCCTACAAAAATGCCGACAGAGCCTTCAAAAAAATCAAGGACCGTCTCTCTTCGCCACCCGTCATCTCGTTTCCGGATTTCTCCAAACTGTTCACACTCACCACCGACGCCAGTGACGTCGCATGTGGTGCAATCTTAATGCAAAAAGCCGACAACGGGAAGAAAGATATCATAGCGGTCGCTTCCCATACATTCAACTCCACGGAACAGAACTGGTCCACGACGGAACGAGAGGCATATGCAATAAAGTGGGCAATATTGAAATTTGATTATTTCCTTCGCAACCGCCCCTTCCTCATCTTCACCGACCACAGATCGCTGACATATCTGGACCAACGAGAGTTCAATAATGCCAAAATACGACGATGGCAAGAAGAAATGTCATGTTATAAATTCGTCTTAGAATATGTCGAAGGCGAATCAAATGCATGGGCTGAAATGCTCAGCAGAGGTTGCGGACATAAGAAAACGAAAGCCCCGAACGACCCTACACCGGCAGGCAGGACATTCGAGGTAAGTGGTTCAGACCTCCGCGTATACATCCCATCTTGGTGCCTCGGCGAGTTTAACGGTTTACAGCTCATTCCCAAAACTCACACACCACAAAACGCCCGCACCCACAAGCGCGTACACCAACGCATTCTTCGCCTATCACTCTACCACCACCATCCACATTGAGAGAATCTGCAACCACCTTGGCATCGCAAATGAACAACAGAAGGACGACGCCCTGGCAAAGATCATCAGCGCCCTCCAGTCACCCACTCCAAGCGAACCTCATATCGATACTGACGACCACCGAGCTACACTTTTCAAAAAACATTTGCACCAATTTTTTCTAGAACCAGGCACTTCCGTTTTGATGATAAGAGACAGTAAACACTCTACCAGGCACATGAGGGCAACAACCACTCAGATGTTACCCGTATGCGAGAACTCCTTTCCAGCTACTGGTGGGAATTCAAAAACCGCGACATCAAGGCCTATGTCGATTCTTGCGACATGTATGTCAAGTGCAAGGGCAACTACGGTAGACGTACCTACTGGCCCATTGGCCACTGCAAACGAGGAAAGAGACCATTCAATCTCGTCTTTATAGACTTTGTCACAATGCCCAACTCAAAGGGAAAACGCTACATCCTAACCATCTTGGATAGCTTCAGCCGACACTTTACAGCCATACCATGCGCGAGAGACCGTGCTATCGATGCCGCCCGCGGATTGTACCAGTTCTTCCTTCGACACAGATAGATTCCACGCATAGTATCCTCTGATCGAGGCACACACTTCACTAGAGAAGTCTATCGACAATTCTGTAACCAGATGTCAATCACGCAAGAACTTCACTGTCCTTGGCGCCCGCAAAGCTCAGGAAATATCGCGAAACAACATCGCACGATGAAGAACGCACTGTATATGTTATGCGAAGACAGGAACAGCGAATGGACAGACGTTCTAGAATCTGTTGTTTCGTCCATGAATGCCGTGACCAACAGCGCCACCGGTGTCTCCCCGCACTATGCCATTACTGGCCGTCACCCCAATATCGGCCTACCCACATTACACAGAAAAGAAATCGCGAGTGACGACCCTGGAACATATGGAATGCAAATTAATGCCCTGCTAAAGCAGGTTCACTACCACGTCACCCTGACCAACGATGAAGCTGACAACAAACTTGAGACTAACTTAAATCGCCTCACATACAAGCAGGCGACAAGGTTTTACTTCACCGTCCACATTCACTGTTGCCAAATCCTCTCATCTGCCCTGGATAGGAAGTTACACCATTATAAAAACGAACAATATGATGTGTCAGGTGCAAAACGATAATGGTGATACAATCTGGATTCACCGTGCACACATCCGACGACTGGCTCCACGTCCAACACATCTATCTAATACAATCCCTCTGCCTCTATCATGTAACAGTCACCAGAATCATTCTCCTCCACATCCCTCGGAGACACATAATTCAGCAAATAACTCCATACCAAAACAAATGCCAATAAGAAGAACACGAGGACAACTTCCCACACGCTTCAGAGACTTTATCATGAATTAATCACCCAAATATGCACGAATAACGCTCACTGTAAATCAGACCGAGACCTGGGGGAGCCTTGTTATAAAATA
This sequence comes from Acanthosepion pharaonis, assembly GCA_903632075.3. Classification (NCBI taxonomy): domain Eukaryota; kingdom Metazoa; phylum Mollusca; class Cephalopoda; order Sepiida; family Sepiidae; genus Acanthosepion; species Acanthosepion pharaonis. Next base: position 201,025 of record CAHIKZ030000316.1, on the reverse strand, counting down.
AAATAATTTTTTATGCTTCCCTCCTAATTATACTCGCGTCGTTTTACGAGCCTGTCAAGCCATAAATAAAAACGCCATAAAAGGGGTCACACGGAAGTACAACGCCGACCAACAGGAGGCCAGGGAAGAGACCTGTCACGGTCAGGATGAGCGGTCAGCAGCAGTAGCGTCACGCCAACCAGCGAGAACTACTATGAGAGATCAACCCAGATCTTCAGCCGGCCTATGAACTATACCACAAGGTAGCTGTCCCAAATCCACACGTTCCTATTGAAATAAATCACGTAAATCTATTTCTGCTGTTGTCGTATTTCTTTCTTGCAACCATACGCTTGTCTATAACACCATTGTCTGAATTGGATAACCTTGGCTATTGAGAAGTTGTGAAAAACAGGAATTTTCATTATTAAAAACACATGATGATTTCAGAAGTCATAAAATCTGGATTGGATATCTTTATGAGAAAGAGCAATGATGAGAATTTCTGTCATGAATAAAAACTTGTTACATTATTAAAATGATTTTAGAAGCCAGTATAAACTGAATTTTGATATCTTTTCCCTCTTCAAAAAGGAGAAACGAAAAATAACTTTGTCTTATCATTACACTGGCTTGTTTTGGGTGGTATATGCTCACAAACAGATATTGAATTATGGAAGAAGACAACAAATAAAACTTGTGCAAAAAATATATTGCCAAGTTTATTTTTGTTAAAGAAAACATATCAACAAAAATAAGGTTACAGTGTGATAAGTAAAAAATATCTCTGATGGTCATGTAGAAGGTGAGAAGAGCCATGAATCAGTTAGCAACTGCTGAGACAGATACTACACTTTGATCCTAATAATCTATTTTTGATGATTTAAAACCGTTTTATATCCTGAATCAGTTTTACAACAATCCCTGGTTGAACTTTTCTTTCCAGTTGTTTTTAAAAAATATGGGAGTGCTGAAAGGATATGACAGGATTTTAGAAACCAGGGTAGAATATAAACTTGGTTATCCTACCAGCTTCAGAAGAGATTGTATTATCATAATATGGTTTTACAAAGTGTGCTAGTGCCAACAGGATATGATAGGCTTTTAGAAGCCATTGTAGAATACAGACTTGGTTATCCTAACAGCTTCAGAAGAGGTGCAACTGGAAGTTTATGCAATGAAAAAAGAGATTGTATTATCATAATATGGTTTTACAAACCATTGTAAAATTCAGACTTGAAAATCAGTAGTTGCTTAACAAGGAACAAATATGAATTTCCTGCTATGAAAAAAAAAGTGTCATATTTCTATTATGCTTTTAGTTCTGTACATTTAAAAAAAGTGGGAAAGGCTTTATGCTATGGAAAACATTCTTATGATGATTTTAGAAGCAAATGTAAACTATGGTCATTGATATATTTAGCTGTTCATTGGTGTTTTGTGCCATGAAAAAAGAAACATTGTCTTATCAGTAAGATTATTTTAGAAGTCAATGCAAACTCTGGAACTGAATATTTTTAGTAACTTAAAAATGAGGAATAATGGGAATTTCTGCTATGAACAAAACATTGTCTTCATATTAAATATTTTTAGAAGTAAAGGTGAACTTTGGACTTAGAGATATCTATAGCGCCATCGGGAATGAAAATTTATGACAAGAAAAAAACTCTTATCTGTAAGATAATTTTAAAAGCCAGTTTAAAACCTAGAATTAGATATATTTAGAAGCTTAAGAAGAGGCAACAAAGGGATTTCTGTCATAAAATAACAGTATCAGATTTTAGAAATCAGTATAAAGTGTAATATATTTAGCTGCCTAAGAAGAGGTAAAGATGTAACTTAGGCCATGAAAAAATGGTCTTATAAGTAAGATGAAAAAGACAAATGGATTGTAAAAGAGAGACATTGCTTAAAGTAAAAAAGAAGTTGTGGAGAGCTATGATTGCTCACATCTTGAAAGAACATGGCATAAAAACATTCAGTAAGATGACTTTCCAAAACATTGTAAAGTTTGAACTTGGATATCATTAGTAGCTTAAGAAGTCTTAAAGGTGGATATTTATACCATGAAAAATATTGTCCTATCATAAAAAGGATTTTAGATGCCTATGTAAATTTCTTTTTATATATGTCCCTTCAGGACATAGCAATCTCTTTCTGATTCTAAGTATAATTATGCTTTTTGTTTCCATTTTCCTTTAAAACTTCCTCATTACTCATATACTGTAAATTACTAACCTGGATATCTGCTTAACAAAGTTCAAGATGAAGCTTTATATCATGAAAAACTTGTCTTATCATTACTATAGATTTAGAAGCCATTCTCAAAACTGTATTTGGAAAACTTTAGCACTTCTTAAGAAGGTTCAAAGATTAGGTTTATGTCATAAAAGAAACATTACCTTATCATGAAGTTGTTTCTAGAAACTATTGTTAAATCTGGATTTGTTTATCATTAGCAGCTTAAGATGCATTAAACTTGGAGATTTCTCTTATAAAATAAATTATCTTCTCTTTTGAGATCATTTTACAAGCCATTGTAAATGCCGGACTTGGATATTTTTAGTTGCTTAGGTATTCCATTAAAAAAAGTTGTCTTATCAATATCATGTAAATTCTAGAGTTACATATATTTATCTGCTTAAGAAAGACAAGATAGAGTTTTTACCATGCAAAAAGGAAACATTGTCTCATAATTAAGATGATTTTAAAAGTTATTTTCCAGACTTTACTTGGATATTTTTAACTGCTTATGAAGGGAAAATATGAGGGCTTCAAGCATTAAAAATATTGTCTTATTATGATGATTTTAAAAAGCAGTTTTAATGCTAGATTTAAAGATGTTTAGTACCTTTAGAATGAATGAAAATGGGTGTCTATATTATGAAAAAGGCATTGGTTTATCAGTAAGATAATTTTAGAAGCTACTGTAAACTAATGACTTGAATATTTTTTTCTGCTGAAGAGAAGTTAAAGATGGAGTTTTCTGTTATGAAAAACATTACCTTGCATGATTTTAGATACCAGTGTAACCTCTATACTTTAATATCTTTAGTTGTTTAAGAAGAGAAAATGAGATAGTTTCTATATAAAAAAATATTGCCTCATTTTTATGATGATTTTAAAAGACATTTTCAATTCTTTACTTGTTTATAAAGTGAGACAATGGGCATTTACAACATGAAAAACATGTTCTTTTTGTTAAGAAGATTTTTGAAAGTAGAGCAAACCCAGGGTTTAGATATCTTTAGTTCATTCAGAAGGAGGAAAAATGGGATTTATACTATGAAGATATTTTGTCTTTTCCTTCAAATTATTTAGGAAGCCAGTGTAAACCCTAGAAATGTTTATCTTTAAATATTTCAGAACTATTATGTTCAGTCAGATGATGTTAGAAGCCAGTGTAAACTTTGGACTTTAACTTTAGGTCCAGATAAAAGAGCAAAATGGACATTTAGCTTTGTTAAATTATTCATCACATATACATGGGTTGGCGGTTCATTTGAAATAATTTAAGATGCAAATGTATATGCAATATTAGCAGACACTTTGAGAATGACTATTTTTATTGTAATGGCTACAAAGCAAAATTCATCTTTTATATAATAAAATAAAATATTATCATTCAATGATAAAAAGTAACATATATTTTACTTATTCAAAATATTCTTAGATATTCAAAATATGCTGCTTCTTTGTTAGTTCACTTATTTTATGATGAATATTGATCATTATAGAGTAAAAATTTCAGATGAAAATTCAGCTAATGGGTTATGCTACAAATTTAATGATCCACTCTCATGTACACTACAGTCCAAAAGTTTGAATCCACCCTCAGAATTAACATGGGATGAACTTGACAGAATAGTGAAAAAAAAGTGAAAAAGAGGTCTTAGAATCATGGAAGAAAGAATGGAATCAATTATCAAATTTATACTTTGAGAAGCTTTTGTAATGAATGCCAAAAATATGTGCTGGAGTAATTTTGACAAGAGCAAAATTTAATCATAAAATGCTTTTTTTCTTTTTGTCATAATAAAATTTCTAATAAAAAATCATATCTCACTTTTTTAACCATGTATAATAATTTTCTCTTATTTAAAGTACAAAAGAACTACTTTTGGGGCCAATTTAAAAATTACCAGTGAACTATAGTGTGATATATATATATATATATATATATATATATATATATATATATATATATATATATATATATATTATCCATTGTCATCAGACTCAGACTTCACTGTATCACAGCTCATCAGTGTGGCTAGACATCTCATTGCCTCAAGTCAGGATCAAATCTGACTGGTTTCAGAGAGGAAGGTGAATTTTTATATATTTATTTTTTAATAAACATACCAGTGACTCAGAGTGCTCAATTCATAGAAGAGCCTTTGCATTATCAGCAGTAGCAGTCACTATTTACAAATTTGTGGTTTCCCTCTAAAGTGCTCAACCAAATGTCCCATCTTTATTCATATACAGTGTAGTTTTGTTTATAATGTAATCCCTATGTTTGTATATATAAAACATAAATATATTTTATTTTCATGTATACTTTACATTAATCTTTAGTTAATATAACAATCCAACTTAGCATTATCTCAAAACCCGTGTAAACCCTGGACTATTATATCCCTCTTCTTTTTCTTCTATGTGCTGCATCCCTTCAAGATATAAGTGATCATGGCTTTTCACAACTTCTTATCTCTTGTGGCTCTTAACTCTTTCTCCCTTTGCTAATACCCCTCTCCTGTTCCACACATTTGTCATGTTAATGACTTGCTGCTTTCCCCTATATCTCTTGCCTTCAATATGCCCCATGAGAGTTAAGTTTTCTAAGCCTTCCTTCCTTATGTGTCCAAGTAATTTCAGCTTTCTTCTTCTGATTCTGAGTAGAAGTATCCTTTCTCTTGTCATTTTCATTGCTTACCCACTCTGTCCATGGAATTTTCAGTATCCTTCCATAAAAATAGATTTCTACTGCCTCTAGTTTTTTTCTTCATACATAGGGAAATTGTCCCACATTCACTGTCATATAAGATGATGGAGATCACATAGCAATCTGACACTCTTTTCTTTGTTTCAACAAAATTTTTCCATTTCATACCTTACTTAGGTTTTGGAATGCTTCTTTTTTAGTCTAATACATGTTTGGAGCTTGCTGTTGCATTTGCCATCCCTTAAAAATGTATATAGTCAAGGAATTTCTGCCACAAAAAAAGTATATACCTGATGTATACACAGTGTTCATTCAAAAGTAAATTAACATCGCAAGATGTTCTAGTCAGGCAAAAGCAGGTTGGACATTTATAAGTCCTGTTTTGTCATTTCCAAGAAATTTCAACTGTTTCCATTTTCCTTAAAAATACCTCAAACACATTTTCAGTCCATGGTATTCTTAGTATCCACATGTTGAACCACATTTCTGTTATCTCAAGTCTTCTGTTCATCTGTGAGGAAATTGTCTGGCATTCGCTGCCATATATGAGGATTGATGTTTCTGTGTTTCTAATAAATTTTTCCTATTCCTTAATATATACTTTGCTTGGCTTTTGGAATATAACTTTCACTATTCCAATATAGTTTTGAATTTCATTGTCACATTTTCCATCCTCTGTTAAAACACTTCCTAGATATTCATTTTTCATAATGGCTTGATTTTGGTATCTCCAATTCATAATTTTCATTTTGCATTGTTCCTTTTACTGTGAACTATACATTCTAGCTTCTTACAATTGATGTTTAGTCCTTTCTTCTCATTTTCTTTTACTTTGTTGTCTAAGAGTTCCAGCAGTTTCTTTTTTCTTTTCTTTGTCTGCTATCAATACTGTACCATCTGCATATTTTATGTTGTCAAAATTGAGTCTGCCACTAATAAATCCTGGTAGGACTTCTAGTCCTCTCAGGATTACCTTACTGAACGGGTTAAATAAGTATTGTGTCAGAAACCTACCACCCCTCTTGAAGATGAACTTGTCTGCGAGCAAAGACGTTAAATAGTGGCATGTCAAAAGACAGACAGAGACAGAGCAGTTCTTACCTGAGCTAGTTATTGACTACTCAGGCAATTTCTGTACCTTGTTACCAACTTATTAAAACCCTTTTTATTGTTACGTGTTATTTGGCGTTTGTCTCTACTAACCCCAAATCAACATCATGACAATAAGTCCATTGAGAAGACACTTTGTCCTATACGCCTTTCTCTTTTTGTGTATTTTCTGAAATCATTTTTATCTGTATGCAGATGGTTTCCTCCTAGTATAAACTCTATAATATTCTAATAACATTCCTAAGTAAATCAAGCTTTCTTAACATTTCAAAAATTTCTTTGGTGCCATACCTTATCAAATACTTTGTATAATCTATAAAATATTTGTAAATATTTATACCCTCTTTACATTTGCATTGCTCATTCCTTGTTCCAGTGTCTTTAATGAAACTCCACTGATCTTGTCCAATTTCTAATTGTACTATGCACTCAGAATTCAGATGATGAGTTTCATTATGTGACTCATTAGGCTGATTGTCTGTTGAAGCACACATTTATTGGCACCTGACTTCTTAGACAGTGCTATGGAAGTGGATTTACTTAGGTATTCTGGTATTTCACCATTGTTGTATATTTTATTTAGATTAACTTCATAAATTCTCTGTAATTGTTTATTGTCATGTGGTTATTCTTACAGAAAACTTTTCATTTGGTTATCATAAGCATGCAAGCACAAATGCAAAAATCTTTGCATAGTAGTATAGATAATTTCATGTTTCACTTACTCCAGTGACACAAGCAGGTTTTATTAAATACTGCAGACAAGATTTGTTCAGCTATATTTACTCTTATTTTTACCTACAGATAAATAGATAGATAAACAGATAGATAGATTTCTTCATCTATAAAATATGATTTTTCTAAAAAAATAAATAAATAGGGGGACTTAAATATAATTTAGCTATGTCCAATGTATTGGTATTATGAATAATAAACCCATAACTGAGATTGTACTAAAATGAATACGGACATTTGAATATTTTTCTTTCTTTAGAAAATGTGGTACACCCATTGTGATGTTACCTCCTACACAGTGTGTAATCAATAACAACATTGTTTCTGTTATCCAGAATTCCACAATGGGGTTTTACCCTTCATAAAAACTATGTAAGAAATTTTCCCTATTATTGTTTTTCTCTTTTCTCCTGCAAGGACTGAAGTCAACACATTACAAATTAATGGTGGGTATATTTGTATAGTGTGTTTTCTGATTGATTATATGCTATTTTTTGTTCCCACTAATAGAGGGCAAAAATAGTGAAAGAGATATTGATAGTTAAGGAACATTGATGAAAGGTTACAACAGGGAAAAATACTAAATATTAACTTCCTGTTTACTTAAAAGAAACAATAAAAATAAAAATATTACATATCATATTTTCATGAATCAGGATTATTTTTCCTTAAACTCCAAAAGACTGCAACTTAAAGAGTTTAAGTACTCCATGTGTGGGTGTGTATGTGTGGGTGGGTTTATTTTGGCAGCAAATTCCCTTTTGTGCATATCTGATCAAAGATCACACAAATATTTCTTGGGAGAAAGGTTTTATTTAATTGTTATTACTTTCTTACAAGTGTTTTTATTCTGATGATAAATTACCATTCTCTTTTTCTCTATCTCTCATCACACACACACACACATATATATATACACTCACACAGATATATATACATTTTATGGAAAAAAACTATGACAAAATGGAAAAAGGTTTTTGTATGATGCATTTAATCCTTTAAGACTTCATCAGACTAAGGTGATGTTTACATTAATGCATAGTCCTGGGAATGACGATAAACTACATCTGGCAGCAAGCTTTTGAAGAGTGTGGAAACACCTCTTAATTGTTTTGTTCTCAGGTCCACCCTGACCTAGGATGGTGGCCCCCCTGTTATGCTCCGAACTATAGCAAATATTGAACCCCCAAACAAAAATAAAATATTATGAAAATATAAAAATACATTTTTATAGTAAAAATTCCAACAATACATTTTTATGTAAAAAAATAGCAACAATACCTATTTATAGCAAAATTATCAATAATATCTATTTATAGTAGAATTAGAAACAATACCTATTTATAATAAAATTAATAAGAATACATATTATCTGTAGTTGAAGGCATACAATTGTGTTCGAAACATATTTAATTGAAGCCATGGCATTAAATCACCTATAGAGATTGATATGTCACTAAGCAAAATCAATTACATTTATGTGACTACACATAAAGCATGAAATAAAGGGGGCACTGAGAATTTTGAATTTAAATTTTAAATGTTTTGGATATATAGCCTAGCTGAATTTTTTTACTATCTTTTTCTTTTTGTTTATGTTTCCATCACTTTCATTATTAAATATCCTCTCACATTTTGATAATAGAAGATCTGCCATGAAATATGAAATACTGTATGAATCTGGACATAAATTTAATGTGGATGAACTAGTGATTAAAGCACTTTCTATACATTTTTGTCTTACTAAATTGCTTTCTCTTTTAATTAGAGTAGAATTTTTTAAACTAAAATTATGATCAGACATATTATGGGGAGCAACTAATACACTGAAGTGTGTTGTTTTGTAAAATATTACTTTTGTGTCCATATAATCTTTTATTTAAATTCCTTGAGGTTTCTCCAATGTATTCTTTATGGCAATTGTTACAGGTAATTTCTCCTTCAAGTTTTAGCTTATTATTTTGTTTTGCATTAATTCTTTTATTGTTTTAGAAGTAATTGTTATAAATTTTATATAAAGCTTAGATAAATTCTTTTCAATTGTAGTTGTGATAGAGTTGGTGGGTAGAACAGTATATTTTGATTTTTTGGATTTTTCAGGAAGGTCAACTTTTCTATTTTGAAATATTTTACAAGGCTTTTGTCTCACATTAAATATGAAATAATTAGAGGAGTTTAAAAGTATTCTCTATATATTTCTCCTCTGCATATCCAAGCTTATAACACCTGGTATTCACAAGTGGTCACTCATCTATCTGCTGACTAACTGTTGCTTAACTTCAGCATAATATGGCTGTAAAGAACATAAATTAATAAGAAAAGAAATTTAAAATATGGGCAAGATAAGAATAAAAAAACTTGCATTAAGATTGTCAAAAATGACATTGTAGGAAAATGAAAAGGTATTAAGTAATTTTATTCCAAAAATATTGATATATAAGAAAATCTAACACTCTGTGTGTGTGTATGTGTGCATATGCATGCATGCATGTGTGTGTGTGTGTGTGTGCATACCTGTTATGATGTTGATTTGGGGTTAATAAAGACAAACGCCAAATAACACGTAACAATAAAAAGGGGTTTATTCGGTTGGTAAGTAGGTACAGAAATCGCCTGAGTAGTCTATAACTAACTCGGCCAAGAACTTCTCCGACTCTGTCTGTCTTTTGACATGCCACTATTTAACGTCTTTGTTTGTAGACAAGTTCATCTTCAAGAGGGGTGGTAGGTTTCCTACACAACAATACCTAATGCTTAAAATTTTTTGTACTTCTAATTCAATAGTTTTGTCAAAGTAGCTAAATTACTTAACACCCAAGTAAACTAAACTAAATTATAATTACCCTTTTTCTCTTTTATAACTCTTTAAGATTTTTCATTTTAATTTTATTCTTCTCTTATTTTTTCTAAAAGAATATTTCTGATAAGTGTGCAGACGAGGTGATGCTGACAAAGAAAATTTTCATTTTGGTTGTTATTCAGATGTCTGGCATTCATTGCTCAATCTGTTATATACTGAACTAGCATAGTTTCCATAAAAAACAATCAGATTATATATATATATATATATATATATATATATATATGAAGAAATATAGTTTTAAGGTGTGCTATATTTATGTGATAAAGGGCACAATATCAGAGATAGAGCATATGTAAATATAGATTTAAAAGTGAATATTGAAGTCAACACTCAGGGGTGATAGGCTATTTCACGCTAGACGCAATTGTCAGGCCATGAGTGTTAAGATCATCTCAGAATGTAGACATGAAAACAAATTTTTACTATGTTACTTAAAAATCAATAACTGAAAAGAATAAATAAAAATAAAGAAAATAATATAAAAAATCAAGTAAAATAAATTAAAACAGGCATATAATAAACAAATTAACAAACCACTCCTGTTAGAATAGATGAAATAAAATAAATAAAAATAAAAAATAAATACATAAAAACAAGTAAAAATAATCAATCCAAATAAATAAATAAAGTAAACAATAAACAAATAACCATTAGAATAGACTACAACAATCAATAAAAAAATTGGGCAAGAAAATGGCTATAACGGTTATATAATGATAAAAAAATGTTACTACATTACTCAAAAATTGAAAACCGAATAGAGTAAATAAAAATATACAAAACAAAAAATAATTAAATAACTAAAAAAAAACAAGTAAAAATTAATCCAAATAAATAAATATATGAACAAATTACTCCTGCTAAAATAACAGTTAGAACTAATAAAAATAAACATAAATAAGCAAAAACAAGTAAAATATGCAAATAAATAAATAAAATAATAAACAAAGTAAAAACTGTCCCCTGCTAAAATAACAGACCAGACTACAGCCATCAATCCAAAAATTGGACGAATAAATAGTTTTAATCATCTTCCTAGACAAAAACAAACTATTAAATAAGTGACCTAAGCAAATCCCCCACCAAAATGTTTCTTTTTTTACTACGTTAATGAAACATCAAAAATTGAAAAGAATAAATATATAAAATAAAAAATGAAAATACAAACAAGTAAAATAAATTAACCCAAATAAATAAACAAGCCACACACGCCAAAATAACTGCCAGAATGGATTACCCACAATGCACCACCAACCCATATATATAAATAATTGAGAAACAATTCAACACTTGCGGCTTGATGATTATGTCTAGCATGAAACAGCCTGTCACCTCTGAGTGTTGACTCCAATGTTCACATATATATATATATATATATATATATATATATATATATATATATATATATATATATACACATAGATCATCATTTCTTCCTAGGATTAAAATATCTTTTCACTTCACCTAGGATAAAACTGTTGTTCTCTGGTCCTCTGCTTAGTATCTATGTGCTCTACCTAAGATGCAAGTGTTGTACCTGTTTTTTATTTAGGATTAGATTCTAGTACTTTGGATAAAAAAAAATCCACTACTTCTGTCTCAGATCAAATAATTTGTACACTTTATTGAAGATCAAATTGTTATTCTCCAGAGTAGTAGTGTAGTATCTGTTCTCTCTGCTTAGGAGCAAAATGTCATTTTTGACACTTCTACCTAGGACTAGAGTGCATGATCTGTGCAATGTATAAAAATATAGCACAAAAGAAAAATGTGTATATGAATACATATTGCATTTTTATTTGTGGATTATATTTTATGTTAGAATTATATTTTTATACAAAATTAAATTTCATTAAATTTTTTTAACTTTAACTGAATTGATATTTGTAACTTTGATTTACCACAAAGTTGGTATACTCAAATTAATAAGTTAGTTACTATATATTTTGCTTGTCTGCTGTCAGAGGAACAGTAGGGTAATGGATAGCAGCTTGGATTGAGGAATCAGAGAGCTAAGTTTGAATTCCAGTTAAGTTCATTGCATTCACTTATGTGCTAATACCCTTGGAAAGATATGAATCCATCTCACCTCCTCCCCAGCTATAGGTAAATAGTAGGAAAGACTAAATCCTATAGCCTCAATTAGCAATCAGTTTAGGAAGAAAACTGAATTCAAACCACCTGCTGCCTTGTAAGTCCTACCTCTTTAGCTTCTGAGAGGGGGGGTCAAAGTAACCTCAACATCCCCAGTGCAAAAGGAACTGGAAAACCACTGCACTACTTTGCCTTGAATATCACCATGAACCACAATTGTGTGATGAAAAGGAGTAGTGACTACAGTGGTGCAAAATGTGCTAACTGAATAAATGATGATGATGTTGCAACTCAGAGCCACTAATGATCTTTATAACTGTTCAATTGAATGTGCATTAATTCCATGATTATTAATTTTATTTTTCTCATGTTTAAAGATGATAACTACTGAATTTTCACAATATACATTTTCTTCTGTATAGCAGGACAACCTCGGTTGGCAATCAGTTTAGAAGAAGGAAAACTCTGGCTACCTTGTAGGTCCTGTCTCTTTAACTTCTGAGAGGAGGGACAGGGTAGCCTCAACATCCCCAGTACAAAAGGAACCAGCAAACCATTGCCAGTTCCTTTTCATATTGAAATTTCTAAAAAGGTTCATTTATTTATAATACTGAACTATTTTATAGAATAATATGTGTAGATTTTTTATCTACTTGTTAATTTGTATCTTTTCTGAGTTAATTTAACAGCTACGGTTTCAATCAACTAAAAATATTGCATTAACCTGTTGCATCATGCAAACTGATAAACATTTTGGTTAATTTTCATTATTTCAAAATTGCCTGTGACAAATTAGCAGTGAAAATCAGCAGATGGCCAAATTGATCCTATGAACAAAATTATTTTATGTAGCTTTTATTAGGCTGTGTAATACTTCTGGTGATTCAGCATTAAAGTATTAAAGGTTAAATAAACAAAGGAAAATAGATGATAAAAGGAATTAATGAAAACAATAAAAATGAATAAAGGCAGAGTTATCAATATATTTGCAATTGTGAAAATGTTTTCACTGATAAGCAACTTAATAACCAACTTCATTAATTTTTTAAGAACTTCATGTAAAATGTTCTTGTGCTTGTAAGAAATACACTTCTTCAATCTTGTCATTCATCTCAGTTCTATTGTATTCAGTTCTATTGTATCTTACCATGACATAACTGTGTAAAATAAACCAACATAAAAAAACAGCTACATAAAAACTGTTGCAAATATGCCAGTTTAACCTTTGACCATATTTATCATTATTAAATAGCACAGACATTTTTCATCACAATAGAATGTCTGCTGGATCTGAGTAGCAAAATTATGACAATAGACTGAGTGTGGTAAAACATGAATATTTAAATATTTTCTATGATTTGTGAGTAGTAGTATGGTAAGTTGTAACATTAGAGATACTGTTTTAAAGAAGTATCAGTAACATTACATATATTATAGTAGACAGTCAACTTTACATACTTACATATATATATATATATATATATATATATATATATATATATATATATATATGCCTAGATACACCTTATTTAAATAAGGCATATTTAGACACCAAGAATTCTTTTAAAACATGCTTGTTGAATAACATCAAAGTTGTCTACTTTATTACCTTTTTCAAATTTCCAAATTAGTTGTTTTATATAACTGGTAAATTTACTAAAGTACTTTTTTTTTTTGTTCTTTTGATGAGTATTTTCAAATGTTGCTACATTTGTTTACAAGGATTTCATTTTTTGTGGGTTTGTGGGGGTTTTTTTTTCCAGTTAAGTTCATTGCATTCACTTATGTGCTAATACCCTTGGGAAAGATATGAATCCATCTCACCTCCTCCCCAGCTATAGGTAAATAGTAGGAAAGACTAAATCCTATAGCCTCAATTAGCTAATAAATGTTTTAGCTAATTATTTTTCTCATAAACACTTCAAAAAAGTACACGAAAAAATTCATTTTGACAATTATAAATTACCTTGAATGACTTGAAATTGGTTTCAGTAAATGATGGAACAATAGAATTAACTAAAAACAGTTGCATGAAGACAAAAAAAAAATCCTTGAAAATAAATGTAGCAATATTTGAAAGTAATCAGGAAAAAAAATAAAAATTAATTTGGTAAATTTGCTGATTATATAAAACAATTCAGAAATTGAAAAAAGTTAATAAAAACTTGTCAATATGAGGTATTTAAGCAGCAAGAACATCCTTATAAATTCTTGTTAAATTCAACTTACAAGTTGTGTCTATTAATTTTTGTTTTGTTTTTCCAGTTTTCAAAATTAAAACATCAGGAAAAAAATTGTGGATGAGTTGTCCAAAGTTCATATTTTGTTCTGTTTTTGTTCAATTATTTTTGAGTATCTTAGTCATTATCAAGAACTGGATGTTGCCAGTGTGGGAGAAAATCTACATCCTGGACTTTTGTTTTTGTTTGAATGCTGGTTTTCTGATTAGTCCAAAGTGATGCCAAATGTAAAATGGTTACATCAAGTTAAACTTTATCTCCAATATCAATGATCAAATAAAACAACAATAAATCATAATATTGCCCAAACATGTGAAATATTCTCTTGTTACTTGTCAAAACTTAGTCCCATTTATGTACATCTCAATCATTATATCACAAACAACAAAGATACATTTATTAACATAAGACAAATATTAGTAAATACTACCAAAACATTATACCTCACTCACAGCAAAGACTGGCTTAAATTCTAGAAGCTATTATTATACAAAAGAGACGATCCATATTAGATAAAATATATTTTAATATATTTTATATATTGTACAGGAGGTTATATCTTAAGTATACATACAAAATAATAATAATATATGTAAATATTTCTGGTGCAGTTATGCTCTATGTAACAGTTTTACACATTACATCACATTACATCACTTTGAATTAATTTGAATGCTAGTACTAAAAAAAATGCCAGAATGTAACCAACAAAATCTTGTTTACTATATGGTTAAAAGTACTTGTACAAAATATGAACTTTAGACAGTTTATCTACAAACCTGATCTTAATATACATCTTATTCAAAAATTGAAAAATACAGTATTTAATAAACAGATTTAAATTTTTTTAATATAAATTTTTTTAATATAAATTTTATTAATATCAATTTTCCCTCCCCTTTCCTTACAGTTCAACTACTCTTGCTTTATTCCTGCCCTTCAACTGTAAACCCCATTGAGAATGTCCCAAAAATAAACAAAGCATTTGGGAATCACTATTAACCTCCACTGCCTGAAGCAACCTCACTGGACGAAACCATGGTAGCATGAGTGGTGAACATTCCTTGATATTGATAGTTAATAGCTCTGCACATTTGTTTTTACTTTTTAAAATTGTGTATTGTGCACTCTTTTATATAACCATTTTCAGGACAAAAACTGTCTTTTTATATATATATATATATATATATATATATATATATATATATATATATAAAAGTGAACATTGAAGTCAACACTCAGAGGCGACAGGCTGTTTCATCTAACATGAAACAACCTGCCGTCTTTTGAGTGTTGACTTCAATGTTCACTATATTTACATATGCTCTATCTCTAATATTGAGCACTTTATCCCATAAATATAGCACACCTTAAAACTACATTTCTTCATATATATATATATATATATATATATATATATATATATATATATATATATCCCATTTAACCATGACAGACCTCACAGTAAAGCAAAACTCAATTAACCTTTTTAAGAAATGTACATCTTTTGTTAGAACCTTTCAGTGCATATATTTAATAATCTTATTTTAGTACTCTAAATAATTTGTAAGGAATTAATACAACATTATTTCTTATTACTCCAAACTTCATATTTAGTATATACATGAGTTTGAATGGCCATCCCTGTTTTTAGAAGACAGTGTAATTGAAACCTACCAGCTTGTTGAAAGTTTTAGTAAAAAAAATATAGCAACACTGAAACTGTATTCCACTTACATTAAAAAATCCATTAATTCCTTAGAAATGTGTTTATATTTCAGGTATAAAAATAAAATTACCATGTATAATCTTCAAAAGGTTCCAACAAGAAATGGCATTATTTAAAAGGGCAATTGAAATTGTCTTTGCTATGAGATTTCTTGTGGTGGAGTGGGCTAAAGCACACCTAATTTAAGAGTGTTTTCCCAATATGTAAATGTGAAAATATATAAGTAATGCAAAAGTTTCCAGTGTCATCTTTTTTTTTTTTTTTTTTGCATAATTTTTGTAGAAAATCTAGATATGTTGTTAAAGTTTACTGATATATTTATTGTTTAGACAATTAGTCAACTGTAGTACATAATTTACATGTTTTAGTAATTATAATCACTGGCATAATGGCTTTCAGCATGGAAAATAATACTGACAGACTGATTCTCAAATCCAGGTAAGAATACTGCATTAGTGCCTTTTGAAAATGCATAACTCTTTCTCGTCTCAATCCAATTATGAGTAAAAAATAGTTGGTTAGATTGGGCTCTTTAATGTTAGTAGGACAACCAACGCATTAGAAGAACAACATTGAATTCAAAAAACTATGAAGAAGGTCACTGGAAACTACTCCACATCCATTCCCCAAAATTTTCCTGATAGTTTATAGTTTACATATATTAAAGAAAAGGAGTCTATGAAGAATAATATTAGATCATAAAGTTTGAACCAGGTGGGTACCATCAATTCTCACACAAGAAAAGAAAGTCTAACAAATTCAAATCTGTCAGGAACTGTTGAAGCACTAAAAGGCTGAGAATGATAGTTTCTGAAACATTATCGCTGGCAATTAAACATGGCATAACCACTATGAGCCAGAATCATAATAACAATCCATATAATGGTGATATACCAATTCTTCATCAAAGAAAAAGTTCTTGATACAGTCATCAAACATTTTTATCCCATCTGAAGGCATATGACATATATATATATATATATATATATATATATATATATATATATATATATATATAAATAAAAGGCAGGATGTGTGTGTGTGTAATGAATGCATGAGCCGCAATTTTTCACGCATTTGCACCAAAATTTACATGCACATGCTCCATTTTAGTAGGAAGGCCAAGACTGACTTTGCATTTCCCAACTCCCATCGATAGTGGAAATAATCAATTTTTTCATGCTTCTATGGCAGTTTTCATGTAGTTTGCGGCCATTTTCTACTGGCCAGAGTGAGCGCCTATAGCTGGCTGCCACGAATAGGCAGGAAGATTCTATTGGCCAGCGTGAGAGTCAACAGCTGACTGACATGAATGTTAACTAGCATGCTAGCATACAAAAAAATCAATAGCTGCATTCGTCACAAGTGGGAAAAATTTAAATCTACATGGCACTTTACTCCAATTGGCTCATCCGCTTGCTTAAACTCAACGTTGATTCTGATTCCGCAGAACTGGATTGGGTGTGAAAAAGTATTTGTTGTTAACATTCTTTCTTCATTCGGTTTTTCCAGTTATGAGTCCTTTTTTAAAGCTGATCATTTTGTGTTCATTTTGTTTAGTTCTTTTTTTGTAACAGATTTAATGATTAGTATAGAGCTTAGAAAAAATTGGCAGTGTGAGATAGGCAAGAAGTAAGGCATGTAGCAACATCAGCACAGCAAAGGGCACTCCTTTAAAGGCAAGGAAGGGCAAAAATAATTTAAATCAAGTGATAGCGATTGCTGTATGAGTTGTACGATTTTTGAATCAAGCATGGGCAACACCAGTCCATGCTGCTAGTATATATATATATATATATATATATATATATATATATATATATGGCATAAATATAATGTTTTTGAAGGAATATGACATAAATAATAAAGAAATAAAAATTGATTTCTTACAAAATTCAAGCCAAAGAAAATTTGATCTAGAACAGCCATCAATATATCACCCTATATAGAACCAACTAAGGAAGAAGTTCTCTGTTTGCTAGAACTTTAACAGAATTCTTTATCATAATTTTCTGGTAACTCAACAAACTGTAACTACATCATGCAATTACAGTAAGCCATTGGGTGTTTAGAAAAGAAAAGGGCTTTTTTCTAAGCAAAGAATTTGACCTGTTATTTTACAGTATGACAATGCCTATTCTAATTTTGCAAATGTGATACAGCAAACATTCATGAAGATGGGTTAGAAAGTTTTTCAGCATGTAATAGTATATTCTGTAGATCTGTTATCTTCAGATGATCAATTTCTATTTTCACTCAGTCCAATATTTTTGACTGGTCAGCAGTTTCAACAAAAGTTTAAATTCAAAAAATTAAGAATCATTTTATGATAAAATACACAATTTAGATTAAATTTGGTTTCTGGTTTTACAGAGACAATACTTAGATTATTGAATAAGAATGCTTTGAATTTATAAAAGACTTTGTCAAAAAAAATACAGAGGAGATATTTCATCATCCTTTTACCTGAACAGTAGCATCAGGTCATAGAATGTCAGGGAAAATATTTTCATGGATTAATAAGGATAACATCTTCTGAATATATATATGAATAAAGATTTTATTTTAAAAAAAGTGCAGGAAATAATACAAAAGGCAACATTATTTCCTGAAGAAACATAGCATAATTAAGAAAATATATTACCTGAAAGGTAGCATTAGGTCACAGAAAATATGGGAAAATACTTGGAATATTCTGAATTTAGACAAATAAACAATTTTGTCTAAAAAAGCAGAAATATTTTCACCAATCTATATCTACTTAGAAATTAGGTTAGATGCATCCTTTAAGTTTGGTTTGGAGTGTCTGTTTTGTTTTCCCACATTCATGATGTATCAGTCAGTAGAATAAATTACTCAATAATGAACGTCTCTTCATTAAATATTATAGGAGTGTTAATACTAATATATATGTAGCATCAATTTTATATAAACAAATATTTGTTTTTCAATCTTATTTCTTATGAAAACACTTAATTCATTGGTGAATATTAATGACATAGGTTGAACATTATACAGTAAAAATTTCAGATTATATTTCAGCTAATAACTGTGTACCAGAATACAAACTTATTGATATACTCTTGTATAATGGCCAACTATTTTCATTTTCTGAGCACACTTGTCTGCTAGAACAACTAGCCAATCCCTGTTCAAGCACATTTATGTTGTTTTAAGCAACTATAGAACCCACATGTACTTTATATTGCAACTTTGATGAGCAAAGTCTAGTTACAGTTTCTGAAAGAGAGCATATAATCTGGCATGACCAGCAGTTTGAACAACACCAATACATGATGACTTGTGACTGTACTAGCACAACCACTGATGACCTCTAAATAGTTTTGCCTACCCAATTCCACTTACAAGGCTTGGGTCAACTTGTACGTTTTTCAGTCACTTTCCACAAGATACTGTATATTGGGATCACCTTCCCAGACTGATAGCATCAAGAAATCTACCTTCCAGATGAATTGACCGTTATATATTAATATAGATACAATCAATGATTTCATAATCTAATACTGACAAAATTATTATTTATTTATTTTATATGACAAACATTTATTTTTCAATATAATCTTTTTTGTTGTCAATACACTTAATCCAACACTTCTCTATAGATTAAATCAAACATTATAGTGAAAAACTCACTAAAATTCAGACAATAACTGTGTCAGGCTATGAACTTCTTAAGCCCCCTTTAAAGCAATCATACTTGAGAAGAATTCACCACCTAAATGGTATTTCACTATCATTCTGGCACGCTTATCATCTTGACCATAGCCAAGATGATAGGTAATGGAACTGCACAAGAGAAGAGTAAGATGAGATGCTTTTACTAAAGATGATATAAACAGTCTCAACTGCTGTTATTAGTACCAGCTGCTTTTTATTAACATTCTTCAGTATTCTCTTACTTATCATTCAGCTACATTTTTTCATGCTTACTTTTTTTTTACTTATACTTCTGTTGCATTTTTGTATAATCACATTGTTTTTTTTTTTACTTTATTAAATTTCACTCTAATTTATAAGCTATTTTTAAATCTGTAACATCTGACAAATAACATTTTCTACTTTTCTTAATATTATTACTAATAGTTTTAGTTTTAACCTGTTAAAATTTCATGGTTTTCTTATTTGAAATTTCTGATGAATCTTAATTCTTCAGTTCTTCAGTTAATGATTGAATAAGTTTATGGTGAGTTCTACAACAATAAAATATTCATAGAAATTCCCCTATCACATCATTAAATATTTGAGCTTAACAAAAAAGATTGCAATAACAATTATAAATATGAATACTGGTTGTTATTTTAAGAAGTAAGGAGGTACAAATGAAATGATTTGCAATTGACAACTTTTTCCATCACAGTGAAACAGATATTAAAGAAAAGACTTCTATCTTTTCTTCTTTCTTTCATTTTCTGACTGAAAACAAATAGTGTCTTTGATGTCTTTTGTCTTCTCACACAACAAAACAAAATAATTCATTATTTATGAGGTATTGGCAGGACGTAATGGTCTTGCAAACTAACAAAGAGAGGGACAAACACAGTTATTATGTGATTATTATTTCCACTCACTGTTTGTTAATATTATTAGTATTTAGTAGCTTTACTAGAGATTAAGTGACAGCAAGTTTCCTTAATAGTCTAGTGCTCTTTTTTTGCTCTGATTTTAGCTGTTTTCAATAATACCATCATCAACTCTTCCCTTACTTTCTAGTTCCTTTAGTCTCTTTCCTAGGCACTTAGAATCAGTTCCATGTGATCTAATAATTAATGGTATGACTGTCACCTTTACTGATTATTTCCAAACTTCTTTAATTCTCTGACAAGGACAAGCTATTTTTTCATTTTATTACAGATCTACTCTGTCAACAAAAAATCCACTATCAGGCATGTCTGTATCTTTTTGCTTATGCCCACAAAATATGGTATTTTGGACAGAATCATGATAATGATTATGTTGGTTTTGTACATAGCATAGTTGATGGAAATTCTATTTTTGATGTGTGATGTCAATATGAATCGTCAAAAACCAAGATCTTTCACATAATGATTTAAATATGAATCGTCAAAAACCAAGATCTTTTCACAGAGTAAATGATGGCAGTTTTCTAGAGGTTTACAATCTTGGTCTCAATTCTGATTCTCCCTAAGTGCTTTTCAGTTTTCAAGGTGGTGTTCCAAGTGCACCACTTACTACAAGAATTAGTTCTGCCTGCATATTCCATAGAATCTTCAGCTCCAAATCCTGATCCTGGTATTTTTCAATCTTTTCAGTTTCATTGGAGTTTACTCTTTATTCTAGGTGGTCTTCCAAGTTCACCCATTACTTCAGGAATTAGTTCTACATTCATGTTCCATAACTTCTTTCAAATGAAAGACTTACTTGGTCCACAGTCTCATGTGTCACGTTTGACCTGTCACAACTGATGTACTTCTCATTTCTTTACCTGGTATATCTGGTTTTCTTCTTAAGGAGTTTCAGAATAAATAATCATCAATTCTTAAGATAAATTCAGGCAAATTTGAGGATCTGCTAGGTGTTTTAGGGGATGGGCTAGAGGTTTTACACTTTTTACGTGAAAATGCAATAGTTCATGGTTAAAGGCTTTTAATTATACGCCATTGTTTAGAGTCTAAACTTTTGACCATGTGGTAAAATAATATTATTATAGCTATCTGCTTTTATTAAGGGATTTTCCTCTTTCACAGAAGAGTTCTAAAAGTGCCATATTTGTTTACACTTCATGTGTCTTTTTGAGTTGAATAAAAACCTTAATTGCCCAAAGGTATTTTCTTCAGACTCATCATTTGCCACAATTTATTCAACTCAAAATTATTCAAAATGGAAAAAGTATTAAAACTGGAAAAATTCAGTCAATTCACCAATCACTGCTAAAGACTAGAAATTTTTGGTACTAGACATTTGGCAACTATCTGCACGCTATTCAGATACTTGGTGTAATGCTGGATAAATTCAGTGTATGTCTATATAGAAAGCTGTAATACATATGAGGAAGCCATACAAACACTAGAAAATATTTATGTTAAGCCAACAAACAAGATTTTTGTGTATCACCTCCTTACAAGTCATTGCCAGAAACCTGATGAATCAATCAACCAGTTTCTACAGGCACTGTGTGAGTTGTCTAAAGACTGCAACTACAAACCAGTAACTGCAGAAACCTACTGAGAGGGAGCCATTCATGATGTATTCATCAATGGTCTGGACTCTTATTCAACAGAGACACATGAACAACAGAATGTTGGAATTACAGAATGCTTATAGCCAGGCTCATTCTCTTGACCTTGCACAAAAAAATGCTGTTGCATTTATCCAACAGAATCCATCCACACTGACCATGAATGCAGCTGTCAAAGAAGAGAGACCATCTGCAGAAGCCACGCATGCCACAACAAAATTACAATGTTGGTTTTTATGGAAATCTACATTACCCACAAGGAAAGTGACCAGCCATAAATGTTTCAAAACTGGGCATTTTGCAAAAATGTGCCACTCAAGCATGTTCATTAATCAGTCAACTGCAACTGTCAAACATAATAACAGCCCTACACTTTCAAGTATTTATTCTGCTGCTACTGAATCTGGATTTAAAGTATCCACTAATTTACTCATGAAATGACAAATACTGAAAGCCCTAAATGACAGTGGAAGCACTGACAGAAGCTTCATAAGCCAAAATGTTACCAAAAAGCTTAAATTGAAACAATACCCAAGCTCAGGATCAATTTGCATGGCTGCAGGAACACAGATCATAGAAATTGCAGGATATTGTATTGTGGACCTCAACCTTCTCAGATGTGAGTACACAAATGTTCATCTAAATGTAATTAGTGATTTGTGTACTGATATAATTCTTGGAACTGATTTTCAAGAGCAGTATGAAAGAGTTGTCATCAAGTATGGTAGCAGCAAACCAACATTAACCTTCTACACTCTTACAACTATTAATGTCAACAATCCAACCCTATTTGTGAATTTATCTACAAATTGCAAACCCATTGCAACCAAACCAGAAAAATTTCAAGACCAAAACAATACTTTCTTGATTCAGAGATGCAACATTTACTAAAAGAAAAAATCATTGAACCAAGCATGGAGGACACAACGATTAGTTGTGAAAGAGCACAGAAACTATAAAAAGAGAACAGCACTGACAATCCCCAAACAGTCAACAAATATACACTGCTAGATGCATACCCAATGCCCAACAGTGAAAGTACTGTCAACCAACCAAGCCCGGTACAAGTACTTCAGCACAATAGATTTAAAAAGTGCATATCACCAAATCCTTATACAGCTTTTCAATCTGGGGGTCAGCTCTACCAATTTACCAGAATCCCATTTGGTGTGACCAATGGGACTGCTTGCTTCCAAAGAAAGATAGATAGGAAACATGATCTACCGGACACATATGCCTATGTTGACAATCTAATAATCTGTGGCACCACTTTGGAAAAAAACATGATGTCAACCTTCAACATTTCCAAAAGGCTGCCAAACTGGACAACTGAACATACAATGAAGAGAAATGCAAATACTCTGTCCAGACAATTGATAATTTCTGAAGGATTATCAAGCCCAACCCAGAGTGTCTGTGAACATTAATACCTGTTCCCCAAAATTCAAAGTCCTTAGAACATATCATTGGAATGTTTGCATATCATGCAAGATGGATCAAGAAATTTTCTGACAAAATCAAAAAATTAAAATCAACCCACACTTTTCCACTATCAGGGGAGACCTTGTTAGCCATCCAGGCACCAAAAAATAACCTGATAGGCGCCAGCCTGATTACAATCAGTGATAATCTGATATTTATCTTAGAAACTGATGAATTACAAAACTCTGTGTCAGCAGTACTCAGTCAGGACAATCGACCAGTTGCCTTTCATTCAAGATCATTGCAAGGCAATGAGTTAAAATATGCACCGGTAGAGAAGGAGGCTCTTGCAACAGTTGATGCTGTTGAGAAATGGTGGCACCACCGCCTAATTGGTAGACACTTCATTTTAAAAACTGACCAGAAGTCTGTACCATTTATGTTCAATGCACAAAATCATGGGAAAATAAAAAATGAAAAAATTCTGCACTGGTGAATCAATCTTGCTTCTTTTAGTTTTAATATCCAGTACTATGAAGGTAAAGAGAATGTAGCAGTGGACACTCTGACATGAACCAGTTCTGCTACCTTCCTGGACAATAAATTGTTAAGATTGTATGAATCCTTGTGTCACCCAGGTGTAACCAGAATGATACTTCATTTGAAGTAAAAACTTACCATACTCTGTTGAAGAAATCTGCACGATGATAGTCAACTGCCAAACATGTAACATAATTAAACCAAATTTCCACAAACCATCTAATCTACACCTAATCAAAGCCGCTCAACCCTTTGACCATCTGACATTGGCTTTAAGGGTCTACTACCTTCCTTATCTTGCAATAAGTATCTGTTAACCATTGTAGATCAATTTTCCAGGATCATTTTTGTCTACCCATGCCCAAACATGGAAGCTAAAAATGTAAATAGCTGCCTGCCCAATCTATTCTCCATATTTGGCATGCCTGCTTACATCCATAGTGACAGGGGATCTTCATTTTTTTCACAAGAAACAAAAATATTCCTACACAATTACAAAGTTGTCACTAGTAGAACTACTCCTTATAATTCAGAAGGTAAATGGCCAAATAGAAAGATACAATGACGTCATCTGGCAGTCAATACTGCTAGCACTAAAAACCAAGAACCTTCCAGAATCATATTGGGAAGAAGTCTTGTCTGAAGCTTTACATGCTAGTTGTTCATTGTTGTGCACTGCAACTAACTGCACACTACATGAATGACTATTCAAGTTCAACAGACAATCAATCACTACCTGCATGGCTAAGTCACCCCAATAAAATATTGATGAAATGATATCCCCAGAATAGCGAGCATGAACTACTAGTTGATGAGGTGGAATTCCTGGAAGCAAACCCACAATATGCCAACATCAGGAAGTTAGATGGTAGTGAGACCACTGTCTCACTTAAACATTTAGCCCTAAAAGGAACTGAGGACAGAAGCCTTGCTGAATTATGACACATTCTTATTTGCATGGAATTACCAATATCAACCCAGCCAGGAAATAAGTCCTCTAAAGACAGTGATCATGAACTGTCCATCGAATAAACTATGAATGATTCTACAAAAGGACATATAAATATTATATTTGTATATAAAATAATATTATTATTATAGTTATTTGCCCTTATTAAGGGATTATTCTCCTTCATAGAAGAGTTTTAAAATCACCATCTTTATTTACACCTCGTGTGTCTTTTTGAGTTGAATAAAACCCTAATCACCCAAAGGTCTTTTCTTCAGTCTTGTCATTTGCCAAAGACCATAATGCTGAAAATGATCTTCTGAAGGTATTTCCTGGAGATGCACGGTGGAGTAATGGATAGCAGCTCGGATTGAGGAATCGGATAGCCAAGTTTGAATTCCAATTGCATCCATTTTATTGACTTACATGCTAATATGCTAATACCCTTGAAAAAGTATGAATCCTCTTCTTATCCCCCAGCTATGGGTAAATAGTAGGACAGACCAGGTTATATAGCTTTGGATGGCAACTGGTCTACTGCAGAAAAAAATGGAAACCTACTGCAGGAAAACAATCTGCCTCGCCAGTCATGTATCTAAAGATACCTAAGCATGTATCATACATAGCACATAACTGAATGAAGGTATTTCATCTTTTATTTATGAGCCCAATTAATGGATATCTATTCACACAGTCTGCTTTTCCTGAATTTGCAATGTTTTCTGATGGTAACTAATGCATCTTCAGTGGTTTTTATTGAACAATTTTGTTAATGACATTATATAAAGAAAATATATGTAGAATATTTTTCTTGGTGCTATTAATGATCATTAACCTGGCCATTTTGTGGAGATGCATCAATAATACTTTATTAGTCATGCTCACTAAATGAATAAAATCTGATCTAAATATGACTTGATTTTTGTTATGACTAATGTTCTGGTTTGTACTATCTTTGTCTTTTTTATACTAATATTTATCCAAAACAAGGCCCAAATTCCACCCAAGCATTAGTTACCATCATGTGGTGTTGTATGGATAAGGGCAAGAAGTGAAGTCCATGAGGTTATACAGGAAAGATAATGGTTAACCTTAGATTTGAAGAGGTCAAAATTGTAATGATTGGGAAAACATCCTCCTGGGAGTATGTTCCACAATGTCATAATTCTTAAGAAGTTGTTCAAATTGAACTTCCTCCTTACTAATGGAATATGAAGGAAATGAGGATGTTTCACCATTGTGTATGTGAGATGACAGGTCCAAGTTTAAAAAGTCAGGGAATGTAGCTCACCAGAATACATGCCATAGAAATAGCAATAGAGTAGCAAGAGTCTCATGATGTTTCAACCATGAGAAAGTGGTAGTAGGGTGGAAAGTAATTCATCCCCCACAAGTCTGTGTAGATGCTTTTGAACTCAAGACAGGCAAGTGAGAACTGGATAGCTCCATCCTAGATATAGTAGCAATACTCAATGTTTTAGCCTGATCTATCTTTTGTAAAGGGATAGTATAGTAGGGCGAGTCAGACACTTACCTGAGCAGTACAATAAACTGACCATTTTTCCAGCATCTTTAGCTACAGATCACATATATGAGTTTCACTTTAGTTCTGAGGTGAGTTTGTCCCAATAGATGTTTATGGCAAGGTTTTGGATGTATTGAATTTTATAAGCCAGTTTGTCCCCCATTAATCCATCTAGTCCAGGTCAGAGGAAAGATGATCTACTAGGTTCTGGTCATCTAGAATTTTGGAGGTGCATCTATAAATTGTTATACCATCCACATAGATATTCACTAAACATCAGAGTATGTTCTTAAGCAGATCATTAAGGAGGGTAGAACCAAAGAGAGAACCCTGAAGAATGTCAGAATTGATCCTATGGGCTTCTGATGATGACTGACCATTAACAACAACCTTCACAAAAAATGTGCATATTCTTTTTCAGCAAATATTTTTCATCAAAAAATATTTTTTGTCTGAGTTTAACTCTGTTTTAGCATTAATCTATTACGACATTTGACTGAACTGCAATACAATGGTATTCAAACATTTTTGATCATTTGAAATTTTATTTCATTTCTTGATTTGAGTAATTTTATACCCAGTCATGTTATTAATCATTACAACAGTTATATAATAACTGAAAAATAAAACAATTTTATATCCAGTCATGTTATTAATCATTACAACAATTATATAATAACTGAAAAATAAAACAATTTTATACCCAGTCATGTTATTAATCATTACAACAGTTATATAATAACTGAAAAAAAAAAACAATTTTATACCCAGTCATGTTATTAATCATTACAACAGTTATATAATAACTGAAAAATAAAACAATTTTATACCCAGTCATGTTATTAATCATTACAACAGTTATATAATAACTGAAAAATAAAACAATTTTATACCCAGTCATGTTATTAATCATTACAACAGTTATATAATAACTGAAAAATAAAACAATTTTATACCCCGTCATGTTATTAATCATTACAACAGTTATATAATAGCTGAAAAATAAAACAATTTTATATAAAATTAGCTTTTTTCTTGGCACTTAATCAGATTTTCACCCAATTGCTCCTCAAAAATGCATAAATTTGGAAACAATGCCTGAAAACAAATTCAAGAGATTGCTATCTTTTATAATAAAGGTAACCGTATATATTCTGAAGATGACTCTGAAAAATTTGTTCATAAATAATAAGGTCAGAAGAAAAACTATAAAGATATTAATCTTCTATTGGCATGGCTGAAATTTAGAAGTCAGAAGAAAGAATCCTAAATATAATTTCATTCAACTACAACTTTATAAACATTGGTCATACTGTCAACAAAGCTTTCAGCACGTCAAAAACCTAGGATCAAGCATAGTTTAGATGCTTAAAATACTAACCCAGAAATCCTCCATGATATTGTTAGGTGAGTCATGTTATTATTTTGAAATTTTTATTAAATAAAACATTGTAAATTAATATTAACTAGTTTAAGCTCAAAAAATGACAGTGTATATTTAATTACATTTGTAATTGCATTGGCATATGAGTAAGCCAGTATTTTTATCAATTCTATTAACTCTTTTTAAATCATTAAAAGTAAAAATATCCAAAGAAAGATAACATGAAACAAAATAAATTAAAAAAAAATGTACTGATTTCTTCTATTTATTAATAAGATATTCTATTTTTTTGATAACGAGACATTCTTATTAGTATCAAGTAATGCTTCTTATTATCATAACAATTGAATATCTCATTAGTAAGTAATGGTGAACATATTGCATGACCAATAAATATATAAAATCATAATATCTTTTATATTACAGAATAGATATTTGATTTTGTCATGGTCCAGTTACATGTACCACGGTGATAATCCAAGGTAGAACCAATAAAGAAGAACTCGAACACGGATATGGAATAACACAGATATATTACAAACAGGAATATATACAGAGAAGTAGAAAGTGTTAGTACAAACAATCAGGTTTAGTAGTAATTGTCTGAATGCGACTCTGTTTCGGACTGCCTCTGACTCGACTGACTGACTCGCTCGCTCTGACTGACTGACAGACTCCTGATGAACTCCATCCAGACTTCAGACTCAACAGTATTTAGTCACCCCCCACCATGAGGGTATCATGTGGCACAAGGCCAGTGTAACATGGGATCTCCGAGCCCATGGGCTCAGCCAAAAATATGCCCTTTGAACCCATATAAACGGGTTCAGGGTCGGTTTACCTCCCTGAAAGAGACTCCGCCCTTTGGTGTAGTCTTGTTCAGGTTCCTCCCCGCCCGAAGGCAGAGAGTTCAACCAATAAGCCAGTCGCACGACTTCGGACTGAACAGTATTTAGTCACCCCCACGAGGGCATCATGTGGCACAAGGCCAGTTTAACGTGGGATCGAGCCCGTGGGATCGAGCCCGTGGGCTCAGCCAAAATATGCCCTTTGAACCCGTATAAATGGGTTCAGGGTCGGTTTACCTCCCCGAAAGAGACTCCACCCTTCAGTGTAGCCTTGTTCAGGTTCCTCCCTGCCCAAAGGCAGAGAGTTCAACCAATCAGTCAGTCAGACGGTCGCCTGACTTCAGACTGTACTCCCTGCTTCCTCTTGAGGTGCAGTATTTATTACGTATGGAATAGTCCATTATGTTATTATGGGTAAGGTCCCATAACAGATTTGTATTTTTTTCATTATATTTCTCAAACTGGTATTTTGTGGTTATTAGTGAGCAGAAATAATCCAGAGGTTTATTTTTATTTCTAATCTACACAGCATACTAATGACTATAGAATTATGGTCTGTCGGTTGTGATAAAAAAGCAACAGAAGAAAGATGAAGAAATACTGCTAAAAATGAATAATAAACAATTAACAATCTTTCTTGGTTTTTCACTACAATATAATAATGTCATATCTGTACAGGTATAGTCTTTGCTCTTTCCTAAAGTCTCTTAATTATATTTACTCTTCTATGATACATGTATTCTAAATATTTAATGATAAACCCACCTTCCTATTGGGACATTCACTTTGGATTAAAGTATATTACTTCATGTATTCTCACAAATTTTTCCAGTTTGTATTAATAATCCCAGTTGGCATTGACCTCATGATGAACTGTTAATTCAATAATATGAGCCTTTTTTTGATTTAATAGAGCAGATGACATTGTCAGGACACTAGCCAGTTAATATGATCTCACATGTGATAGTGAGACAGTACTTTAAATGTAATATTGTCCTTCCATTTTGACTTAGCAGCAAATACTAGTGGGTAGGGGGGGAAGTAAAAATAGGAACAGCAATTTATTAATTCTATAAAAATTAAAAAGTCTTGTATCAATCAGTTTAGTTAGAATCAAAATGTTTTGATTTAACTTTGACAATATGTTTGTCATTCCATAACCAGACTAGAAATGATAAAAAGCTTTTAGATTTATTTGGCAATAAATTAAGCTAGACTGACATTTCAAATAGAAATTCAACTCTCTCTCTCTCTTTGTATGTATATGGAATGTTGAAAAGTATTCAGAGTTGAATAATTTAAATAAAACACATACATATTCATACATATTTTTATAGAAGCATATTTAACTCAAAATTGTAATGATTCTTATAAAATAAATATGAAAAAACAGCATTGCTATAGTTGATAACCTGATAATGATTGTGGATGCATATATATATATATATATATATATATATATATATATATATATATACATGTGTATGTGTGTATATATATATATATATATATATATATATATGTAAAATGTGTATGTATATATATACATATATATATATATATATATATATATATATATATATATATATATATATATATATATATATATGTATAGATTGATAATATTAGTGGAAAATATACATACATATGCAAAATATATATAAAAAAAAATACCCATACATGTATATTTTCAGAAAAAAAATTTTCCAAGAGGAAGAATCCAGGTAGAACTCAATGTTCAGGACAGAGTAAGGATATAATAAAAAGGCTTAAACACTAATATTCTATGGTCATAATTTATTCCATTGGAATCGTAAATACGATCCAAATCATCAGACCTACAAATTCAAAATCTATATATATATATATATGAATAAAATTTTTATATATATTATTTATATATTATATATGCACAGGACTTATTGAAAAGTGCTCAATATCAGTGATAGAGCTAACATATTTAGTTGGATTGATGTTTGTGACCCAGGGTTTCATGCTCTCTGCGATCATCAGACAAACGTGAAACCCAGGGTCACAAACTCACATCAATCCAATTAAATATATACATATATATGTATACATATAATATGTGTGTGTGTGTGTGATGTATAAATACAATATCAGTCAATCATCATCATCTATCTTTTTGAATCCTGTTCTTTTACTGTCCTTTCTATGCAATAATGTTTTTTCAGTTTCTGTCATTCCCAAAGTCCATATAAACATATCTGCAAATCCTCCCTTTTTTAGTCATTAAGTTTAAAGAAAGTTTGTGGTAGATGTTGCTGTGTTGCCATGTAGACTAGGTTATATTTGTCATTTGTGTACATTTGTGGCTAGTCTTTCTTCAGCATTTAACATGTAGTAGTGAGTTAATTGAGAAGTGTTCCATTTGACAATGGCAGAATATTCATATAGTGAGCAGGAAAATATGATTTTTACATACAGATGTACAAATGGTAATGGACGCAAGGCTATATGGCTGTGTCAGATGGCGTTTCCAGACCAAAGGCATTCAAGTCATCCAACCTTTGCTGGT
Source organism: Acanthosepion pharaonis (assembly GCA_903632075.3). Taxonomy (NCBI): domain Eukaryota; kingdom Metazoa; phylum Mollusca; class Cephalopoda; order Sepiida; family Sepiidae; genus Acanthosepion; species Acanthosepion pharaonis. The sequence continues at coordinate 169,903 of CAHIKZ030000316.1, read as the reverse complement.
GTTTATCATTGCATTGCTGAGACAGGATCCATGGGACCACAAACTATGGATCAAGGAAGACTGAGATCTGCTCATACACCTGACCATAACCTTTTGGACATATGTTTATATGAACATTTTACCTTGTTTTAGTGTCAGAAATCTGCCCACAAAATTTGTAAAAGTATTTTTGATACACCCTACACCAGTATTAGCTGTTTCTCTCTACTGAGTGATGATAGATTAATGATAGAAACTTTGACTGACACCAAATCTGTCGGGTTTCAGTCATGGCTTGGGGCATTTGGATGTCTAGTCGCACTGAGGAGCTATAATACAGCAAAACAGTACTGTCGGCGAATGAAACATATATATATATATATACTCAACTCCTTCATCGAATTCGACGTATTAGGGTCAAGCAGATCTGTTCCTAGGAAACTGACAGTCCAACACCAGCACATGAGATTTGATTATAGTGGTGAAGGTTTTGTGCAGAACTATCTACACTTTTTGAAGAGCCAAATACAGAGACTTGGTGCACTACATGCCACTGAGTCCCCAAAGGACCCTCCACAATTGAATTCAGAGTTGCCCTTCTCCTGGACCAATTGCCATCCAAGGCTATAGAACCCAGTCTGTCTTGCTATCTACCCATACCTGGAGGGAGAAGAAGAGGATTCACACCTTTCCCAATGGTATTAGCATGTAAGTGAATGTAATGGATTCTACTGGAATTCGAACTCGGCTCTCCGATTCCTCAATCCAAGCCACTCAATATATATATAATGTGTGAAAGCATGTGTGATAACCATCCTTCATCAGCTGCCAACCAGGGGAGGTAACACAGTTTCCATGGCTAAGGCAGTACAAAAACTGCTGGCAACACCAGCAGCTTTTACCACTGGAAAGAGTATTGTTTTTTTGTGTAGACATGCCAGTCTCTTGTGATTTTTTTTGCAAATGCAAGTCAAATTTTCAATGTTGAGTTAAAAGTGTTTGCTTTTGATTGTTGACCAATACACAACATGCTCATAGCATCCATTTTCAATGACATAGAATTCAAGGTAAACAAATATGTTTCCTAATGGAAGTAGCATTGTGTTGCAATCATGGTTTTAATTAACTTTGTTTATTTTAGATCTTGACCAAATCCAACTTGAGCTGTGGTCTGGAGACAATCCTTCAGGCTCCAACCAGTAATGCCCATCGTCAAAAGGAAGGAAATGATTGACTGTCCAAGAAATCCATGGCACCAGGTAACACATGACATTTCTAACCCTTTTCCACACATTTGGATTGCTGCAATTTTCTTTCACTCATGTGCCTCCTCCCTGTTATCCTCCCATGGTGCCATTAATTCTACTAGGAGGACACACTTCTTTGAATCAGACCATACTACAATGTCAGGGCATGTATGTCTCTGAATGTGTACCAGAAACTGCAGAGGCATTCTAAGATCAGCTAAAGCCCTCCAATCATGAGCCCCACTCAGTAGCATCATTTTGGGAGTTAGTCTTTAGTACCCTCTGACCTTCTTCATAGTCTGCAGTACTCTCTGACCTTTAGTACCTTCTTGCCTTTGTCATGGCTTTTAGTCGCCTCTTGCCTTTTTCATAGACTGTAGTACTCTCATTTTTGTGTGCATTTTTTTTATCTTAATTGAACCAAAGTAGAAAAAAATAAATAAAACAAATAAAATAATGAGCCAAGTCAGAAATGGCAAAAGTGATTAAAAAATTATACCCAAAGGCTAGAGCTTGGAGAGAAACCTGCAGTATGCATCTGACTTAGAGGTTTCATTTTGTGTGCATTTTTTTGATCTTTAATTGAACCAAAATAGAAAAAATAAATAAAACAAATAAAAAATAATGAGCCAAGTCAGAAAATGGCAAAAGTGATTAAAAATTATACCCAAGAATGCTAGAGCTTGAGAGAGACCTGCAGTATGCATCTGACTTAGGGGTTTCATTTTTTTGTGAGCATTTTTGATCTTAATTGAACCAAAATAGAAAAAAAATAAAACAAATAAAATAAAATAATGAGCCAAGTCAGAAATGGCAAAAGTGATTAAAAATTATACCCAAGAATGCTAGAGCTTGGAGAGACCTGCAGTATGCATCTGACTTAGAGGTTTCATTTTTGTGTGCATTTTTTGATCTTTAATTGAACCAAAATAGAAAAAAATAAATAAAACAAATAAAATAATGAGCCAAGTCAGAAATGACAAAAAGTGATTAAAAAATTATACCCAAGAATGCTAGAGCTTGGAGAGACCTGCAGTATGCATCTGACTTAGAGGTTTCATTTTGTGTGCATTTTTTGATCTTAATTGAACCAAAATAGAAAAAAAAATAAATAAAACAAATAAAATAATGAGCCAAGTCAAATGGCAAAAGTGATTAAAAATTATACCCAAGAATGCTAGAGCTTGGAGAGAGACCTGCAGTATGCATCTGACTTAGAGGTTTCATTTTGTGAGCATTTTTTGATCTTAATTGAACCAAAATAGAAAAAAATAAATAAAACAAATAAAATATTGAGCCAAATCAGAAATGGCAAAAAGTGATTAAAGAATTATACCAAGAATGCTAGAGCTTGGAGAGAAACCTGTATGCATCTGACAGAGGTTTCATTTTGTGTGCATTTTGATCTTAATTGAACCAAAATAGAAAAAATAAATAAAACAAATAAAGTAATGAGCCAAGTCAGAAATGGCAAAAGTGATTAAAAATTATACCCAAGAATGCTAGAGCTTGGAGAGAGACCTGCAGCTTAGAGGTTTCATTTTTTGTGCATTTTTTTTATCTTAATTGAACCAAAATAGAAAAAATAAATAAAACAAATAAAATAATGAGCCAAGTCAGAAATGGCAAAGTGATTAAAAATTATGCCCAAGAATGCTAGAGCTTGGAGAGAAACCTCATTGCATCTGACTTAGAGGTTTCATTTTTTGTTATCTTAATTGAACCAAAATAGAAAAATAAATAAAACAAATAAAAATAATGGCCAAGTCAGAAATGGCAAAAGTGATTAAAAATTATACCCAAGAATGCTAGAGCTTGAGAGAGACCTGCAGTATGCATCTGACTTAGAGGTTTCATTTTTGTGCATTTTTTTGATCTTAATGAACCAAAATAGAAAAAAAAATAAATAAAACAAATAAAATAATGAGCCAAGTCAGAAATGGCAAAAGTGATTAAAAAATTATACCCCAAGAATGCTTTTGAGCTTGGAGAGACCTGCATATGCATCTGACTTAGAGGTTTCATTTTGTGTGCATTTTTTTGATCTTAATTGAACCAAAATAGAAAAAAATAAATAAAACAAATAAAAATAATGAGCCAAGTCACAAAAGTGATTAAAAATTTATACCCAAGAATGCTAGAGCTTGGAGAGAGACCTGCAGTATGCATCTGACTTATTTCATTTTTTGTGTGCATTTTTGATCTTAATTGAACCAAAATAGAAAAAAATAAATAAAACAAATAAAATAATGAGCCAAGTCAAAATGGCAAAAGTGATTAAAAAATTATACCCAAGAATGCTAGAGCTTGGAGAGAGACCTGCAGTATGCATCTGACTTAGGTTTCATTTTTTGCATTTTTTTTGATCTTAATTGAACCAAAATAGAAAAAATAAATAAAACAAATAAAATAATGAGCCAAGTCAGAAATGGCAAAAATTTTGGAAGGACCTCAGTATGCATCTGAAAGGTTTTCATTTTTTACGATTTAAATTAAAATATGAACCAAGAATGGCTAAAGCTTAAAGAGACCCAAGAATGCTAAGAATGCATCTGACTTAGAGGTTTCATTTTTGTGTGCATTTTTTGATCTTAATTGAACCAAAATAAAAAAATAAATAAAACAAATAAAATAATGAGCCAAATCAGAAATGGCAAAAGTGATTAAAAAATTACCCAAAGAATGCTAGAAGACCTGGTCTGAGAGGTTTCATTTTTTGTGAGATCTTAATTGAACCAAAATAGAAAAAATAAATAAAACAAAATAAAATATGAGCCAAGTCTGGCACCAAACTTAGAGTTTTTTTTGTGTGCATTTTTTGATCTTAATTGAACCAAAATAGAAAAAATAAATAAAACAAATAAAATAATGAGCCAAGTCAGAAATGGCAAAAGTGATTAAAAATTATACCCAAGAATGCTTGGAAGAAACCTACAGTATGCATTGACTTAGAGAGAGACCTTTGCAATTGTTGCAAATAAAACAAATGAGAGGTTTTATACCCAAGAATGCTAGGACTTTTGTGCATCTGACATTTTTTTTGTGATTTTTGATCTTAATTGAACCAAAATAGAAAAAATAAATAAAACAAATAAAATAATGAGCCAAGTCAGAAATGGCAAAAGTGATTAAAAAATTATACCCAAGAATGCTAGAGCTTGGAGAGAGACCTGCAGTATGCATCTGACTTAGAGGTCATTTTTTGTGCATTTTTTTTGATCTTAATTGAACAAAATAGAAAAAATAAATAAAACAAATAAAATAATGAGCCAAGTCAGAAATGGCAAAAATTAAAAATTATACCCAAGAATGCTAGGCTTGGAAGAAACCTGCAGTATACCCAAGAATGCTAGAACAAATAAAATGGAGAGAGAAATACAGTATGCATCTACCCAGACTTAGAGGTTCATTTTAAAGTTTCATTTTTTTTTTTTGATCTTAATTGAACCAAAATAAAAAAATAAATAAAACAAATAAAATAATGAGCCAAGTCAGAAATGGCAAAGTGATTAAAAAATTATACCCAAGAATGCTAGAGCTTGAGAGAAACCTGATTCAGTTTCATGCATCTGACAGAGGTTTCCCATTTTTGTGCATTTTTGATCTTAATTGAACTAAATAAAACAAATAAAATAATGAGCCAAGTCAGAGGTTTCATTTTGTGCAGTATGCATTTTAGAGGTTTTAATTTTGTGTACATTTTTTTGACCAAAATAGAAAAAATAAATAAAACAAATAAAATAATGAGCCAAGTCAGAAATGGCAAAAGTGATTAAAAATTATACCCAAGAATGCTAGAGCTTGGAGAGAGACCTGCATATGCATCTGACTTAGAGGTTTCATTTTTGTGTGCATTTTTTGATCTTAATTGAACCAAAATAGAAAAAATAAATAAAACAAATAAAATAATGAGCCAAGTCAGAAATGGCAAAAGTGATTAAAAATTATACCCCTAGAGCTTGGAGAGACCTGCAGTATGACATCTTTGACTTTTTTGCATTTTGAGCCAAGTGAAATGGCAAAAGTTTTTATACCCAAGATCTTAATTTGAAAAAATAAAAAAAAATAAAACAAATAAAATAATGAGCCAAGTCAGAAATGGCAAAAGTGATTAAAAATTATACCCAAGAATGCTAGAGCTTGGAGAGACCTGCAGTATGCATCTGACTTAGAGGTTTCATTTTTTGTGCATTTTTTTGATCTTAATTGAACCAAAATAGAAAAAAAATAAATAAAACAAATAAAATAATGAGCCAAGTCAGAAATGGCAAAAGTGATTAAAAAATTATACCCAAAATGCTAGAGCTTGGAGAGCCTGCAGTATGCATCTGACTTAGAGGTTTCATTTTGGAGAGAAGCATGTGTACATTTTTTGATCTTAATTGAACCAAAATAGAAAAAAAAATAAAACAAATAAAATAATGAGCCAAGTCAGAAATGGCAAAAGTGATTAAAAATTATACCCATGCTAGAAAGACCTGCATGCATCTGATTTTTTTCATTTTTGTGCATTTTTGATCTTAAAAAAAAGAAAAAATAAATAAAACAAATAAAATGAGCCAAGTCAGAAATGGCAAAAGTGATTAAAATTATACCCAAGAATGCTAGAGCTTGGAGAGAGACCTGCAGTATGCATCTGACTTAGAGGTTTTATTTTTGTGTGCATTTTTTGATCTTAATTGAACCAAAATAGAAAAAAAATAAATAAAACAAATAAAATAATGAGCCAAGTCAGAAATGGCAAAAAGGATTAAAAAAATTATACCCAAGAATGCTAGAGCTGAGAGAAACCTGCATATGCAAATCTGACTTAGAAATGGTTTCAAAATTTTGCTGTGAGAGACATGCGTATGCATTTTTTAGATTTTTTTGTGTGTAATTGAACCAAAATAGAAAAAAAATAAATAAAACAAATAAAATAATGAGCCAAGTCAGAAATGGCAAAGTGATTAAAAAATTATACCCAAGAATGCTAGAGCTTGGAGAGACCTACAGTATGCATCTGACTTAGAGGTTTTCATTTTTGTGAGCATTTTTTTGATCTTAATTGAACCAAAATAAAAAAAAATAAAACAAATAAATAAAACAAAATAAAATAAAGCCAAAATAAAATGGCAAAAGGAAAAATAAAAAGAATGCTAGAGCTTGGAGAGAGAGACCTGCGAGTCATCTGACTTAGAGGTTTCATTTTGTGTACATTTTTTGATCTTAATTGAAATGAGCCAAGTCAGAACCAAAATAGAAAAATAAATAAAACAAATTAATAGCCAAGTCAAAATGAAAAGTGATTAAAAATTATACCCAAGAATGCTAGAGCTTGAGAGAGACCTGCAGTATGCATCTGACTTAGAGGTTTCATTTTTGTGTGCATTTTGAATCTTAATTGAACCAAATAGAAAAATAAATAAAACAAATAAAATAATGAGCCAAGTCAGAAATGGCAAAAGTGATTAAAAATTATACCCAAGAATGCTAGAGAGCTTGGAGAGAGACCTGCAGTATGCATCTGATTTAGAGGTTTCATTTTTGTGTGCATTTTTGATCTTAATTTGACCAAAAAAAAAAAAATAAATAAAACAAATAAAATAATGAGCCAAGTCAGAAATGGCAAAAGGATTAAAATTATACCCAAGAATGCTAGAGCTTGGAGAGAGACCTGCAGTTGCATCTGACTTAGAGGTTTTTTTGTGTGCATTTTTTGATCTTAATTGAACCAAAATAGAAAAATAAATAAAACAAATAAAATAATGAGCCAAGTCAGAAAATGGCAAAAGTGATTAAAAAATTATACCCAAGAATGCTAGAGCTTGGAGAGACCTGCAGTATGCATCTGACTTAGAGGTTTCATTTTTGTGCATTTTTTTGATCTTTAATTGAACAAAAATAGAAAAATAAATAAACAAATAAAATAATGAGCCAAGTGAACCAAAATGCTAGAAAAAATAAATATTTTTGTGTGCAATCTTAATTGAACCAAAATAAAAAATAAAATAATGAGCCAAGTCAGAAATGGCAAAAAGTGATTAAAAATTATACCCAAGAATGCTATTGGAAAAATGCATCTGATTAGAGGTTTTTTATCCATTTTTGAAGAACCAAAATGAAAAAATAAATAAAACAAATAAAATAATGAGCCAAGTCAGAAATGGCAAAAGTGATTAAAAATTATACCCAAGAATTGGAGAGAGACCTGCAGAGCTTTTTGGTGCAGAGAGACCAAAATAGCAAATATGCATCTGACTTAGAATGGTTTATTTTTTAGTGTTTCATTTTTTTGATCTTAATTGAACCAAAAAGAAAAAAAAATAAATAAAACAAATAAAATAATGAGCCAAGTCAGAAATGGCAAAAGTGATTAAAAATTATACCCAAGAATGCTAGAGCTGAGAGAGACCTGATGCAGTATGCATCTGACTTAAAACAAATTTCATTTTTTAAAAAAATGCATTTTTGATCTTAATTGAACAAAATAGAAAAAAATAAATAAAACAAAATAAAATAATGAGCCAAAAAAAATGAGCCAAGTCAAAAAAAAGTGATTAAAAAATTATACCCAAGAATGCTAGAGCTTGGAGAGACCTGCAGTATGCATCTGACTTAGAGGTTTCATTTTGTGTGCATTTTTTTGATCTTAATTGAACCAAAATAGAAAAAATAAATAAAACAAATAAAATAATGAGCCAAGTCAGAAATGGCAAAAAGATTAAAAATTATAACCAAGAATGCTAGAGCTTGAGAGAACCTGCAGTATATCTGACTTAGAGGTTTCATTTTTGTGTGCATTTTTTGATCTTAATTGAACCAAAATAGAAAAAATAAATAAAACAAATAAAATAATGAGCCAAGTCAGAAATGGCAAAAGTGATTAAAAAATTATACCCAAGAATGCTAGGAGCTTGAGAGACCTACGTTGCATCTGACTTAGAGGTTTCATTTTGTGTGCATTTTTGATCTTAATTGAACCAAAATAGAAAAAAATAAATAAAACAAATAAAATAATGTCAGAAATGGCAAAAGTGATTAAAAATTATACCCAAGAATGCTAGAGCTTGGAGAGACCTTCATTTCTGACTTAGAGGTTTCATTTTTTGTGTGCATTTTTTGATCTTAATTGAACCAAAATAGAAAAAAAATAAAAAAACAAATAAAAAATAAAGTCAGAAATGGCAAAAGTATTAAAAAATTAATGAATGCTAGAGCTTGGAGAAACGCAGTATGCATCTGACTTAACGTTTCATTTTTGTGAGCATTTTTTTGATCTTAAAACCAAAATAGAAAAAAATAAATAAAACAAATAAAATAATGAGCCAAGTCAGAAATGGCAAAAGAAAAAAATTGGCCCAAGAATTAGAGCTTGGAGAGAGACCTGCAGTATGCATCTGACTTAGGGTTTCATTTTTGTGTGCATTTTTGATCTTAATTGAACCAAAATAGAAAAAAAAATAAATAAAACAAATAAAATAATGAGCCAAGTCAGAAATGGCAAAAGTGATTAAAAATTATACATTTTTGTGAGAAGAATTGAACCAAAATTAAGCTTGAAGAAACCAAATCTGACTTAGAGGTTTCATTTTTGTGTGCATTTTTTGATCTTAATTGAACCAAAATAGAAAAAAATAAATAAAACAAATAAAAATAATGAGCCAAGTCAGAAATGGCAAAAGGATTAAAAATTATACCCAAGAATGCTAGAGCTTGGAGAGACCTGCATGTTCTGACTTAGAGGTTTATTTTTGTGAGCATTTTTGATCTTAATTGAACCAAAATAGAAAAAAATAAATAAAACAAATAAAATAATGAGCCAAGTCAGAAATGGCAAAAATTAAAAACTTATACCCAAGAAACATGGAGGAAAATTATCTGACCCAAGAGGTTTGCATTTTTTGATCTTAATTGAACAAAATAGAAAAAATAAATAAAACAAATAAAATAATGAGCCAAGTCAGAAATGGCAAAAAGTGATTAAAAAATTATACCCAAGAATGCTAGAGCTTGAGAGAAACCTGCAGTATGCATCTGACTTAGAGGTTTCATTTTGTGCATTTTTTTGATCTTAATTGAACCAAAATAGAAAAAAAAACAATAAAACAAATAAAATAATGAGCCAAGTCAGAAATGGCAAAAGTGATTAAAAATTATACCCAAGAATGCTAGAGCTTGGAGAGAGACCTGCAGTATGCATCTGACTTAGAGGTTTCATTTTGTGTGCATTTTTTTTGATCTTAATTGAACCAAAATAGAAAAAAAATAAATAAAACAAATAAAATAATGAGCCAAGTCAGAAATGGCAAAAGTGATTAAAAAATTATACCCAAGAATGCTAGAGCTTGGAGAGAGACCTGCAGATTTTTTGTGTATTTTTTGATCTTAATTGAAACCAAAATAGAAAAAAATAAATAAAACAAATAAAATAATGAGCCAAGTCAGAAATGGCAAAAAGTGATTAAAAATTATACCCAAGAATGCTAGAGCTCCTGCAGTATGCATCTGACTTAGAGGTTTCATTTTTTGTGTGCATTTTTTGATCTTAATTGAACCAAAATAGAAAAAAAATAAATAAAACAAATAAAATAATGAGCCAAGTCAGAAATGGCAAAAGTGATTAAAAAATTATACCCAAGAATGCTAGAGCTTGGAGAGAGACCTGCAGTATGCATCTGACTTAGAGGTTTCATTTTTGTGTGCATTTTTTTGATCTTAATTGAACCAAAATAGAAAAAAAAAATAAATAAAACAAATAAAGTAATGAGCCAAGTCAGAAATGGCAAAAGTGATTAAAAATTATACCCAAGAATGCTAGAGCTTGGAGAGAGACCTGCAATGCATCTGACTTAGAGGTTTTCATTTTTTGTGTGCATTTTTTTGATCTTAAAAAAAATAGAAAAAATAAATAAAACAAATAAAAATAATGAGCCAAGTCAAAATGAAAAGTGATTAAAAAAATTATACCCAAGAATGCTAGAGCTTGGAGAGAGACCTGCAGTATGCATCTGACTTAGAGGTTTCATTTTTGTGTACTGATTTTTTGATCTTGCAATGCATCTGAACCAAAATAGAAAAAAATAAATAAAACAAATAAAATAAAAAATGGCAAAAGTGATTAAAAATTATACCCAAGAATGCTAGAGCTGAGAGAGACCTGCAGTGTGGATCTGACTTAGAGGTTTTTTTTGTGCATTTTTGATCTTAATGAACCAAAATAGAAAAAAATAAATAAAACAAAAAAATAATGAGCCAAGTCAGAAATGGCAAAAAATTATACCCAAGAATGCTAGAGCTTGAGACCTGATGCCTGACAGAGGTATTTATTTCATCTGATTGAAACTTAGATTTTTGTTTTTTATGAATGCATTTTTGATCTTAATTTTTTTTGAAATAAAAAAATAAATAAAACAAATAAAATAATGAGCCAAGTCAGAAATGGCAAAAGTGATTAAAAAAATTATACCCAAGAATGCTAGAAGAGAGACCTAAATGAAACTGATTAAAAACAGAAATAAATAAAAATATTGAGTCAAGTCAGAATGTATTTTTGTGAGCATTTTTTGATGTTAATTGAAAAATAGAAAAAAATAAAATAAAACAAATAAAATAATGAGCCAAGTCAAAATGGCAAAAAGTGATTAAAAAATTATACCCAAGAATGCTAGAGCTTGGAGAGAGACCTGCAGTATGCATCTGACTTAGAGGTTTCATTTTTGTGAGCATTTTTTGATCTTAATTGAAACAAAAATAGAAAAAATAAATAAAACAAATAAAATAATGAGCCAAGTCAGAAATGGCAAAAGTGATTAAAAATTATACCCAAGAATGCTAGAGCTTGGAGAGACCTGCAGATGATCTGACTTAGAGGTTTCATTTTTGTGTGCATTTTTTGATCTTAATTGAACCAAAATAGAAAAAATAAATAAAACAAATAAAATAATGAGCCAAGTCAGAAATGGCAAAAGTGATTAAAAAATTATTTTAGAGCTTGAGAGAGACCTGTGTATTGATTTGATCTTCATTTTTGTGTGCATTTTTTGATCTTAATTTGACCAAAAAGAAAAAAAAAAATAAAACAAATAAAATAATGAGCCAAGTCAGAAATGGCAAAAGTGATTAAAAATTATACCCAAGAATGCTAGAGCTTGGAGAGAGACCTGCAGTATGCATCTGACTTAGAGGTTTCATTTTGTGTGCATTTTTTGATCTTAATTGAACCAAAATAGAAAAAATAAATAAAACAAATAAAATAATGAGCCAAGTCAGAAAATGGCAAAAGTGATTAAAAATTATACCCAAGAATGCTAGAGCTTGGAGAGAAACCTGCAGTATGCATCTGACTTAGAGGTTTCATTTTTTGTGTGCATTTTTTTGATCTTAATTGAACAAAATAGAAAAAATAAATAAAACAAATAAAATAATGAGCCAAAAAATGGCAAAAGTGATTAAAAATTATACCCAAGAATGCTAAAAGAATGAGCATCTGACTTAGGTTTCATTTTGTGTGCATTTTTTGATCTTAATTGAACCAAAATAGAAAAAAATAAATAAAACAAATAAAATAATGAGCCAAGTCAAAATGGCAAAAGGATTAAAAAAATTATACCCAAGAATGCCAGAGAGAGAGACCTGCAGTATGCATCTGACTTAGGGGTTTCATTTTGTCAGAATGGGCAAAAGTTTTTTTGATCTTAATTGAACCAAAATAGAAAAAAATAAATAAAACAAATAAAATATTGAGCCAAGTCAGAAATGGCAAAAGTTTAAAAAATTATACCCAAGAATGCTAGAGTTGGAGAGAAAACCTGCAGCATGCATCTGACTTAGAGGTTTCATTTTTTGCATTTTTTGATCTTAATTGACCAAAATGAAAAAATAAATAAAACAAATAAAATAATGAGCCAAGTCAGAAATGGCAAAAGTGATTAAAAAAATTATACCCAAGAATGCTAGAGCTTGGAGAGAGACCTGCAGTATGCATCTGACTTAGAGGTTTCATTTTGTGCATTTTTTTTTGATCTTAATTGAACCAAAAATAGAAAAAAATAAATAAAACAAATAAAATAATGAGCCAAGTCAGAAATGGCAAAAGTGATTAAAAATTATACCCAAGAGAACCTGCAAGTGCATCTGACTTAGAGGTTTCATTTTTGTGTGCATTTTTTTGATCTTTAAGAACCAAAATAGAAAAAATAAATAAAAACAAAGTAAAATAATAAATGGCAAAGGATTAAAAAAATGGCAAAAGTGATTAAAATATATGCATTCGAGAATGCTTTTTGTGCATTTTGATCTTTAATTGAACCAAAATAGAAAAATAAATAAAACTTAGAGGTTTTACTTAGACGTTTCATTTTTTTGTGCATTTTTTGAACCTTAATTTGAAAAAATAGAAAAAAAATAAATAAAAAAAAATGAAATAATGAGCCAAGTCAGAAATGGCAAAAGTGATTAAAAATTATACCCAAGAATGCTAGAGCTTGGAGAGAGACCTGCAGTATGCATCTGACTTAGGGTTTCATTTTTGTGTGCATTTTTTTATCTTAATTTGACCAAAATAGAAAAAAATAAATAAAAAAAAATTATACAAAATGCTAAAAGAAACCTAATGAGCCAAGAACCAAATCAGAAATGGGCAAAAGTGATTAAAAAATTATACCCAAGAATGCTAGAGCTTGAGAGAGACCTGCAGTATGCATCTGACTTAGAGGTTTCATTTTGTTATTTTTGATCTTAATTGAACCAAATAGAAAAAAATAAAAAAACAAATGAGCCAAGTCAGAAATGGCAAAAAGTGATTAAAAATTATACCCAAGAATGCTAGAGCTTTGCAGTATGCATCTGATTTAGGTTTCATTTTTTTGATCTTAATTGAACCAAAATAGAAAAATAAATAAAATAAAAATAATGAGCCAGCCAAAATAAAAAGGAGCCAAGTCAGAATGGCAAAAAGTGATTAAAAATTATACCCAAGAATGCTAGAGCTTGAGAGAGACCTGCAGTATGCATCTGACTTAGAGGTTTTTTTTTTTGTGTGCATTTTTGATCTTAATTGAACCAAAATAGAAAAAAATAAATAAAACAAATAAAATAATGAGCCAAGTCAAAATGGCAAAAGTGATTAAAAATTATACCCAAGAATGCTAGAGCTTGAGAGAGACCTGCAATCTGACTTAGAGGTTTTCATTTTGTGAGCATTTTTTGATCTTAATTGAACCAAAATAGAAAAAAATAAAACAAAATAAAATATTGAGCCAAGTCAAAATTATATGGAATGCTAGAGCTGAGAGAAACAAAAGTGATTAAAAATTATACCCAAGAATGCTAGAGCTTGGAGAGAAACCTGCAGTATGCATCTGACTTAGAGGTTTCATTTTTGTGAGCATTTTTTTGATTAATTGAACAAAATAGAAAAAATAAAAATAAAACAAATAAAATAATGAGCCAAGCCAGAAATGGCAAAAGTGATTAAAAATTATACCCAAGAATGCTAGAGCTTGGAGAGAAACCTGCAGTATATCTGACTTAGAGGTTTCATTTTTGTGTGCATTTTTTGATCTTAATTGAACCAAAAATTAAATAAAACAAATAAAATAATGAGCCAAGTCAGAAATGGCAAAAGTGATTAAAAAATTATACCCAAGAATGCTAGAGATTGGAGAGAGACCTGCAGTATGCATCTGATTTAGGGTTTCATTTTTGTGTGCATTTTTTTGATCTTAATTTGAACCAAAATAGAAAAATAAATAAACAAATAAAATAATGAGCCAAAAAATGGCAAAAGGGATTAAAAAATTAAAAGAATGCTAGAAAGAGACTGCAAAAATCTGACTTAGGTTTTCATTTTGTGTGCATTTTTTTATCTTAATTGAACCAAAATAGAAAAAAATAACAAAACAAATAAAATAATGAGCCAAGTCAGAATGGCAAAGTGATTAAAAAATTATACCCAAGAATGCTAGAGCTTGAGAGAGACCTGACAGTATGCATCTGACTTAGAGGTTTCATTTTGTGTGCATTTTTTTGATCTTAATTGAACCAAAATAGAAAAAAAAATAAAACAAATAAAATAATGAGCCAGAGAATCAGAAATGGCAAAGTGATTAAAAATTATACAACAAATATGAGCCAAGAATGCTAGAGCTTGAGAGAGACCTGTAGTATGCATCTGACTTAGAGGTTTCATTTTTGTGTGCATTTTTTGATCTTAATTGAACCAAAATAGAAAAAAAATAAATAAAACAAATAAAATAATGAGCCAAGATCAGAAATGGCAAAAAATATTGTGATTAAAAATTATACCAAGAATGCTAGAGCTTGAGAGAGAAACCTGCAGTATGCATCTGACTTAGAGGTTTCATTTTTTTGTATGAACCAAAATAGAAAAAAAAATAAAACAAATAAAATAATGAGCCAAGTCGAAATGGCAAAAAGTGATTAAAAAATACCAAAATGCTAGAGCTTGAGAGAGACCTGCATATGCATCTGACTTAGAGGTTTCATTTTTTGTGCATTTTTTGATCTTAATTGAACCAAAATAGAAAAAATAAATAAAACAAATAAAATAATGAGCCAAGTCAGAAATGGCAAAAGTGATTAAAAAATTATACCCAAGAATGCTAGAGTTTGGAGAGAGACCTGCAGTATAAGAATGCTTAGAGCTTGGAGAGAAAAAAAAATATGCAAGTCATGCATCTGAGAGCTTGATAGAGACCTGTTTCACAGAGAGTTTTCATTTTTGTGTGCATTTTTTTGATCTTAATTGAACCAAAATAGAAAAAAAATAAATAAAACAAATAAAATAATGAGCCAAGTCAGAAATGGCAAAAGTGATTAAAAATTATACCCAAGAATGCTAGAGCTTGGAGAGAGACCTGCATGCATCTGACTTAGAGGTTTCATTTTTGTGTGCATTTTTTGATCTTAATTGAACCAAAATAGAAAAAAATAAATAAAACAAATAAAATAATGAGCCAAAAAAATTATACCCAAGAATGCTAGAAATTGGAGAGAAACCTGCAAAGTTTTCATTTTGTGTGCATTTTTTTGATTAAAACCAAAATATACCCAAAATAATGAGCCAAGTCAGAAATGGCAAAAGATTAAAAAATTGAATGCTAGAGAGACCTGCAAAAGTGATTAAAAAATTATACCCAAGCATCTGACTTTAGGTTTCATTTTTGTGTGCATTTTTTGATCTTAATTGAACCAAAATAGAAAAAAATAAATAAAACAAATAAAATAATGAGCCAAGTCAGAAATGGCAAAAGTGATTAAAAAAAATTATACCCAAGAATGCTAGAGCTGGAAAGACCTGTGCATGCATCTGACTTAGAGGTTTCATTTTGTGTGCATTTTTTGAAATTGAACCAAAATAGAAAAAATAAATAAAACAAATAAAATAATGAGCCAAGTCAGAAATGGCAAAAGTGATTAAAAAAATTACCCAAGAATGCTAGAGCTTGGAAGAACCTGCTAGAGATTTAGGTTTCATTTTGTGTGCAGATCTTAATTTGACAGAAAAATAAATGCATCTGGCAAAAAGTGATTAAAAATTATACCCAAGAATGCTAGAGCTTGGAGAGGTTTGCATTTTAGAGGTTTCATTTTTTGTGTGCATTTTTTTTGATCTTAATTGAACCAAAATAGAAAAAAATAAATAAAACAAATAAAATAATGAGCCAAGTCAGAAATGGCAAAAGTGATTAAAAAATTATACCCAAGAATGCTAGAGCTTGGAGAGACCTGCAGTATGCATCTGACTTAGAGGTTTCATTTTTTGTGCATTTTTTGATCTTAATTGAACCAAAAATAAAAAAAAAAAACAAATAAAATAAAACAAAATGGCAAAAAAAATTAAAAATTAGCCCAAGAATGCAGAAATTGGAGAAAAAGTGCATTAAAAATTTTTGATCTTAATTGAACCAAAATAGAAAAAAATAAATGCAAATAAAATAATGAGCCAGAAATGGCAAAAGTGATTAAAAAATTATACCCAAAAGAATGCTAGAGCTTGGATAGAGACCTGCAGTATGCATCTGATTTAGGTTTCATTTTTTGCATTTTTTGATCTTAATTGAACCAAATAGAAAAAAATAAATAAAACAAATAAAATAATGAGCCAAGTCAGAAATGGCAAAAGTGATTAAAAAAATTATACTTGCTAGAGCTTTGCAAGAATGCTTAGAGTTTCAGAGATCTTGAACTGAAATAGAGAAATAAATAAAACAAGAATGCAGAAATGGTAGAGGTTTTAGAGATTTTTTTTGTGCATTTTTTGAAATTGAACCAAAATTTTTTGATCTTAATTGAACCAAAATAGAAAAATTTGAAAAAATAAAAAATAAATAAAACAAATAAAATAATGAGCCAAGTCAGAAATGGCAAAAGTGATTAAAAAAATTATACCCAAGAATGCTAGAGCTTGAGAGAGACCTGCAGTATGCATCTGACTTAGAGGGTTTCATTTTTGTGTGCATTTTTTGATCTTAATTGAACCAAAATAGAAAAAAATAAATAAAACAAATAAAATAATGAGCCAAGTCAAAATGGCAAAAAGTGATTAAAAAATTATACCTAAGAATGCTAGAGCTTGAGAGAGACCTGCAGTATGCATCTGACTTAGGGGTTTCATTTTTGTGTGCATTTTTTGATCTTAATTAACCAAAATAGAAAAAAAAAAATGAAACAAATAAAATAATGAGCCAAGTCAGAAATGGCAAAAAGTGATTAAAAATTATACCCAAGAATGCTAGAGCTTGGAGAGAGACCCTGCAGTATGCATCTGACTTAGAGGTTTCATTTTTGTGTGCATTTTTTTGATCTTAATTGAACCAAAATAGAAAAAAAATAAATAAAACAAATAAAATAATGAGCCAAATGGCAAAAGTGATTAAAAAATTATACCCAAGAATGCTAGAGCTTGAGAGAGACCTGCAGTATGCATCTGACTTAGAGGTTTCATTTTTGTGTGCATTTTTTTGATCTTAATTGAACCAAAATAGAAAAAAAAATAAAACAAATAAAATAATGAGCCAAAATGGCAAAAGTGATTAAAAAAATTATACCCAAGAATGCTAGAGCTTGGAGAGAGACCTGCAGTATGCATCTGACTTAGAGGTTTTCATTTTTTGTGCATTTTTTTGATCTTAATTGAACCAAATAGAAAAAAAATAAATAAAACAAATAAAATAATGAGCCAAGTCAAAATGGCAAAAGTGATTAAAAAATTTATACCCAAGAATGCTAGAGCTTGAGAGAGACCTGCAATGCATCTGACTATGTGTGTGCATTTTTTTGATCTTAATTGAACCAAAATAGAAAAAAATAAATAAAACAAATAAAATAATGAGCCAAGTTTGATTAAAAATTATACCCAAGAATGCTAGAGCTTGGAGAGAGACCTGCAGTATGCATCTGACTTAGAGTTTCATTTTTTTGTGCATTTTTTGATCTTAATTGAACCAAAATAGAAAAAAATAAATAAAACAAATAAAATAATGAGCCAAGTCAGAAATGGCAAAAAGTGATTAAAAATTATACCCAAGAATGCTAGAGCTTGAGAGAGACCTGCAGTATGCATCTGACTTAGAGGTTTCATTTTTGTGTGCATTTTTTGATCTTAATTGAACCAAAATAGAAAAAAAATAAATAAAACAAATAAAATAATGAGCCAAGTCAAAATGGCAAAAGTGATTAAAAATTATACCCAAGAATGCTAGAGCTTGGAGAGAGACCTGCAGTATGCATCTGACTTAGAGGGTTTCATTTTTTGTGTGCATTTTTTGATCTTAATTGAAACCAAAATAGAAAAAAATAAATAAAACAAATAAAATAATGAGCCAAGTCAGAAATGGCAAAAGTGATTAAAAATTATACCAAGAATGCTAGAGCTTGGAGAGACCTGCAGTATGCATCTGACTTAGAGGTTTCATTTTTGTGCATTTTTTGATTTAATTTAGAAAAAATAAATAAAACAAATAAAATAATGAGCCAAGTCAAAATGGCAAAAGTGATTAAAAAATTTTTTTGAGAGAGACCTGCAGTATAACTTAAAATGTTTCATTTTGTGTGCATTTTTTGATCTTAATTGAACAAAATAAAAAAATAAAAAAACAAAATAAAATAATGAGCCAAAAAATGGCAAAAGTGATTAAAAATTATACCCAAGAATGCTAGAGCTTGGAGAGAATGCAATGATCTGACCATTTTGTGCATTTTTTTGATCTTAATTGAACCAAAATGGCAAAATAATGAGCCAAGTCAGAAATGAAAAAGTTTAAAAATTATACCCAAGAATGCTAGAGCTTGAGAGAGACCTGCAGATGCATCTGACTTAGAGGTTTCATTTTTGTGTGCATTTTTTTGATCTTAATTGAACCAAAATAGAAAAAAATAAATAAAAACAAATAAAATAATGAGCCAAGTCAGAAATGGCAAAAAGTGATTAAAAAATTATACCCAAGAATGCTTTGAGAGAGACCTGCAGCATGCATCTGACTTAGTTTCATTTTGTGTGCATTTTTTGATCTTAATTGAACCAAAATAGAAAAAAAATAAATAAAACAAATAAAATAATGAGCCAAGTCAAAAAAGGATTAAAAAATTATACCCAAGAATGCTAGAGCTTGGAGAGAGACCTGCAGTATGCATCTGACTTAGAGGTTTCATTTTTGTGTGCATTTTTTTGATCTTAATTGAACCAAAATAGAAAAAAATAAATAAAACAAATAAAATAATGAGCCAAGTCAGAAATGGCAAAGTGATTAAAAAATTATACCCAAGAATGCTAGAGCTTGGAGAGAGACCTGCAGTATGCATCTGACTTAGAGGTTTTCATTTTTTGTGTGCATTTTTTGATCTTAATTGAACCAAAATAGAAAAAATAAATAAAACAAATAAAATAATGAGCCAAGTCAGAAATGGCAAAAGTGATTAAAAAATTATACCCAAGAATGCTAGAGCTTGGAGAGACCTGCAGTATGCATCTGACTTAGAGGGTTCATTTTTGTGTGCATTTTTTTTGATCTTAATTGAACCAAAATAGAAAAAAAATAAATAAAACAAATAAAATAATGAGCCAAGTCAGAAATGGCAAAAGTGATTAAAAATTATACCCAAGAATGCTAGAGCTTGGAGAGAAACCTGCAGTATGCATCTGACTTAGAGGTTTCATTTTTTTATGTGCATTTTTTGATCTTAATTGAACCAAAATAGAAAAAAATAAATAAAACAAATAAAATAATGAGCCAAGTCAGAAATGGCAAAAGTGATTAAAAATTATACCCAAGAATGCTAGAGCTTGGAGAGAAAATGCATCTGACTTAGAGGTTTCATTTTGTGTGCATTTTTTTGATCTTAAAACCAAAATAGAAAAATAAATAAAACAAATAAAATAATGAGCCAAGTCAAAATGGCAAAAGTGATTAAAAAATTATACCCAAGAATGCTAGAGCTTGGAGAGACCTGCAGTATGCATCTGACTTAGAGGTTTCATTTTTGTGTGCATTTTTTGATCTTAATTGAACCAAAATAGAAAAAATAAATAAAACAAATAAAATAATGAGCCAAGTCAGAAATGGCAAAAGTGATTAAAAAATTATACCCAAGAATGCTAGAGCTTGGAGAGAGACCTGCAGTATTCATCTGACTTAGAGGTTTCATTTTTGTGTGCATTTTTTTGATCTTAATTGAACCAAAATAGAAAAAATAAATAAAACAAATAAAGTAATGAGCCAAGTCAGAAATGGCAAAAGTGATTAAAAAATTATACCCAAGAATGCTAGAGCTTGGAGAGACCTGCAGTATGCATCTGACTTAGAGGTTTCATTTTTGTGTGCATTTTTTGATCTTAATTGAACCAAAATAGAAAAAATAAATAAAACAAATAAAATAATGAGCCAAGTCAGAAATGGCAAAAGTGATTAAAAAAAATTATACCCAAGAATGCTAGAGCTTGGAGAGAGACCTGCAGTATGCATCTGATTTAGGGGTTTCATTTTTGTGTGCATTTTTTTTATCTTAATTTGACCAAAATAGAAAAAAATAAATAAAACAAATAAAATAATGAGCCAAGTCAGAAATGGCAAAAGTGATTAAAAATTATACCAAGAATGCTAGAGCTTGGAGAGAGACCTGCAGTATGCATCTGACTTAGAGGTTTCATTTTTGTGTGCATTTTTTGATCTTAATTGAACCAAAATAGAAAAAAATAAATAAAACAAATAAAATAATGAGCCAAGTCAGAAATGGCAAAAGTGATTAAAAAATTATACCCAAGAATGCTAGAGCTTGGAGAGAGACCTGCAGTATGCATCTGACTTAGGGGTTTCATTTTGTGTGCATTTTTTTATCTTAATTGAACCAAAATAGAAAAAAAAAAATAAAACAAATAAAATAATGAGCCAAAAAATGGCAAAAGTGATTAAAAAATTATACCCAAGAATGCTAGAGCTTGGAGAGAGACCTGCAGTATGCATCTGACTTAGGTTTCATTTTGTGTGCATTTTTTGATCTTAATTGAACCAAAATAGAAAAAAATAAATAAAACAAATAAAATAATGAGCCAAGTCAGAAATGGCAAAAGTGATTAAAAAATTATACCCAAGAATGCTAGAGCTTGAGAGAGACCTGCAGTATGCATCTGACTTAGGTTTTCATTTTGTGTGCATTTTTTTATCTTAATTGAACAAAATAGAAAAAAAATAAATAAAACAAATAAAATAATGAGCCAAGTCAGAAATGGCAAAAAGTGATTAAAAATTATACCCAAGAATGCTAGAGCTTGGAGAGACCTGCAGTATGCATCTGACTTAGAGGTTTCATTTTGTGTGCATTTTTTGATCTTAATTGAACAAAATAGAAAAAAATAAATAAAACAAATAAAATAATGAGCCAAGTCAAAATGGCAAAAGTGATTAAAAATTATACCCAAGAATGCTAGAGCTTGGAGAGACCTGCAGTATGCATCTGACTTAGAGGTTTCATTTTGTGTGCATTTTTTGATCTTAATTGAACCAAAATAGAAAAAAAAAAATAAATAAAAGCCAAATCAAAAATGGCAAAAGTGATTAAAATTATACCCAAGAATGAGCCAAGATATGCATCTGAAAATGCATTTTTTGATCTTAATTAGAAAAAAATAGAAAAAAATAAATTAAAAATTAAAACCCAAGAATGCTAGAGCTTGGAGAGAGACCTGCAGTATGCATCTGACTTAGAGGTTTCATTTTTGTGTGCATTTTTTGATCTTAATTGAACCAAAAATAGAAAAAAAATTAAAACAAATAAAAATATTGACCAAAGAAATGGCAAAAGTGATTAAAAAATTATACCCAAGAGAAACCTGCAGTATGCATCCTAATTAGAATTTCATTTTGTGTGCATTTTTTGATCTTAATTGAACAAAATAGAAAAAAATAAATAAAACAAATAAAATAATGAGCCAAGTCAAAAAAAGTTTAAAAAATTATACCCAAGAATGCTAGAGCTTGGAGAGAGACCTGCAGTATGCATCTGACTTAGAGGTTTCATTTTGTGTGCATTTTTTTATCTTAATTTGACCAAAATAGAAAAAAAATAAATAAAACAAATAAAATAATGAGCCAAGTCAGAAATGGCAAAAGTGATTAAAAATTATACCCAAGAATGCTAGAGCTTGGAGAGACCTGCAGTATGCATCTGACTTAGGGGTTTCATTTTGTGTGCATTTTTTTTATCTTAATTTGACCAAAATAGAAAAAATAAATAAAACAAATAAAATAATGAGCCAAGTCAGAAATGGCAAAAGTGATTAAAAAATTATACCCAAGAATTGAGAGAGTATGCATCTGACTTGGAGATTTTTTGATCTTAATTGAACCAAAATAGAAAAATAAATAAAACAAATAAAATAATGAGCCAAGTCACCTTAGAGAGAGAGACCTGCAGTATGCATCTGACTTAGAGGTTTTCATTTTGTGTGCATTTTTTGATCTTAATTGAACCAAAATAGAAAAAAAATAAATAAAACAAATAAAATAATGAGCCAAGTCAGAAATGGCAAAAGTGATTAAAAATTATACCCAAGAATGCTAGAGCTTGGAGAGAAACCTGCAGTATGCATCTGACTTAGAGGTTTCATTTTTGTGTGCATTTTTTTGATCTTAATTGAACCAAAATAGAAAAAAATAAATAAAACAAATAAAATAATGAGCCAAGTCAGAAATGGCAAAAGTGATTAAAAAATTATACCCAAGAATGCTAGAGCTTGGAGAGAGACCTGCAGTATGCATCTGACTTAGAGGTTTCATTTTTGTGTGCATTTTTTTGATCTTAATTGAACCAAAATAGAAAAAAATAAATAAAACAAATAAAATAATGAGCCAAGTCAGAAATGGCAAAAGTGATTAAAAAATTATACCCAAGAATGCTAGAGCTTGAGAGAAACCTGCAGTATGCATCTGACTTAGGGTTTCATTTTTGTGAGCATTTTTTGATCTTAATTGAACCAAAATAGAAAAAATAAATAAAACAAATAAAATAATGAGCCAAGTCAGAAATGGCAAAAGTGATTAAAAAATTATACCCAAGAATGCTAGAGCTTGGAGAAACCTGCAGTATGCATCTGACTTAGAGGTTTCATTTTGTGTGCATTTTTTGATCTTAATTGAACCAAAATAGAAAAAATAAATAAAACAAATAAAATAATGAGCCAAGTCAAAATGGCAAAAGTGATTAAAAATTATACCCAAGAATGCTAGAGCTTGGAGAGACCTGAGCATCTGACTTAGGTTTTTCATTTTTGTGTGCATTTTTTTGATCTAATTGAACCAAAATAGAAAAAAATAAATAAAACAAATAAAATAATGAGCCAAGTCAGAAATGGCAAAAGTGATTAAAAAATTATACCCAAGAATGCTAGAGCTTGGAGAGAGACCTGCAGTTTCTGACTTAGAGGTTTCATTTTGTGTGCTTTTTTTGATCTTAATTGAACCAAAAAAAAAAAAATAAATAAAACAAATAAAATAATGAGCCAAGTCAAAAAATGGCAAAAGTGATTAAAAAATTATACCCAAGAATGCTAGATAAAACAAATAAAATTGGAGAGAGACCTGCAGTATGCATCTGACTTAGACGTTTCATTTTGTGTGCATTTTTTGATCTTAATTGAACCAAAATAGAAAAAAATAAATAAAACAAATAAAATAATGAGCCAAGTCAGAAATGGCAAAAGTGATTAAAAATTATACCCAAGAATGCTAGAGCTTGGAGAGAGACCTGCAGTATGCATCTGACTTAGGGTTTTATTTTTGTGTGCATTTTTTTTGATCTTAATTGAACCAAAATAGAAAAAATAAATAAAACAAATAAAATAATGAGCCAAGTCAGAAATGGCAAAAAGTGATTAAAAATTATACCCAAGAATGCTAGAGCTTGGAGAGAAACCTGCAGTATGCATCTGACTTAGAGGTTTCATTTTTTGTGTGCATTTTTTTGATCTTAATTGAACCAAATAGAAAAAAATAAATAAAACAAATAAAATAATGAGCCAAGTCAGAAATGGCAAAAAAGTGATTAAAAAATTATACCCAAGAATGCTAGAGCTTGGAGAGACCTGCAGTATGCATCTGACTTAGAGGTTTCATTTTGTGTGCATTTTTTGATCTTAATTGAACCAAAATAGAAAAAAATAAATAAAACAAATAAAATAATGAGCCAAGTCAGAAATGGCAAAAGTGATTAAAAAATTATACCCAAGAATGCTAGAGCTTGGAGAGAGACCTGCAGTATGCATCTGATTTAAGGGTTTTATTTTTGTGTGCATTTTTTTGATCTTAATTTGACCAAAATAGAAAAAAATAAATAAAACAAATAAAATAATGAGCCAAGTCAGAAATGGCAAAAGTGATTAAAAAATTATACCCAAGAATGCTAGAGCTTGGATAGAGACCTGCAGTATGCATCTGACTTAGAGGTTTCATTTTGTGTGCATTTTTTTGATCTTAATTGAACCAAAATAAAAAAAATAAATAAAACAAATAAAATAATGAGCCAAGTCAGAAATGGCAAAAAGTGATTAAAAAATTATACCCAAGAATGCTAGAGCTTGGAGAGAGACCTGCAGTATGCATCTGACTTAGGGGTTTCATTTTGTGTGCATTTTTGATCTTAATTGAACCAAAATAGAAAAAAATAAATAAAACAAATAAAATATTGAGCCAAGTCAGAAATGGCAAAAGTGATTAAAAAATTATACCCAAGAATGCTAGAGCTTGGAGAGAAACCTGCAGTATGCATCTGACTTCGAGGTTTCATTTTTGTGTGCATTTTTTTGATCTTAATTGAACCAAAATAGAAAAAAATAAATAAAACAAATAAAATAATGAGCCAAGTCAGAAATGGCAAAAGTGATTAAAAAATTATACCCAAGAATGCTAGAGCTTGGAGAGAGACCTGCAGTATGCATCTGATTTAGGGGTTTCATTTTTGTGTGCATTTTTTTGATCTTAATTGAACCAAAATAGAAAAAAATAAATAAAACAAATAAAATAATGAGCCAAGTCAGAAATGGCAAAAGTGATTAAAAATTATACCCAAGAATGCTAGAGCTTGAGAGAGACCTGCAGTATGCATCTGATTTAGGGGTTTTATTTTTGTGTGCATTTTTTTGATCTTAATTTGACCAAAATAGAAAAAAATAAATAAAACAAATAAAATAATGAGCCAAGTCAGAAATGGCAAAAGTGATTAAAAAATTATACCCAAGAATGCTAGAGCTTGGATAGAGACCTGCAGTATGCATCTGACTTAGAGGTTTCATTTTTGTGTGCATTTTTTTGATCTTAATTGAACCAAAATAGAAAAAAATAAATAAAACAAATAAAATAATGAGCCAAGTCAGAAATGGCAAAAGTGATTAAAAAATTATACCCAAGAATGCTAGAGCTTGGAGAGAGACCTGCAGTATGCATCTGACTTAGGGGTTTCATTTTTGTGAGCATTTTTTTGATCTTAATTGAACCAAAATAGAAAAAAATAAATAAAACAAATAAAATATTGAGCCAAGTCAGAAATGGCAAAAGTGATTAAAAAATTATACCCAAGAATGCTAGAGCTTGGAGAGAAACCTGCAGTATGCATCTGACTTTGAGGTTTCATTTTTGTGTGCATTTTTTGATCTTAATTGAACCAAATAGAAAAAAAAAAAATAAAACAAATAAAATAATGAGCCAAGTCAGAAATGGCAAAAGTGATTAAAAAATTATACCCAAGAATGCTAGAGCTTGGAGAGAGACCTGCAGTATGCATCTGATTTAGGGGTTTCATTTTTGTGTGCATTTTTTTGATCTTAATTTGACCAAAATAGAAAAAAATAAATAAAACAAATAAAATAATGAGCCAAGTCAGAAATGGCAAAAGTGATTAAAAATTATACCCAAGAATGCTAGAGCTTGGATAGAGACCTGCAGTATGCATCTGACTTAGAGGTTTTTCATTTTTGTGTGCATTTTTTGATCTTAATTGAACCAAAATAGAAAAAATAAATAAAACAAATAAAATAATGAGCCAAGTCAGAAATGGCAAAAGTGATTAAAAAATTATACCCAAGAATGCTAGAGCTTGGAGAGAGACCTGCAGTATGCATCTGACTTAGGGGTTTCATTTTTGAGCATTTTTTGATCTTAATTGAACCAAAATAGAAAAAAATAAATAAAACAAATAAAATATTGAGCCAAGTCAGAAATGGCAAAAAGATTAAAAATTATACCCAAGAATGCTAGAGCTTGGAGAAACCTGCAGTATGCATCTGACTTAGAGGTTTCATTTTTTGTGCATTTTTTGATCTTAATTGAACCAAAATAGAAAAAATAAATAAAACAAATAAAATAATGAGCCAAGTCAGAAATGGCAAAAGTGATTAAAAAATTATACCCAAGAATGCTAGAGCTTGGAGAGAGACCTGCAATGCATCTGATTTAGGGGTTTCCATTTTTTGATCTTAATTTGACCAAAATAGAAAAAATAAATAAAACAAATAAAATAATGAGCCAAGTCAGAAATGGCAAAAGTGATTAAAAATTATACCCAAGAATGCTAGAGCTTGGAGAGAGAGACCTGCATGCATCTGACTTAGAGGTTTCATTTTTTTGTGCATTTTTTGATCTTAATTGAACCAAAATAGAAAAAATAAATAAAACAAATAAAATAATGAGCCAAGTCAGAAATGGCAAAAGTGATTAAAAATTATACCCAAGAATGCTAGAGCTTGGAGAGAGACCTGCAGTATGCATCTGACTTAGAGGTTTCATTTTGTGTACATTTTTTTGATCTTAATTGAACCAAAATAGAAAAAATAAATAAAACAAATAAAATAATGAGCCAAGTCAGAAATGGCAAAAGTGATTAAAAAATTATACCCAAGAATGCTAGAGCTTGGAGAGAGACCTGCAGTGCATCTGACTTAGAGGTTTCATTTTTGTGTGCATTTTTTGATCTTTAATTGAACCAAAATAGAAAAAAAAAATAAATAAAACAAATAAAGTAATGAGCCAAGTCAGAAATGGCAAAAGTGATTAAAAAATTATACCCAAGAATGCTAGAGCTTGGAGAGAGACCTGCAGTATGCATCTGATTTAGGGGTTTCATTTTTGTGTGCATTTTTTTTATCTTAATTTGACCAAAATAGAAAAAAATAAATAAAACAAATAAAATAATGAGCCAAGTCAGAAATGGCAAAAGTGATTAAAAAATTATACCCAAGAATGCTAGAGCTTGGAGAGAGACCTGCAGTATGCATCTGACTTAGAGGTTTCATTTTGTGTGCATTTTTGATCTTAATTGAACCAAAATAGAAAAAAATAAATAAAACAAATAAAATAATGAGCCAAGTCAGAAATGGCAAAAGTGATTAAAAATTATACCCAAGAATGCTAGAGCTTGGAGAGAGACCTGCAGTATGCATCTGACTTAGAGGTTTCATTTTTGTGTGCATTTTTTTGATCTTAATTGAACCAAAATAGAAAAAAATAAATAAAACAAATAAAATAATGAGCCAAGTCAGAAATGGCAAAAGTGATTAAAAAATTATACCCAAGAATGCTAGAGCTTGGATAGAGACCTGCAGTATGCATCTGACTTAGAGGTTTCATTTTTGTGTGCATTTTTTGATCTTAATTGAACCAAAATAGAAAAAAATAAATAAAACAAATAAAATAATGAGCCAAGTCAGAAATGGCAAAAGTGATTAAAAAATTATACCCAAGAATGCTAGAGCTTGGAGAGAAACCTGCAGTATGCATCTAACTTAGAGGTTTCATTTTTGTGTGCATTTTTTGATCTTAATTGAACCAAAATAGACATGTGCAATGGTAGAAAAAACAGAATTTTTTTAGGTTGGATATTCCCCAGAAGGAACCAAGACAGCGAGCTGTTATTGCTTTTATTCTTAGCTACTTTATGCAAGATAGGATTTTATTTTTACTTTTTCTTTTTTAATATAGCAAAGGAAGTAATTCAGGTAAAAAAAAGGTTGGTTTAAAACACTGGAAAAGATTTTACAAGAAAATAGTGATGATTCTCCCAAGCAATAGATTGAACTTCCATTCAATAATAATGTAATGGACAATGAGTAAAAAATTCACCTACTAATTAAGGAAGGTGGTTTATTGATTGATTTGCCTGTAGTAAAAATATTAAAAAAGGTTAGTCTTGTTTATTGGTAGAAAAATTAACAAAAAGTTAAAACCATACTTTTAGATGTGTAAAATTTTAATTCCCTACAGATTATATTTACACTCTTTGCTTGGAACATTAAATACTGCCTGACTGAACTTGACAAAGTTGACAATAAAGATTTTTTTAATCAATTCACCCCAATCAAGGTAACAATGCCATAAAGATGCAAAGGGTTACTGAGAGAGAAAGATAAAGAGGAGAAGACTTTAGAAGGAACTCAAAACCAAATCCTAAATAGAAAACTGGTTGTCAATTTAACATACTTAATTTATTAGAACATATATTGTTTAAATACAGAAGCCATAAAAATGAATTCAAAGAGCTGTACATTTCAGCTTATACACTTATCCAGGGGTTATTGTCAGACAGAAAGCAAAATAAGCCCTTGCAACAGAGATGTGCATTTCAATTTAATTCAAATTGTGTATGTATGTTTTTCGTGGGCATATGTATATATTAATTCAATGACAGGCTTAACAATATTTCTATAAAATTAAAAATAAATCTTTAAAAAATAATTCTATTTATTAACAAATAATTTTAAAAATGTTCAATAAAATCTTGTAATTATCTGATTTTTTAATGTTTAAAAAATTAAGTACTTTTTAATCTCAACTTTATGATTTTATTACTCAGCCCATAGTAGGTGTTGCCCAGACTGAGTGGGAAGACAATGTATTATTCCAATATCTTATTTCAAACTCAGTCAGATTCTGTATTTGTGTGTTTATGTATGTGTGTGTGTGTGCTTCTGTAAACATTAAATAACATAGACACATGTAAGTCACTCATGCACAATACAGACATATGCATATACATTATACATGTACATGCAAAGTCACATGCAGACAGTTTATGATAGGCAGAATTTCAGCTCTTCTTTTATAATATGGATTCATGTTAGTCTAAATAAATAACTTGACAGCCTAAATAAACAAAAGAAATATAGTTATTTGATTCTGATCTTTCAAATTTTGGTGCCAATAAATAAATGTCTTGATTAACCAGTGACATTATTAATACAACAATACTTATTTTGAGCTTGGACATGTTTACAATTCTTCCTCAATTCTTACAGATGTCTAATGTCTAATATATCAATATACAGTATGGACATCTTTCTCAAACAATAGGTGGAAAATATAAATCTCTATAATCTATAATTTGATATATATTCTCTTTCTTGCAGAACCCAATGGTTCTGGCAAAACCTAAATAGAAAAAGCCTGTTATAAATATATTTTTTAACTCTTCTATTATGTGTCACATCCATTCAAGATGTGTGTGATCATGGATCTCTACAACTTCATATTCTTTGTAGTTCTTCGTAATATTTGTCTTTTTACCATCCCTCCCATTCCCTGTTCCACTATCCGTTTATACAAGTTTGTTAAATAGGTCTCAAACTATTTCCATCTGCTCCTTTTTCAACATGTCCTGTGAGTATGAAATTTTCCAAACCCTCTTTCCTCATTGTGTCCCAAAAATTTCAGCTTCTTTCTGACTTTTGTTTCCATTTTCCTTAAAATTTCCTAATTGCTGAATTACCTATTGTATATTGATCTTAAAATGTTTTTCAATGATGACAACCAGTAGAAAAACCTACTCACCATTGTCAAAACCTTCAGTGAAAACATTAGGATGGAGTTCAGAATCAACAAACATGCCAAAGCCACCTTCAAAAGCAGTAAACTAATGAAAGCTACAGATTTAGACCTTGCTATCAACAACAAGATTAAGGAATTAAACCAAGATGGTACATACAAATAGTTAGGAATTAATGACGGAGATAGAATACAACATTCAATTATGAAGAAAAAGATCAGAAAAGAATATTAGAGGAGAGTGCATTTGATGCTAGAAAGCAAACTTAATGGGGTCAACAAAACAAAGGCTATCAACACCTTAGCTATACACATAGTAACATACAGCTTCAACATTATTAAATGGAAGTTGAATGACATTAAAAGGTTGGAGGCCACAACAAGAAAAATGCTTACCCAAATGAAGATGTACCACCCAAAATCAGATGTTGATAGGTTGTACGTACCAAGAGCTTTAGGAGGCTGAGGCCTAATCCAACTTAAACTAAGTCTAAAAACTACAACAATAGGATTGGAGGCATACCTCACAGAAAGCAATGACCCTCTCCTACAAATAGTAGAACACCAAATCCATTCCATCAACAAAGAAGATGCACTCTTCAAAAAACAACTTAATGTACCAGAAAACCTACCAACAAAAAATGAAGCAAATACTGTCTGAGCCAAATGCTTAAAATAGAAAGCAAAACAATTTGGTCAAATGAAATTACAAAAAAACTGGGAGGACAAGCCATTGCATGGCAAATACCTAAAAAGAATGAAAGAACAGATGTGGACCAACAGAAAACACATTAGTGGTTGAGGGCCACTGGTTTGGAAACTGAAACAGGAGGCCTAATTATTAAATGGTGTAACTATCCTCTGGAACATACTAATTTAAACTGACAGGGAAATAAAAGCCAACAGACCTAATATTATTATAAAAGACAAGAAATTCAGAAAGTGTATGTGTATTGACATAGCAGTACTAACTGAGAGAAACACCTCCATGAAAATTATTGAGAAAATAGAAAGACTCGGAAATTGAGATTAAAAGGATGCAGGGAATGAAAACTGAGGATGTACTTAATAGTAAACTGAGCTCTTGGCCTCATGAGAAAAGGAATGGACAATTTTACTAACAGTGACTTAGGTAACATCGACATACAATTGATTTACTTTATCCCTTACTTTTGATCTAGTTTCTTTCCTATTATAAAAAAATGTATCACCCTAAGCTCATATTATGATATATAAGTTGCCTAATGAAGACTGAAAACTTGACAATAAACTGCAAGAATCTCTAAAGTGATTTACTTTATCACTTACTTTTGATCTAGTTTCTTTTCTATTGATCTTACTGAGTTTTGGGGTATAAAATCTGTGAAGACTACATAAATCACTTATTTTATATGAACAACATGAAATGATATTTTTATAATGAATATGATTTTGGAGTTTCTTCTAAACACTGTCAAGAAGTTAGCAGTGGCAAAAGAATACAGTTTGGATAAGACAAATGTTTATAAACTCTCTTTAAGAAAGATGGGTTTGTAAAGACAAAAAGTATTGTAAAAATGATATATAAGACAGCTAGACTAGGTTGAGCCCTACAAATACTTAGGTATTCAAGAGGCTGATGGCATAATGCATGTGTCAGACAAGGAAAGGAGCTTTAGAGAAGTTTTATAGAAAAATAAAAGCAATTATATATGTACTGAATATTAATAATGGGATAAACCCTACAAATACTTAGGAATTCAAGGGGCCTAATGACCTAAAGATTGTGGCTGACAAAAAATGTTTAGAGGACTTCTGTAGAAGAATAACAGCAATTCTATGTACTGAATACTAATAATGGGATGGGGCAGAAGACATTAAGCATATGGCAGACAAAGAAAAAAAGATTAGAAAGTAATTCTACAGTTGAATAGTCATTTTCCAAGCGTAGCTTAGATGTAGCACAAGGCCAAAAGTATGGTGCACCAAATGAGGATTGAACTCACTACTCATTTGTAATTGTTCTAGCAAGACAAGCTGGCTAACCATTACACCATCTCAAGGTGCCCAATTCTACACATGAATATAAGCAATTCCTAATCCAACCTGAGTTGATCTAAAAAATATTTTGTTTTGAAAATTGAAGACCACATATGATTAGATGCAATAAACTATTAACATTTGTGAGAAAAACAAAATGATTTACTCTCTTTGCAATAAAACAATAAATTCTTGAAGAAACTCAACGTCACTTTGAAGTAAATAGATAAAGATGCTCAGCCAACAATTACAAATAAAATCATAAAAAAACAATGCTAAGGCACAATAATTAAACAAGATGATTCAAATAATAAATGAGAAAAAACAACATTAATGAAAAGCATTATTAGAATATTAATGTAATTAAAGAAATAATAAAAAAATATTTACATGAATTTAACCACACTTAATAAAGCCAGATACTCTGCTGTAGTAGTCATAACATAAATGCAAAATCTGAGAAAAACAAAATAAAATAGCACTCCCATATAAAGAAAAGTATAATTATAAAGCTATGTTATCATATATCTCTTTATACACAAGTGCTATTTTATTCCTTTCTGTCTTTACAATATTATTTTCTTCTTGCCACATTTTGCTTTCTTTGTTTAAAATCCATAAAATAAATTAAATGCTATAATCCCTGATTTTTAGAACTTATAATTTATTTTATCGTAGTTAAAAACAAGAGCAAAAATCAATAAAAAAGAAAAGTAAAAAAATAATCAATATTGGTAAAAAATTATGTTGCATATATTATAGAGCTGTTCTTATGGATAATATAAAAGACATGGAAAAGCAAAAACAAATAAACAACAGTAGTGAAGCAATTGGTAGTGTATGTCACCACTGCAAATTAAGGGGAAGTACTACTATTATGAGTGTGATGGGAATTGTAGTGGTAAAAGAAAAAGCATAACAAGTTACTGTAACTTTAACTATCTAGCTCCAAATTGTAGCAGAGGAATCTTCCAGGTTAATGCTGAAAATGAAAGGTGTAGAAAAACATATACCAGAAAACACAACAGGATATTGAGTGGAAATATTATTCCCTTTTATGTAACTACTTGTATATGTTGTTGATAAATTTACAGACATATTTTGTTTGGTGTGTGTAAATAGTGATATATGACAGTGCATAAATATTTTTAGTGTTATGATTATTTGTTTGTATTATGTATTTTTTTTGTTTAACTTACTTGAATGTATCAGTCCTGAATTCTTTTGAGGTTTTAAACTACATAACTGGTAATGAGATTTGGTGACTGTTTTTTCTTGGTTTTATATTAGTTAAATTTTCACATCAATTGTAATTGGAATCAAAAGTTCTACTACCTGTCTAGTGGCTAAGAGAACACTAATTTTAGTATCACACAGATTTGGGCGATAAAAGAAGGGAATAGCCTTCTATGTTTAACTATGATGAAATAATATCCCTTAGAGACCACTACAGCAGTTTTAGAATCAAATAAATGACTACTTAAATACAAGTTTTTGGTCAGGTGAAACAAAAATTAAAATTTTCCAGGTGAAACAAAAATTAAAATTTTGCAACATTTCATTTGGAGAAAAATAAAGACAGTATACAATGTAAAAAAATACCATCTTACCAATGAAGTGTCATATAATGTTTTTTTTTTACAAACATCACCAATATTGATTTGAAAATGTATTTGCTCAAATATCAATTCATTCTTTTGAAAAATCTTTTATTCTCTGATATACAGCTTAAAATTGGTAAACAATTTATCTTCCAACAAAATAACGACCTGAAAATAATATACACAAGAATGAATAAGATTAGCATAATGGAATAAGCTTCTAAATCTTATTTCTTCTTCTTTTATATCCCTTTAGGATGTTGTTAGTCATGGCCCTCCAAATCTTCCTGTTCCTTGTAACTCTTAATAAGTATTGGTTTTTTGTTATTTCTCCCAAACCATATTCTGCCATCCAATTGCTCAAGCCTAACAAGTATGTTACACACTGCTTTCCTCTGTCCCTCTTTCCCTCAATCTGTCCTGTAAGTATCAGATTATCCAAGCCTCCTTTCTTCATTACATAACCTAGAAATTTCAACTGCTTTTTCATGATGTTAAGTATAAGTTTCCTTTTTGTTTCCATTCTCTCCAAAACCTCATTGTTGCTCACATGTTCAGTCCATGGTGTCTTCAGCATCTTTGTGTAGAACCACATTTCTCTTGCTTCAAGTCTTTTCCTTATCTTTGAAGAGATTGTCCAGCATTTGCTGCCATACAGGAGAACAGATACCGTACAACAGCTAGCACTCTTTTCTTTGTTTCCAACAATTTTATTTTTTACCTAAATCTAAATGAACATTTAAAGCAGGAATTAAAATTGCCTGTTTATAAATGGAAGTCATCAAATTTTAATATAGTAGAATGACTCATTATAGAAGGAT
Source organism: Acanthosepion pharaonis (assembly GCA_903632075.3). Lineage (NCBI taxonomy): Eukaryota > Metazoa > Mollusca > Cephalopoda > Sepiida > Sepiidae > Acanthosepion > Acanthosepion pharaonis. The sequence continues at coordinate 135,932 of CAHIKZ030000316.1, read as the reverse complement.
AGTTGAAAATATCAGTTGAGAAATTCAGAAACCTTATTGAAGGCTACAGAAAATGTCTATTATCAGTGATCAGTGCTGAAAGAATGTCAACTGATACCTAGTTGATGACTGGGTAGAGATCAATATATTTATGCAAAACTCATTATAATAAAAAATAAAGTATTAATATTTATGGAAATAAAATAATTAATAATATTACTTTTCTATTATTTATTATCATTTTGAATATATCTTTGAAACAACTAATAAAATATATAACTACATTCTGTAAAGATAGGCTGTAGGTATAATAGTTATTCATTGTCACTTTTGTCTGGTTGTAAGGAAATAGTTTGCCCAATTGCTTATTCTCTTTTCTGTTAACCATTATGGCATGTCAAGGACAAGACATTTTATCAAAATATCTGGAAAAAATACAGGGAAGAGTAGATTCATGCTTTTGCAAGAGCATTAAAACAGCCTCATCCAAAATTTGAGTTTGGTCTACTGATTTTTGTTTCCTTTGATGAAAATTGTTATTGTGTTGTACAATAATACACACATATACAAGCACATTCACCCACACATGGCACACACACACACATACTACATCAAATTTTAGTGAACATCAATTTTTCACAATAAAATTGGTATTAATTAATCAATGTTGGTAAAATTTTCAGGATATGCTTATAATTATACGATAAATATACCATGGAATTTCAGCTTATAATAATTTTATTTTATCAGATATAATTTTAATTTTATTAGAAATATTTACAATAACTTATTTACAAATGTTAGATCTTATTAGGAAACTTAAAGGTTGTGCATCATACTGCAAATATATATTTCATGTTTCAAAAAGACTTTTTTCAAATGATGGGGTCATATATATGTAGAAGGAGTGAACAAAATGGGATATTTAAAAACAAGAGCAATAAAAAGAAAACAGAAACTATCCTGTGTCTTGACACATCAGATAGCAAAAATTTTAAATTTTAATGTAAACATTTCTGCATCTTCATCCTTTCTCTTTATGTTTAATGATAACCAACTTTTGTTCATGTTATGAAGTGAAATTTCTTTCATATTTTATCATTCCAATGGTAGTCATTTATATTGTATACCAAGAGCTGCTCTACCCTTACTGCTTGGGCATTTCTATAGTCTGTGAGAAAATGAAATAAAATGAATAAATAAAATAATAATAATTAGTAATAAAAAAAGTGGAAGAAATACATTTTCCCCATCATGCTAAGAGTAAAAAAACTATAAATATGATTACCTCATTTGGTTTCACCTAACATCATTTTTGAAGTCTCTAAAAAGGTAAACATTTCCTGACTTACACTCTCTTGTTGCAAGATATAATACTATACAGTTTCCACTGTCCACTGACAACTGAACTCTCTTCCCACTTTCTGACTCCTGGCACTCACACATGTCTTCCAAAAATCCCAACCTATGGAATAGATTAAGCTTTTTCTTTGATTATTCAAACTCAGCACAATGTTGAATTGAGTGTGACCATAGAAACAATGCTTGTACTGACTTAACCTAACTTTTGAACCAAGATAAAGAAAAATGTACATCCCATAACCATGTTAAACCTTCCAATAATAAAGTAAGTAGAAACTTTCTTTTGGTTGTTCCAACTCTGCACAAGGTTAATATAAATACAATATTTATACTTACCTATCCTAACTTCTGGACCAAAAAGAAAATGGACATACCAAAGAGATGCAGAAAACTTTGTTTCTCTACAGTTACCATAAAAAGAATAAATGTCCGTAGTAGAAACTCAAATTTTGTAAGCTTTTATACATACTTAATATGCCCCTTCATCTAATATACACACAAACCCTACAACCTATTAACTTCCACAAGTCTATACCTTAGCCATGCTAATTAGGCAGTCACTTACATATCATTACAGTTTGAATTTACTTCCCTCCCTGTACATATGCACCAAAAAGGCACATGCCCAATCTTTTTCTGGGACTAAATTTCTTATCCTAAGGTACCTGAACACAATAACATGCTTCATTGTAGATGAAATTAAGCAGAACCATAAAACCTATAGATACAGTATACTCAGCAAAGACATCTGGATCTTACAAGATAATTCACCAGTACACAATTTCATGCCACACTCTATAGCTATGAATTTGTTCCCCATTTACTTGTTCTCTTGATATGACATCATATGATTTCCATCTTTTTTACTCCATGAAGACATATTTGAAAAGCAGGCTCTTCTAGGAGTATGACATTGATTAATTAGGTGCAATCCTGGCTGCAATCCCAACCAGAAAAGCCACCAAAAGTGCATCAAATAATGGAAGAAATGTGTAACTGTGGGTGAAAGCCTTATGAAATATGATTAATCAGTGCATCAATTTTTCACAGATGGGCATCTGCTAATTATTAAAATATAATAAACAAAAACTAAATCTAATATAAACAATGAACCTGTGGTGATGATAATATCAAAATTATAATCTGAAAACTGATCTCATCACTTAATTAAGCAGTTTGTAAAATCATAAAATAAAATTTCCAGTTTTACCAAGAATGAATCATAATATGATAAATGTTTAGAATAGCAGTGGATTTGTTTAATTTTCCTGTTGATCCCAGATTCACTGAGGTCTGAAATATTTTAGTTTAGTTTTTCTAATTTTATTTTTTGCCATCTGTCCAGCATGTGAGAAAAAATATATATCTTGAAGTTCTCTACTGAAGAAGTTTTCTGTATTTGTTTTAATTGCCTACTCACAAATATATTTTTTGAGTCACACCATGCACACACACATGCACACAGACACACACACACACAAACACCACACCACACACATGCATGCATGCACGCATGCACACACACACACACACGCATGCACACACACACACACACACACACACACACACACACACACACACACACACACACACAGTAGACCTTATAAAATAGGGCAGGTTGATTTTTCACTCTTTTTAGAAGTCAACATTACACTCACTGTGAAAATTGGGATTTCATGGATAAGTTCTGATACCAAAATTCATAGTTTGCACCAATTTTTGAACATTTAGTTTTAAAGATCATCTGAGAAAAATGTACAGAAATACCAAATTTCTGCAGGTTTTTGCTTACAAACTGACTTCAAAATTTTACTATTTCAAGAATAAATCCAAATATCTTTTCTATTAGATACACAGAATATATTCATACCAGAATTCTAATTATAAATCGCCACAAGCAAAATATACATTTTTTTACTGTATTCAATAAGAAAAACTGTGTAAAAAATTGTAAAAGATTACAATAAAGGTATCTCAATGAATAAGATTTGTTAGATCATAATTAATAAAAACAAAAATTAATAAAAGTGTATATAACATCATAATATTGCTGGACATAAATTATAAGATAAGATGTTTTAAATTTGCATTGTTTATTGAAAATTTCACTAAAACTAATGCAATGTATAACATATTACATCATAATATAGCTAAATTGTTCTGGATAATTTTCCCTTGAAGTAAATGACGGTCTTATTTGATGTCACAATGATTTAGTAATAATGTTCTTGTGCCATACATCTTGTCCATATACAAGTTGTAAAGCTTCAGTAAATTATAAATTTTATAAGTCTTTCAGTGATCACCGGAATGAAATTCCAATGCTACAATTTTGAAATTAAACTTAATCTTTATACTCATTTCCTCAAAAAACAGTAAGGATTTAGAAAAAATATTCTCTATCATTATTTATCATGCCAAACCCCAACTTTCAAATTGAGTTCAATACTACAGCTCCAAAATCAATTTGCCCTAATGCGCATCTGATTCAACATCCAACATGTGATTAATACTGCAACTATGCTTATAAAACCTAAGGTTCAAAAATGTGCCCCAGCAAGGTTCTGAATTTAGAGTTGTTGTTTGCTTATAATTGTTGCCAACCAGTTAGATCATCCAGTTTATACTGCTATTTAACTCATAGCTGGGGAGAAGAGATGGATTCATACCTTTTCCAACAGTATTTGTGTGAAAATGCATGTAACAAACTCAACTGGAATTTGCCAGTTTCTCATTCCTATCCTCGAACCATTATAGCACCTACACATCTATTTCAGAACTTTGTAAATATTTGTTATTTAAAATAAATGCTTTTTTGTCCTTTGCTTACAAACTTATATTGGCATTTATTAAGCTTAATTTAATCTGGCAAATGACCAAATTAATAGAAAGAAAATTATGTTGCATAAATCTTCCAAGAGGAAAGCTTTTATTTGGAAGTGTTCATACAAAATCTAAAATTTACCAGGCTCAAATACTGACTAGAGTCACTAGTAAATATGCAGCTACAATAAGATAGTCAGTATAACATCATCCTACCCTCATTTTTAACAGGGCTATATGAAGTTAAATTCAGTATATACCAAAAACAGAGTTATACTAAGTTAAGTTTAGTATATACCAAAAAACAGGACTATACTAAGTTAAGAACAGTAGATACCAAAAAGAGGACTATACTAATAATTGTTAACATCCTTGTTGGTATATTACTATAGCACAATCCTTATACTCACATTTCTTACTGTGGTTTATGCCTGATCCACTGCTATGTCATAACTACCATTACTCACAGAATTAGTGAGGCTCTTGACAACAAATATACCTCAAGAATCACATAGCATTAGATATTTTGAAGGCCTTTGACAAGGTCTGACACAAAAAATTGCTATTCAAGCTCTCCAGCTATGGAATCATTAGAAGCATCTTCTCAATTATAAAGGGTAGGTTCCTGAAGGTAGTTGTTAATGGCCTGAGCAATCAATGACCTGAGCAATCAATGCAGACATCCTCACTCCTGGGACCAATCCTCTTTTTACTTTACATAAATAATCTGCCTAAGAATAGATCATTTGTGAATATTTATGCCAATGATATATGGTTGCACACCTCCAAAACTTGTGATGTTCAAAGATTGGCAGCTGATTTCTCATCCAATCTTTTGCTCTAACTTCTCAGTAGGGAAAAACTGGCTGGTTACATTCATTGCCTCATAAACCAAACTACTTACATTCCATCATTGCTGATCAGACCCTGAATTATCATCAGTTATGATGAATGGATACCTCCTTGGGGAGGTTCCATGTCTTGAGAGACTATTGGGCCTTAAAGTCATCCCTGACCTCAAGTCAATCTTATATATACAATCCATCACTAAAGATGCAGTAAAAATAGTCAGTTCTCTATACCACTCCAGTAATAAATATCTGACTCCATGGGCTGTCCCCTACTTTTGTAAGAACCAGATCAGGCCTAAAATGGAGTGCTGTTATCATATTTAGCTGCCTAGTCCTTACTTTCCAGTCTTGATAGAAACCAAAAGTGTCTCAGAGTCCTTGTAGATGACAAATTATTTTCTCACTCTCCAACCATTCTCGCACAGGCAGAACATGACAAGCTACATCTATGGAAAGTTCTCAGGTGAACTCCATTCCTTGTTTCTGCCAGTTAGAACCTTCATGGCCAGGACCCACCATGCCATCCACATTGTAGCAAACCACCCATATTCCATTGGTGAGAAGTAAGTTCCACTTGAATAGCTTCTTCCTGTGAACCACGAATCTGTGGAACCAACTCCCAAGACAATGTTTCCCTGATCTCTACAATCTTAACCTGTTCAAGTCTAGGGTTAATCATTGTCTTCCCCTCCTATCCACATAAACTGTCTCTTACTGTAACCCTCTACTTTGAGTGTTTATCAAAAACAAAATTGTTTATATAAAAAAAAAAAAGTTTCAAACCTTTCCCTTTGAGAACATTGGCATAACATAATCACCTCATGTGTTTTATACTAAATTGTTTTTGGATAAAATGTTCATTTTTAACAAAGCACTTCCCTTTGTGAATAATAGTATGACACAATTATCCTAACTTCTTTTCTCTTTGTATTATAATAGATTAAATTCATTAAATATTTTTTAAAAAACACTTTAAAAATAAACATTTTTAGGCAAGCTCTTCCCTCTATCACTTTTATCCCAAAAATTTAATCATAATTTTCTTTTAATTATTTCACCCCAAGCAAGTCAATAAAGCCACTAAGATGTAAGGGTTTACTGAGTGTGCGAGAATATACATTTCTCTCTATGTTATATTAAATTCTCTTTACAGCAAAAGTATAACTGTCAATGTTTAAAAAAAATTATCCTTTCTCTGTGTATATTTCAATAAACCAATCATCCTACACCAATTTCACCCTGAATAATAAATGAATATATATTTGTTTATCTAAATTGTCTATGTCAACAAAAGAATCAATTTTAAACAAATCCTTCTGGGAACTTTGGTATAATGCAATCATCTTGTTTCTCCTTATGTTATAATAAATTAAGTTATCAAAAATATTGTCTATATCTAAAAAGTCATTTTAATTAAACCCTTCCCTCTAGGAATATTCGGTTTACATAACTAATATCAACATACTCTCATTCTTCCTGTGTCATACAAAGTTAAATTCACTAATTATAAAAAATATTCAGGTTTATGATGATCCAGATAACTGACATAGAATTTCAAACTGAAAACTTTATTTGATCTATGGAGGTAGATTCTCCATGTCTCAGGATAGTTCTTATTTATTGCTCACCTCATTTCAACTGTCCACTTTTTTTTTTTCATTTAAGTTATTCTTGGATAAATAAGGACCAAAATAAGTATAGGGAATTATGATACAGAAATTTTCCTGCTGAGTATGTCATATCTAGAATATCAAAAATTGATTTTTGTTAGCGTGGTTGCAAAATTGGCCTCTGACACTGATTGGAAATTTCAGCTATGAGATAGATCACTCCCATCACAAGCACACATACACATACGTTGTTTTTCAAGATTTATGTCCCTTGATTCATTCATTCAAGTGACACGTGCCAGCCAACTTAACTTTGTTTTCCCAATTCACTTGTTTCCAATTTCTCGTCTTATTATTTGTATTCTTCTGCTTGCCTGCCTCTCTCTCTCTCTCTCTCTCTCTCTCTCTCTCTGAGAGGGAGAGAGAGAGGCCCTACGCTTCAGAATAAACAAATATGTAGGTAAACTTTGATTTCAAGTTGACTGTTGACACTCTTACTTTTTTTACCTTCTTTGTCATTTTTGTTTTTTACCTTGTTAGTTAACTTAAAATAGTTATCTGAAATAAAAAAATAAATAAAATCGGCTGTTCTTTGGACACATCTTATCTTATTCTTCTTAATATTTCGCTATTTTAAATAATTAAAATTTAATTTTTTATAGCTAAATATTTTTCTTTACTCAAGTAAGTAAGAATGTGTCCAACTCCAAAAAAATGGCCATTTTTAATTTTATTTTTTTTTAGATAACTTTTATTTTTAATTTAATTATTAAATTATCTTTATTTCCCATTTGTGAAGCAGTAAAATATTAAAATAAAGAAAGATTCGGAAGTGATTAATAAAAAAGAAAAACTTTTCCTCTATTCTTGAAACAATCACGAAGGTGGGGGAGGGAAGAGAGGATCACGTGCTTATATAATAAAAATAAATAAAATGTGTGTTCGTTTAACAACTTTCGCTTCTCTGATTGTTTTATATTTTTTATTCTCTCATTCTTTTGATACTTTCCAAGTTGGTTTCTTTTAAAATATTAGTTTTTCCTAGCATAAACGTGCAAAAAAATATTAAACACTGGTGCTATCCGTTATTAGGCTAGAGAAAAGGCAGAAAAGTTATCTATCTCACACCACACACTACACAACAACACATAAAGCTTGTTTCACATAAAATTGCAATATCTAGTCAATTTACCACTGAAAATGTTTTGTTGATAAACAAAAATAATTCTCTCATAAAAAATTAATGATTTACTATATGCAAATTTTGAGGTACTCGACCAGATCATTTTTTTAAAAATTCACAATTAAAAAAGAGGGAAAATATCGGATTTTTTCCCATTCAGTGAGTATTTATTTATTTATTTTTTTATTCCTATAATTTTTTAGAACTTGTTCTAAAATCAAATTGAGAATCAAAGTTTAATTTATAAGAAAATTTTACATTGTTCTTTTTATTTTACAGACCACACGGCAAGAGGTGGTTAATTTGAAACTAAAACTGAAGACATTTCCTTTTTATTTTTTTCTGTACAATTTTTGGAGTTTCTTTAACACCTGACACCTGTTTTCTCCTGTACCTGTATGAACTAAACCTTTTTTTCTTCTTCTAACAAAACAGGTGTCGTTAGATGTGATGTCGGCGATAACAGGTCAACTAATCCCTATTGGAAAATGTAACTTTTTTGCTTTTGTATGAAATTAAAACTTCCTTTTTCATGTTATTTTATGATAACAAGTATAGCCAACCACTGAACCAGAACTTGACCACCAGATGAGCCAATACTGCAAGCAAGTTCTCAATAAAGCAGTTTTTTAACCTTTAAGAAGTAAAAATATACTCTCAAGATTAAGAACTTTTTTAACGAAAATAATATACTTTGACAAAAGCTCCTTTATGCAATTACGTGTATTAAACATTGTCATGGTTTTATTTACGGTAAAACCTTTTTACTTTTAGTTTTGTATTTAATTTTTATAGAACCATAAGCCTTAAGGTAAATACAATTTACCTTCATGGTCTATATATAGGAACATTTTTTCAGTGATGGTTACCCTGTACAAAGCTCGAGAGCCACTCGAGGTATGGGGTTACAGACTAAGGTACAATTTATGAGGACATATGGAGAAGATGATAGGAATTAAATTCTATATATATTTTTCATCCAATAAAATCCCATTAGAAAGTTGTTTGATAAACAATAATTACTACGGCAAATTCTGCCAAAATACTTGTGGATGTACTTGTAGACCTACTGTGTATTATTTGTGGACCATTTAGAAAATAACAATAATAACTCCTTTCACTACTCCCACAAATTTGAGAAAAAAGATTTTCACAAGCCAGTGTGAAATTATTTTCTAGTGAATGAAGACCATGTATTCTAGTGAATGAAGACCATGTATTCAAAAAGTTCACATCTCTAAGTGAAATTAAAGTTCAGATCCCTCTTACAGATATAAAAATAGAAGCTTACTGCTTCTCGAGGCTCAAAATAATTTTGGAGGCCAGTTTGATCTACATGTGCATACACACACATCCATGCACACATTGAAGAGATGACAGCAAGCAGCTGTCACCTAAGCCTATGCATGTAATAGAAGGAATCAATAGTTTGGAATTCCAACACTCAGATAGCAACAAAAACTAGGCAGCCTGGATCCCAACAAGGTAATGGTTAACCCTAGACTTGAATAGATTAAGATTGAATAGATTTCTCTTGGGAATTGGTTCCCCAAAGCAGCAGTTTGTAGGAAGAAACTGCTCAAATGGAACTTAAAACTCACTAATGGAATACAAAGTAAATAAAGTTGGTTTACTACAATGGGCATGGCAGAGTGAGTCTTAGATATGAAGGTTAGAACTGATGAAACTAAGGAATGTAGTTCATCTGAATACTTTCCATGAAAATACCAACAGAGTAGTGAGAGGATTGCAATATTTCATCTATGGGAAAGGTTTTGTAGTCTGGAAAATATCCCACAAGGACAAGGAGACACTTTTGGACCCTATTGGGAGTGGAAAATGAAGACTGGGCAGCTCTTAGATGACTATCTCATGTTTTGGTCTGATCTGACTCTTGTAAAGCAGAAGGAGTCAGGTACTTGCTGGATCAGTACAGGAAACTGACCATATGTACAAGTTCTACTTGAGTTCTGGATTGAGTTTCAGTTCTAATAGGTGCTCAAGTCACAGGGTCTCCATGAAAGAACACCTATTCATCATAGTTGAAAATTAAGGCTCTGCTGAATCACAAATTGAGCAAAGTTCAGTTCCATAAGGCTACCTCACTGCCATATTGCACTTTTCCCATTGCATTTTATTGGGAAGTTCCAGGCCAGTCTCTGATACCTAAGGTATCCCAAAAAGAAGTTTCAAAAGAACTGGACATTATCTGGCACCACTCATATGTACTTGTGCACTGCTCCACCATGCCATTTTATGTTGAACCTATCATCATGGTGGTGATGGGTGGATAAGGAAGCTTCAGATGTTTAATCTTAATCTGGCATGAACTTACTTCACACAGTAACAGTTTGTTCAAGACAACTAACTTGAACAAATAAACAATTATGCTTTACATAGATGATTGGGCAAAAATATTTTGTCTTTGAAAGAAGAAAAAGGGTATGTATCTGTTCTTTTTAATACAATTATAATTATAGTACTTCAAATGTGATGTGGATTCATGTCAGATAACTATTTTCTAAAGTTGTATTCACTTTGATGTAATGACTTTGGGAAAGGCAGAAATACGTCTCTTCTTTCTCCAGAGTTAAATAGCAAAGTAGACTACCACCAGTCTAGGAGAAAAACTACTCTGAAGTCAAAGCCATGAAGAAGACAATGGAACTCAGCAAGTCTTACATCAATAACTGTTTCACTACCTTCATGTACATACTTATATATATATATATATATATATATATATATATATATAACCACTTTTCCTTCACCATTTTCATTTATTTTACTATTCATGATTCTTAATCTAATGAAGGCTGTGATGTAAATTTAGACTTTAAAATAAAATTATTCCTATTATACTATAGCAGCTGACACTTTATAGACCTGTGTAAAGAAGAGAGAGTTTATGTAGTAACTTCTTGTGTCAGTTATTTATAGTATTAAAGTTACTAAGATTATGAAGACAAAAAGCAATTTTTGTTTCAACATATTTCTGAATAATAACACAAATTTAAAAAATAAACTGTTTTTTAACACTTATAAATATATCAGCTCTTTTTTAGTGGATGTCAAAAAAGAAAGATTATAAAAACATTTCTTTTTAATTAAAAATCCATGTTATTCCTTCAGAAAGAGTATTGTGTGTGTATGCTAAGATGTAAGAAAACTTAGGAAAATTTTACTTTGATGTATTTCATCAATTAACTGACATAATCAGAAAAATAAAATTGTTTTTTGATAATGTTGGATAAATGGTGAAATATGTCAAAGTAAAGATTTCACCTTATATCTATATATGAATAAAGACAAAAGGAAAACTTATATTAGCCAACACATTTTGTCCTCTGATGGATTTTATCAAAGCAAATGTGAGGATTTTATTTTGCAACAAGTATATTATAAACAAAATTTAAATGTTAGTTTTTCAAAATTTTTGAATTTAAGAGATGCTTATAAATATTCATCATTAAATGAACAGTCTGGGTAAATTATGGAGGATGCTAAGTGACATAATTTAATGTAAACAACAAATGCTCTTGAATCTTATCCAGAAATACCCTTTCTTCTTATTCTCAATTTTTTCTTTATGCTAACTTTCTTCTTTCATAGTTTCAATAAAAATTCTAATAGAATATGTAATTTAATACAAAAATTTATAACAAAGATTCTTTGTATATTTTTCAGGTTTTATATTTTGTTAACATTAATTTTTGCAACACATTTTCACTAAGTGTATACACTTCAGCTTTTATATTAATAGATTAATATTATGATTTTGAAGCTGTTGTAAATCATTTAATTCATATTCTAGCACCATTGGTAAGTATATTGGGATTTATTCATAACATATATATATATATATATATATATATATATATATATATATGAATATAAGATATTGCACATTTTTTATAGTTTGTAAGTCCATCTATTTTAAGACATTATTTTTTAAAAATACCATTAATCCCAGTTTAATTTAAAGATAAAATAAAAATATTAATCCCCATTTATTTTAAATATAAATCCCATCTATTTTAAATACAATACATAATTTTAAAATTTTTTTTTCAATAAAAACCTGTAAACCCTGGATAATATATGGACTGCACCAGCATTGTGCTAACGAGGTACCTTTAATAAAATTTAAATTATGCAACAGTCTCTACTCTATATATATATATATTTGCTTTGAGGATTTTACACCTTTAAATGTTATAGATTGAAGCTTATGTAACAACAACGAATAATCATCTAATATACATGTGAGTTTTAGATTTATAAAAATCTCTTTAGCTGTTTAAACAAGAATATCATATAATGAACTATGTAATTCTTGATTTTCCTCACAAATTTCATCTGATACCTCCTCTGTTACCGCAGCTTATTTAATTTTTGGAAATTTTGAGAAATTAAATTTTCACCCTTTTAATATTTATATTAGTTAAAAGCAAAACTCCTTCAAGAATTTAAATCATTAATTTTTTATAAAACAGGGCACCATTTACCAAAAATCTGCTCTGAATCAAAATAAAATAATATAATGATAATAAAAAAAATGCATTATTGTGTTATTGTATGTCTAGAGATCTCTTAGAATGTTGAAAACTGTATTTAGAAGGTTGTAAACAGGTTTTCTATGTTCTAGCTATGAAAATATTCAATTTATAAATAAATAATCCTACTTTGTGGAAATTCACTTATCACAGTAAGGTGTGGAAATGATTAACCACAATAAAAAAGAGATGACTGTATTTTTAAAAGAATTTTTAAAATTTTTGTGTGTATAAACATGCCATTTTTTGTAGGTACAGGTGTTCCTACACAACATTATCCAAAAATGAGAGCAATAATTGTAGCATTAAATTAGAGAATATTTTTCTAAATTTTTAAGATTACTGAGTACTTAAAAATTATATAAAAAAGGCACTCATATTATACTCTTCAATTATTTTTCACAGATAAAGCTTCCCCTTAGAAAAAACATTTGATAAACATTCATCTGTCAACAAACTGTCAACATCTTAAATAAACAGCTAGTGCTGTGATAAAAAAAGCATTTCTACAATATTTAAACTTAAAGGAAGTAATATTTATTCCAGTTTAGATTAATTATAATTTAAATCAACTAATATTCCTCAAATAAAGTTTCAGAAAAGTATATTTTATTTCTGAAAGATATTTTAATAAAAAGAATTACATTGTGATAAACATAGACTAAAAATGGTGATGAAATAAAATGATTTAGCAAAAAGAAAACATTCTCCAGTCAATATAAATGAGTTTTGAAATAGAGTAAAGTATTGTTGTTATTGAGAATAGTAAATTTCATCTATTAACTTAAAATTAAGAGGAAAATAAAAGCTTCAAGAAAGATTTCTCTTTTTTTAAAATTCATTTAAACCTTAGGTATCACAAATCTGTGGAAGTACCTACTTCGACATTTTTGTGTGATGTATGATGACCGCAGAATGAAGTAATGATGAATAACAATAATAAAATTAGGATTAAAAATCTAAATAAATTTAAAATAAAAAAATTATGAGACATGATAGTTCTTAGATAACCAAAAATTGTCACATATATGATTAAATAAGGATTATAAATCAAATAAATGTTAAACTATACAATATTCCTGTTTGACACACTAGTCCGCTGATGACCCCAGAATGAAATATATATGATTATAAATGATTAAATTATGATTACAAATCAAAATAATGTTAAAATATACAATATTCCTGTTTGACACAATAGTCTGCTGATGACGCTACAATCAAATATACATGATTATAAATTATTAAATTAGGATTACAAATCAAAAGAATGTTAAAATATACAATATTTCTGTTTGAAACACTAGTCCCCTGCTGACCCCTGTATGAAATATATATGATTATAAATGATTAAATTAGGATTACAAATCAAAATAATGTTAAAATATACAATATTCCTGTTTGACACAATAGTCCCCTGATGCCCCCAGAATGAAATATATATGATTATAAAATATTAAATTATGATTACAAATGAAAATAATGTTAAAATATACAATTTTCCTGTTTGACACACTAGTCCCCAGATGACATCAGAATGAAATATATATGATTATAAATGATTAAATATGATTACAAATCAAAATAAGGTTAAAATATACAATATTCCTGTTTGACACACTTGTCACCTGATGATACCAGAATGAAATATATATGATTAAATTAGTATTACAAATAAACATAATGTTAAATATAAATATTCTTCTTTGATACACTAGTCCCCTGGTAACCCCAGAATGAAAAATATATGATTATAAATGATTAAATACGATTGCAAATCAAAATAATGTTAAAATATACAATATTCCTGTTTGACACATTAGTCCACTGATAACACATAATGAAATCTTTATGATTATAAATGATTAAATTAGGATTCTAAATTAAAAGAATGTAAAAATATACAATATTTCTGTTTGACACACTAGTCAACTGTTGATCCCAGAATTAAATCTTTATGATTATAAATGATTAAATTAGGATTAAAAATCTAAATAATGTTAAAATATACAAAAATTCCTGTTTGACACACTAGTCAACTGTTGATCACAGAATGAAATATATAACATTATAAATGATTAAATTACGATTAAAAATCAAAATAATGTTAAAAAATACAATATTCCTGTTTGACACACTAGTCCCTAGATGACCCCAGAATGAAATATATATGATTATAAATGATTAAATTAGGATTACAAATCAAAATAATGTTGAAATATACAATTTTCCTATTTGACACACTAGTCCCCTAATGACTCCAGAATTAAATATATATTATTATATATGATTAAATTAGGATTATAAATCAAAATATTGTTGAAATATGCAATATTCCTGTTTGATGCACTAGTCCACTGGTTACCCAAGTATGAAATATATATGATTATAAATGATTAAATTAGGATTACAAATACAAATATTGTTAAAATATATAATATTCCTGTTTGACACACTTCTCCCCTGATGACCCCAGAATGAAATATATATGATTATAAATGATTAAATTAGGTTTACAAATAAAATAATGTTAAAATATACAATTTTCCTGTTTGACACACTAGTCCCCTGATGACCACAGAATGAAATATATATGATTATAAATGATTAAATTTTGATTACAAATCCAAATATTGTTAAAATATACAATAATGATACCAGAATGAAATATATATGATTATATATTATTAAATTAGTATTACAAATAAAAATAATGTTAAAATATACAAAATTCCTGTTTGATACACTTCTCCCATGATGACCACAGAATGAAATATATATGATTATAAATGATTAAATTAGGATTACAAATCAAAATAACGTTAAGGTATAAACTATTCCTGATTGACACACTAGTACCATGATGACCATTATTATTTTAACTACTTTCGCTTCTCAGCAATGTTTATGGTTTTAAAAAGCTATGCCAAGGATTTTAATAAAACCTAAACATATGAATAATGTGAATTTATACATTTTTTTAAAAATTTTACATGATAAATATTAAACACAGTTTATCTATTAGAATTTAATTATAATAATAATTTTATATTTACAATATTTAAAAACTAATAATTAAAAGTAATGCAATGTTTATCATTTACCAATTTATAAAGAAATAAATATGAAAACTATTTTTGTATTCATAAATTCATAAACATTTACTAAATCATTAAAATATGCAAAGAAACTATGAGAAATCCTTATTATTTACCATTTTATAAAGTTTAAATTGATTGGCAATTAGCTAATATTTTTTCAATCATTCAAATAAATAATATAATAAATAGTGTTTATTATTTTTGTTGTCAATTCTGAAGAACAAAATATGTATAAATTCACCTTCATAGGTTTAGGTTTTATTAGAATTCTAATCATTGATTTTTAAAACAATAAACATTGATGAGGAGTGAAGGTAGTTAAAATAGTAGTAGAGTCAAGGGAAAAAACTGCCCTTTTGACATTCTATCTTTTTTTTTCAGGTATACAGATACAAGTTTGCCTTGAGATCCACAAATGAGAAATGCAAGAGAAGAATCTGTTAGAATAGAACTTATCGTTGCATCTGACCATTTCAACTATAAAATGATGAGACCTTGCTGCTAATCTAGTACTGTGCTTAAATTCATAATGTCTAGGTACCATAGAGGAAAATTTTTTCAGAAAGATTTCCATGAAATTATTTATAGAAAATGCACAGGGAATCTACATTACAGCAGTGGGAAAGTGACTAAAGCTAAGATGCCAGGTCAGGACAAATAACATTGCAGATTCTTTTTTGTATTTTATCTAGAATCTTTAAATGTATAGTAGGAACACCAGACCCGTTAAAGAACATTTGTTGATCTTTAAAACTTTTATGAATGAAAAATTGTTGCCCATATACACCCAATATATATATATATATATATATATATATATATATAGGTTGAGAATCCTTTATCCAAAATTCTTGAGACAGGAAGTACTTACAGACTCTTTAATTTGTATATAGCATCTATAAAATGGGGCAATTTATGAATGGAACCCAAGCATAAATGCAATATCCCTTCATATTTCATAACACAGCTTATATATATACCCTTTTACTGAGCACAAAACACTTGGTAAGTAATCCATGAATGAAGGTGTTGCTGTGACAATCACTAACAAAAACTGTTGCCAACATAGGCTACATATATGAACTGGGGAACACCCACCCAAGGCAAATGAGGCCATTTACAACAGCTGTACATTACCTATGAACCTTTTCAGAGGTTCCTTGAAATTTTCCATTTGTGACAAGTCATGTCAGCACCTGAAAAACTTTTAAATTCTGGAGAATTTCGGATTTTGGAATTTCTCAACCTACATATATAAATCTCATCTGGAAAATCACCTACTCCTAAGGATCCTATTCCACCTGAAGTGTATAAGCATGGTGGCCAAAAGTTGACAAAAAAAGTTACATCTCCTTTTCGTGGAGATATGGAAGGCAGGCTGTGTCCCACAGGATTATAAAGATGCCTCTATCAAACACCTCTACAAAAACAAGGGTTCCAGGTGTGTCTGTGATAATCATTGGGGGATATCACTACTTTCAATTACAGGAAAAATCCTAGCTAGACTGATTCTAAACAAAATCATTATACACCTTGTTGATGACATCTATCCTGAATCGCAGTGTGGTTTTTCAGTCAGGTTGTGGCACCATTGACATGATATTTTCTCTTTGTCAAGTTGCAGAGAAGGTTCGCAAGAAAAACCAGGAGTTGTACATGGTGTTTGTGAACTTGACGAAGGCTTTGACACTGTGAATCGAGAGGCTCTTTGGCAAGCCTTGAGGAAACTCAGCATCCCTGAAAACATGCTAAAGATCATCATCTCCTTTCATGAAGGAATGAAAGCTAATATCATGTCTGATGGTATGATATCAGAATCCTTTGATGTCACAAATGGCAACAAGCAAGGTTGTGTCATGGCCCCTGTCCTTTTTGCCATTTTCTTCTCAGTGATGCTGAAATATGCATTTGCAGACACAGAGTGGCGTCAAGTTTCAGTTTCAAACAACTGGTGGTCTCTTCAATCATCAGCACTTCAAAGCCAAGACCCACCTTTGTACGCAAATTATTTGTGATTTGTTGTTTGCTTGCTAATGATGCTGCTCTTGTAGCGACATCCTTTGAGGAGGCCCAACATCTAATAAATCATTTCTCTGCTGCATGTAAAGCATTTGGTCTTACACTTAGCATAAAGAAAAAGTAGTGCACCAACCTTGTCCTACTCTGAAGCAATTCTGTGGTGAGAAACAAAAACCACCAGTCTACAAATTTCCAGAGATACCATTGAAAGTAGAAGACAAAGCCCTGAACTATGTAAAGTCTTTCACCTATCTTGGTAGCAAAGTCAACTACAGTGGAACTTTAGATGATGAAATCATGCATTGGATTGCTAAGGCTACCAGTGCTTTTGGCAAACTTCGCCATTGCTTGTGGAATGAGCAGGGTATTCAACTGGATATGAAAATTCAGGTTTACAGAGATGCTGTACTTGCCATCCTTTTGTATGGCTCAGAGTCATGGACTCTATACAGGTACCATATACACATATATATATATGTTTTCCATAAAAGCTGTCTGCGTGCAATCTGTGGAGTTAACCTTCAAGATAGGACATCTAACGTAGACCTGTTTAACAAGTGTAATATTGGAGGAATCGAGACTTTCCTCATACAGTCTCAGTTACGGTGGACTGGTCAAGTCTTGAGAATGTCTGATGACAGGATACCCAAGATCCTAATGTACAGCCAGTTAGATCAGGGCTACAGGAATATAGGACGCCCATGGCTAGGATATAAAGACAAGCTGAAAATCAACTTGTCAGCTGTCAATATACCACATAACACCCTTGAGTGCTTAGCCTTGGAGCAGGTAGAATGGAGATCAACATGTTTTAGTGGACTCAGCAGTTTTCAGTCTGCTTGTCTGAATCATCTTCAAGAAGCGAGAGCAAGAACTAAAAGGTCAGCTAATCTAACAGTGATCTCATCTCACAATCCTCACTCTTGCTCTATATGTGGCTTCCTTTGTAAATCACTAGCGGGTCTTAAATACCACTTAAGATTATCACACAAAATTTCATAACTGAATCAACTAAGCTATCAGATCCTCACATGTCGAAACCGATGGGAGAGTCCATTATTATATATATATAACTTTAAAAATCAGGAAATGTTATTTTTATTTTTTCACACGTGTATTGAGCACTTTTTAATACTACTGTTTCCATGGTCTGATTCAACTCAGACCATTAATCTTTTTATGTATTTTATATATATATATATATATATATATATATATATATATATATATATATATACACACACACACAAAAAAAAACAGCTAATGTAATACAGCCATGTGACTGGTATGGATGAATTCAGAATACCACATCAGTTGTTTTACAGAGTATTGAAGCAGATCAGCCATATCCAAATCAGCCTTAGAAGAGATGTAAGAACTGAAGTGGATCAGACTTCAGCCCTGCAATTTTAAATACACTTCTGCTTATTAGTCCAAATGGTGAAATCTATGCATCCTAGGCATCAATCAACTTCCCAACCAAATGATCCATACAGTATCTTAAGGTTAGTTAAGAAAGACATAGGAAGGTGACCCACTCCTGACCTAACAGTCTGTGTTTCTTACCCCATCTGCAATCATATCTTCACATCCAAATTTGGCCTTAGAATTCAGGCCTACAAATGTCAGCTGCATAACACATTTGTCTACTTCAGACTTTGAGAAAACACCATGATCATGACATATATGTATGTATGTATGTATGTATGTATGTATGTATGTATGTATGTATGTATATGAATAAAAACAAAAAGAAAACAGGCATATTTCGACTTCTGATGGACGTTATCAAAGCAAATGTAAGGATTTTATTTTGCAACAAGTATTTATAAACAAAACTAAAAATGTCATTAGTTTTTCAGAAAAATTTAAGAACACTCAGAAATATT
Source organism: Acanthosepion pharaonis (assembly GCA_903632075.3). Lineage (NCBI taxonomy): Eukaryota > Metazoa > Mollusca > Cephalopoda > Sepiida > Sepiidae > Acanthosepion > Acanthosepion pharaonis. Next base: position 116,559 of record CAHIKZ030000316.1, on the reverse strand, counting down.
CCTCAGACTAACTGAAAATCAAGGTGTGTTATGGAGGATGCTAAGTAATGTAATTTAATGACAAATAAACAAAAGTGAGTAGACATTGTTGAATTTTTTTTAATGTTATTATATTTATATCATTTTAGTTTGAGATTAATTTATGTATTATATATTTTAAATATTACAAAGTTTTGAATTTACCATTTTAATTTAATTTTTGAAAATGTATATTGGTTTGGGAAAGAAATATTTCTTTTAGGAATGGAGATATTTGAAAAAATTTGGGTACAGATTTATATTTTGGTAAGATTCAATAATGGCACTCTCAAGAAATTGCTATCTAAATTACTTTCATTTTTAATATATATATATATATATATATATATATATATTTAAGAAATAGGTTCAATCAAAACTTCAATCTAAAGCTTAGATTGAAGTTGTGGTTGAACTTATATTTCATATATATATATGTATGTGTGTGTTTGAAAATGAATGAGTACATTCTTTTAAAGGAACCTTTTCCAGCCAACACTTCTTCATAAAGATTTGTTAGAATAAAAATAATCAAAACTGAAAAAAGTAAACATAGTGTAAATAAGGAGCAGTGACTAAAATAAATTTATTACTAAAAAACAAACAAATTAGTGTAAATAAGTTCCTAGTAAGTATAAAACAGAAAAAAGTATACTCACAACCTACCCATGAGAGACAGAGAACAAAGAAAATTTTCCTTCTACCTGCACAAAGCCAGTTGATGAAGTTTGATGTAAACAGGTCCTAAAAACCATAAATGTTTAATCAAGCAAGCCCTGTGCAGCACCCTGAATGCTCTGTCAACATATTCGGAAGTGCAATCCACATTGTTAATCAAATGAAGTCCAATTTCTGACTTACAAACTGATTTATGGTTATTTATGCATGCCATAAAAATAACAACATGTTTATTAATTCCTTACTATTATTAGAAAGTTGTTTTAAAATTTTCTTGTAATTTCAAAGAGTTGATCTTTTCACCTCCCTACTTCATAAACATTATGAAACTGTCTGTATTAATATAACCAAAATACTATCACCTGGCATTATCAATGCAAGAGTTAAATCTAGTACCAAAAAGTTAGACATAACAGACAAAAAACTAATGAATATATTTGACATTCAGATATATATATATATATATATATATATATATATATATATATATATTAATGCATGTTTTATTAAATAATGTAGACAAGTGTTGTTCTATTTATTTTATGTAAATTCTTTCATATCGTCTGATAAAGCTTAATAACATTATCATTAAACGAAGAAAAAAAAAATCAATATTGATACATATTTTTAATCCTATCTAAACTTTCAGCTTACATAAATATTATTAAGATGACAATTATATTACAATATATTAAGCAATACACAGACAAATCAGTGATGATAGTCTGTTTCTGTTTACATATAAGATTTCCAAGCAACGACAAACTCATACATATAAGACGCTGGAAGTGCGCACTGCAGCTCATGACCATGTGAGAGTGAAAATGAGAAGTATTAAGTATGGGAAGCCATTGGTATAAACCAATGGCTTCTGTTACCAATTACAGGCATTTAAGAATATTTGTCTGACAATTGCATATAACATGAAACCCAGGATCACAAACTCACAATAACTAACTAAATATATATATATATATATATATATATATAATAATAATAAAAAGGCTTAAACACTAATACTCCATAGTCATAATTTATTCCATTTGAATTGTAAATACGATCCAATTCATCAGACCTACAAATTCAAAAAGAAAACAGAAAAAACAACTCCGGAAATAAAAAATAAAATTTAGAGAGAGTGTAAGTATGAGAGTGTAGGACGAATGTTAGAGCTATAGAGAGGGGTAACAGACGAGAGAAGGTGGGGGATTAAAATTTAACAGAGAGAAGTTTTAGAGAGCTGAATCAAAGACGTTTTAAGTGAGAGAAATATGAATGTTGTCGTATGTCTAATACATTAAAGATGTAACCGGAAAGGATACATTTTGTGGTGACATACACACACAATAGACAATCTAATCTTAAAGATCAGAAGAAGAGGGATATATATATATATATATATATATATATAAATACCATAATCCACTATTCAGAGCTATTTTGAGACCACAGTTTATTTTATATTTTAACCTTCAGCTTATTTTAAGCTTTAATTCTTACTATTTGTATATATATATATATATATATATATATATATACACACAGATAGGCATAATTACTACTCAGTTTTTCATACATTTTTACTTTGATACTTTTAGCTAAGACACAAAGCTATTTATCTTACTGTTCTTTGTATCTTGTATTTTATCAACAGCAAAATTATATGGATGTCAATTTTGTTACTTACAGAGGATTGCTTCAGTCAATTTCTACAGATTATCAACTCTTTGCAGGTTATTTAAACCCAGAAAATATTTTTAGATTGTAAGAATATTTTTTGAGATAATGGTTTAATGATACAAATCTTACTAATTAACCCATATCTGGCGGAGAAGAGGTGGATTCATACCTTTCGAAAGGGTATTTGTGCATAAACAAATATAGCAAACCCAATTTGCTCTCTAATTAATAATTCCAAGCCATTATCCATTACACCACCCGCACATCCAATGTTACAACACCTAGTACTCCTACACAATCACCCATCTAAGTATTAACCAAGCTCAGCATTGCTTAACTTTTATTTTATGGGATGTGGCCATAAGCCTATTTACAAGGGAACTTAACTGGAAGGGAATCAATCTTTGTAATATATTTATTTTCCCTTTTATGTTTAATATTTTTGAAGTTGAATCTGTTAAACTCCTTTACACTGTGATTATACATTTTCTTCATTAAAACATTAGAGATTTATTGTAAAATCACAATCCATCATGTTCCAAATTTTCAAGCAAATTGGAAAGAAATCTTAGGTGGAAATTTGACATCTCCATAAACTCTGAACAGAGATATGAGCACAGTATTGAACTATTTGATACATTGTGTTGAATAAGAATGAAAATCGACATTCTTTTCAATGAATTATTGCAGGAAATGAGAAATAGGTGCTACATATTAAAAACAAAAATATAACAATGTTTATCATTGTCAATCTTATCTGAATAATGTAACCAGGATTTCATCCCAAAATTCTGTAGACCAGGACAACTAGAATCACCATTAATAATTTGGACATATCTATTATGTACATTACACAAGCTTTAAACAGAAATTATGTTATCCCCACTTCTAAACAGTATAATAATGTAAAACCACACTCAGTGAAACATTTGAAAAATTAAGTCATCAAACTAGGATGTTTTACTTCATTCTCCATATTTACTTAACACCTTCAGATATTTTGTTTACTAGGTTTTTTTAGTACAGTGAACATTCAGGAATAAGGAAGATCTTAAGAATTTTCCTTTGTTTCTATCAAAATCATAAATATCTGTAGAGATAAGACTGCAGGAACACCATAAAGCCATAATACAAGGAGAAGTACAAAAATCAGGCATGGCTAACCATATATGGAGAGAAAAGAGAGATCACTGCCCTCTGTGGAATGAAGTTGAAGTTAACAGAGAACATCACTGGAAAATACAAAAACTTAAGGAATCAGCACATATGCTAGGCCACAAAAATCATTTAAGCCAGCCAAACATAGACATGAATACAATATAAGAACAAATAACACAAAGTGCTAGACAAAAACAACAATAACAAAAACTGTAATATGAGCTCTGGTAGAAAATAGTTACTGAGTCATTAGATTTGTAAGGAATTCATACACTGATGTCACTAAAAACATATGGCCCAGAAAGTGTTGGTTGGAGTAATCCAGTGACTTGAACCAAAGAGTTGCGAGTTCAATACCTGGCCACAGCAGATGTGAACAAAAAACTTGGAAAGTTGAGTTAATAAAGGGAAATAAATGAAACTGTGACATTCAAAAAAGTAATGACACATGGAATAAGAATAATCTACCACAGACTAAAAGGGTTCAGTTTGAAATTCCAACATATATCAGGCTGGAGAGTACAATGGCCAAAACGTGAATATGACAATAAAGATGAGGACAACACTCCAAACAATGTAACTAGTTACAATACCCCATCTCGGAAATATAGACAGATCCTGAAGAAGGCTGGAATGTACAATGACCAAAACATTGTCCAAACTATAAATAGTGTAAATAGCTACAATACCTCATATTGATAGGAAATGGAATAATTGCATTGATGTTGGACTAATATTGTTAAAAACAGCAATTATCTAATTCATTTAAATTTATTTTCATAGGGTAGAGTAATGGATAATGGCTCAGATTAAGGAATTGGAGAGCCAAGTTCAAATTCCAGTTGAATCCATTACATTTACTTACATTCTAATACCCTTGAGAAAGGTATGAATCCTCTTCTTCTCTCCCCCAGCCCCAGCTATGGGTAAATAACTGGGCAGACTGGGTTCTATAGCCTTGGATGGTAACTGGTCTACTGCAGAAAGAAATGGCAACCCACTGCGGGAAAAAAATCTGCTTAGTCAGTCATGTATCGAAAGATACATGATCGCCTAAGTGTGTATCACGCATGGCACATTACTGACTTATATTCTTTCTGTCTGATTAACCTAATGTTTGGCCGGCTTAGATGATTTTTGTGACCTAGCATATGCACAGATTCCTTAAGTTTTTGTATTTTCCAGTTATGTTCTCTGTCCAACTTCACAGAGGGCACAGTAAAGAAATGGATAAGTGATGATAAGTAATGGATAAGTGGCTTGGATTGAGAAATCAAAGCCAAGTTTGAATTCCAGTCAAGTTTGTTACATTCACTTCTGTGCAAATACTCTTGGGAAAGGTATGAATCCATTTCTCCCCCACCAAGCTATGGTTAAATAGCAGGGCAGACTGGCTCCTTTAACCAAGAGTGGTAACCAATCTAAGAGAAGACAACTCTCTGAAATATGACCTCACCAACCCATAATTAGTCAAGTGTGATGAGTAAAGCTACAACCCTAAAGACATGGTTAATCCGGGAGGGATTCCTCAAAAGAGCGAGAAGGCACTGGATTTGGAGCTGTAGTAGCAAGTTTTCATCCCTTGTATCTTTTGGATGATATTGTTTTATGATATATTCGTGGTTGAATAATATATATTCATGGGTGAATGATATCACCTTCAAGGTTGAATACCAACTTATGATATCTTCATGGTTGAATATCATCTTATGATATATTTATGTTTGAATGACATTAACATATCCTCATGTTATCATTAGTAACTTTTCCTGAATAAAGATTAATTTGAATTGACTGTTTTGTAAACAAATATTTTACCTGAGGCATTGATTTGTTTTTTTTTTATGGTTTATCAACCATTTGCAGATTATTTAAAGCCAACAAATATTTTTAAATTGTAAGAAGTTTTTGAAGATAATAATTATTTACTGATAAAAACCCTACTAATTAACCCATATGTAGAATATAATGAAATTAACTGGAATTGGAACTTAGCTCTTTGATTTCCAGTTCCATTACACCACCAACACACCCAGGCTTACAGCATCAAGTATTCCCAAGCAGTTGACAATCTAAGCACTGACCAGGCTTGACATTGTTTAACTTTGGTGGTTGTATAGGAACAGATATACCTGAGACATTTTTTTACTATATTGTCTCCTATCATTTATAAGAATGCTAAATATTTTTATAATCAGATTATTTGGAGAATATTTTTTAATATTTCACAATATGTTATGAACAAATCATTGATTACTTTTGTTATTATTTTTTAGAAATAAGTATTGTAGTGTCTAAAAAAATAAACATTTAAATCTTCACCCACTTTTAAAAAAGTAAAGACAGTAAGTCTGTTTATGACCTTTTTTCTCATTCCTTTTCTCTGACTTTTCTTTTCGTTTTTCTCTAGCATTCTTACAGACCCTATAACTTTTTTTCTTCATGGCTTTTTTGCCCAACTCTGTTACGTAGAAATGAATGAATACGCAATTGATAGCTACATTCGGTAACATTTTTCAAGCATTCACAGAGTGCACACATATACTGAAGAGATCGCAAGAAGAGATCTTAAGGAACAACAGTAACAACACTTTGATCCTAGATAGAGTTAGTTACAGATACTCGGTTCTCGGTCTACACATAAGCTTTTCATTTTTGACGCATCATGATCACGAGTCCTATAACCTATTAGGGTCATAGCGGTACCATCATAGCAGCAGTTTTTTGCGTTTAGGGCAAGATACCTGACAAAATTCCTCTTCTTTCACGTGCAAAAAAAAAAAATAAACAAAAACAAAAATATCGTACTGTAGTAGAAATAGAATAAATAAATGATCTAAAAATTGACATTTTTAAAATGGTATTTTTTTATTTACACAAAAAATAGTCGTAAGATTTTTTGTCTTTACAAATTAAACAGTAACTTAATTTAAATCTTTTTCATATTTTTTTTTAATCTTAAAGAGTAAAGACTTATTTTTAGTATTTATTTCTCTCTGATTGTCTAATCAGTTGATGTGCCTGTTTTAACAGAAAAACTGCTTTATAATTCACTTAGAGAGAGAGAGAGAGAGAGAGAGAGAGACCCCAAATACGGAGGAAAAATATACAGAAATCTTACCTAACAATAACATACTTCAAATTATTTACTCATACAGAATGACAAGCACGAGTGCACATATATGACATAGAGAATTTACTTTAGGCACTACTAACAATAACACACACAAAGAATGTTACGCTGTACTTGTACACTACTTTCAGGTACACACACACACACAAAAAGACCCTCCAGAAATTAATTATACACTTAAACAGCAGTACAAAGTGCATCCTCATATGACATACAGTGGGACATATACTCGAGAGGAAAGGTGCTGTAAAGTTCTTGACCTGATCCACTTTCCAAAAGTTGTCCAAAAACATGAGAAATCTTTTCAGAGGGTTACTACTTGGTTAGGCCAAGAACTCTTCATTATCCCTCATACTCTTCTTTAAACAAGAGTATATATACAAAATTGAAAATTGTGTAATGTTCAAATGTTTTAAATATTTTTTTTTTATAACTAAGCTGGGAAATATTTTTTAATAATGTTTTGTTTTGTGGTTGAAAATAAGACAACACAAAATCGTTTACCACTTTTTGTTTTTGGAGATAAAATGACTGAAAATAGTTTATAAAAATATAATTAATTAAAAAAAAAGCACTCGTGAATTGAAATTTTGGAGGAATAAAGACTGATAAAATGTGTGGAAATTGGCCCCAGTAATTGTCACTAAGTTGTAGTTTGCCAAAAAGTTCGTTCACTTAATTTTAGAAAACTTACTTAATAAATGGAACAAACTTTTTGGGGTTATCAGTTTCATGAACAGACAAAAAAAAAGTTAAGGAAGTTGTGTTAAAAATGAAAAGTAAAACGTTAATATTCTAAACAATTTTAATTTAAAATTATGCATTTTTATCACTTTTTATCACTTTTATCACCTGCTTTAGCTTCTCTTTATTTTCTCTACGTTAAAAATATGTGAAAATTTAATGGATAAGCAAGAAGACTCAAGGGATACCTTTGACAAAAAATAGCTATCAAAGACAATATTATAAAGTAAACAATATGATCATGCGGGCGAGCGCGCGTGCGCGCATACACACGCGCACACGTAGTTATGAGTATGACAATGATCTTTGCACACAAACAAGTACACGCGCAAAAATGTAATAAAGATAGCAAAGTGACCAATCATTTACGCCTTATTACTGATTTCCCAAAAATGTACGAGAAATCAAATCAGTTTTTTATGTTGAGAAAATATGTAAAAAAAACTAAAAGGTTTATCTTACATAACTAACCCATATTTGTAAAAAAAAAGAAAAAAAAAAAAAGAAAATTAGGGTATTTTACCAGTTGATTGCATTTTAAAGTGAAGAAAAGTATGTGATAACGCGTTTCTTTTTCACAACTAACTTGCTTAACCTAAACTGATAACTCTAAAAATAAAAAATAAATTAAATTAAAAAATAAAAACAAAGTACACATGGCAATGTGCTTCGCCCGGGCTTGCATGATCATACGCCACTTCTCAAATGAACTTTGAAACCAGGAAGTTATGAATTGAAAAACATTGTTATTTTATTTACTGTTATTTCAAACATTTATCAATAAATCAAGACAAGAAATCATTGTTTCTGTTGTATTTATTACGGACTTTTAAAAGATTATGAAGTCTGTGAAATACGCTTTGGTTTGAATCTTCAAAATTTTAAGTAAAACATTGATGAAGTTTTTTTTTAACATTATTTTATTTTTTAAATGAGGTTTTGTAATCACTCCAGATAGGAAAAATTAAAAACAATGTGTTTGTTAGTTTGTAGTTTGTTTTTAACGCCTTTTAAATTTGGATGAATAGAAACTTTGAAAGGCGTAGAAAAGAAAAAGACAAAAAATTGAATCATATCTATTTTTATTTAAACAGTTTAAGTAAGTAGTCGTGTTAGTTAACATAACAATCATTACATTTTTTCTTATATAAATTTTAATATTGGAATGACATAAGTTGTCCGTTGGATAGTTACCCATCTTTCTTGGAGATTTATTTGGGAACCTAAAACTCTTAATTTTATGAGTTTTAAATTTTACCAATGCTTGAGGAAATGTATTTCCCTGTCCAAAATAACTAGACGCAATAATTTCTGTGGTCCCGGTCGAAATGTCATTTTTCGGCCTTTTTGGCTAAGAGCAAAGAGTAGTATAGTATCTGTTTTTTAGCTTGATACATTTTCATTTTTTTAATGTATCTCCCAGATTCTGTCTATCGATATCTATTTATTCATCCGTCCTGTTAGTGTTTACTGTTTTTGCTCAACTACCTATCCCAGTAAGTTTTTAGTACTTTATTAAAAAGTTTATAAAATCTTTATCTATCAGGTTTTTTGTTGTCTTAGTTTCTCTCTATTTCGAGGAGATATCAGATATCATAAAGGAGCTGATATAAACAGATACTACACTTTGCTCTTTTTAACAAGGCAAGAAAACTACAAAAAGTGTGTTCTTGCATGACTAATCAAGCTAAAAAAAACTAAAGTAAAAAAAGTATGGAAGTAAATCTTCTGTATTAAAAAACATTAATGAATTTCTATTTTTTTGCATGTGGGTTTTTTTTTATTTAAATTAATGAAATATTTGTTTTAATGAGAAACATTTAGACATATTGGCATGTTTAACATTTTTGCAAGGTAAGTAAATTTAAATTTCTCTAAAGCATAGAATTTTTAAAAATATTCAGGAATAATCTTAAAACTTAAAAAGTTATGTTATTTCAATATAAAAAATTATAGCATAAAAATGTCAGTTTTCATTACTTTTTAAAATCATAACAATAAATTTCAAAGAAAAAGGGAATAACTATGAAAAATTAATTCAAGAATGAAAATCAATATGCAATATAATTAATTAAACACTTTAAGACTTTAAGAAAACGAAAAATAAGCAAGTACATTGTGACACAAAGTCATTTAAAATAAAAAGTTCACAGTTTTCATAAAGCAGTACATTTTGGTATTTATAAATATATACACACACGTATCATTTCACAGAAGTATCACAAAAAATATACAAAAAGTGAAGCGAGTAAATTATTAAACGTGAGTGTCAGTTATTTTTATGCCGATTTCTTTTAAACTGTCTGCTCTGGTTTTAAAGTGTCGTGCTTTATCAGTCAAGGAGGTGATGATACAAAAGTGTTCCGTCTAAAAAAAAGTAGCACTATACTAATTTGCAAACCTTAGAATTAAGCTATATAATTTGTAATAACAAAGTTAGTGCAGAAAAGAATTAAAAGTATAAATATTAGGGACATTGTAAAAATTAAATTTATTTTTCCTTGATAAAAAATGAAATTTTGGCTTCCTACAGAGTACCTTTTAGGGGGAATTCTATTTAAAGAGGGTTATGTTCTTGTCTACTGTGTTCAATGTCAGTATGACGTCATGTTCCCATAATTCATAATTGTCGGCCATGTTACTACAGTCGCTCAGATGAGACTAAATATACCAAGGGTAAAATCTCACATTCCCGAATGTCAGAAGACTTGCCTTGTTTTTTTTAATTAGGTTTCAATTTAGTTGCCTACTGTAGTAGCTGTTGTTGTTCGCCAACATGTCTGTCGCGGAACGTTTGAAAGAATTGGAGCGGATTTACGTGACTGGGGGCCATGAAGAAGCGTTCAGCATTGAAACCTTGCTCGATGTTCTCCTGGTTCTTTTTGATGAATGTTGCAATTCAACTCTGCGTAGAGAGAAAAACATTTCGGATTTCGTGGAGTTTGGTAAGTGTAATTTAGAAATGTTTTAGCTATTTAAAAATTACTTTGTATGTATACTTGTAACGTTCCTCAGTGCTCCTTAATAGTTTTTTTTTTTTTTTACTACTACTTATCTTCTAATACTACAGTGAATAGTATATAGTATCCTGGTTTGTCTAGCTCTCTAAATCTAAAACTTCATCTATCGTGTCGGACACGAAGTGAGGGTTCATTTCGTTATCTCTGATAATTTTTCTTGTCTAATTATATGTGTCTATGTATCCATGGTCATAGATGTACTGAAAATAAATTATTTGCATTTCATTTAAAATGTTGATTGTATTATGCTTTTTGTCTTCCTAATCTTTTTGTCCCAACTCATCTGTCTTAACCTCTTTTCTGGAATGATAAATCGCCAATGACTTAATTTATATTTTGTAATCTTTAATTTTAACAAATCTGCGCTAAATTGTTTTGTAAATATTAACTTTTTATAATTTACTTAAAAATGCATTTTCATATTTTCAAATATGTGTATCGATCCTCTTTCATTTTTTTTCAGTATTGTTTTGAGATGTTTCTTTTCTGTAATTCAATTTTAATTTATTCGACATCAATGAAAAAATAAAAAAAAACAAAAAACACGACACACGTGTACTGTACAGTGTACACCGTGTGAAAGTGGTTTAGACATAATCTGCTCTGTATAACAGAACTCGATCAGTATGATGTTTTATGCATCTTTCTTTACTTTACAGTATAAAACTTTGGCTCGTCATTTTCTAAGCAGCAATTTCACAAGCATAATTCTTAACAAATCTATTTTCTACAAATACTTAACTTTTCTGATTTCTTCATGCAAGCCGTTTTTTTTTAATTTTATAAGGCCGTAAAAAAGCATAATCTTGAATAAAAAAAACAAAACAAATTTGCTTAGGTCTTAGGTTTTTAAATAAGGTATGTACAAAGATTTTATAAAAAAACGTTAATTATATGAGCCACTTCTTTCTTTTCGACTGGAATGAAAGAAAATGAGTAATAAATAGATGCAAAATAGTCAGGCAATTCTCCTCATAGTGACTAGAGAAAGTTAAGTGTGTAGCTGAAAATTAATAATTGCTCTCTGAAGAGAAGTTTAAAACTAAAAGCATTGTGCATAGACTGAAGCAGAAAAATCTTTGGGATTGTTTGACAAATTGACACAATATTGTGTCAATTTGTCAAACAATCTCGAATATTGAATATACTCGTGTGCATGTATTGTAATTGATTGATTAATATATATTTTGTCTCGTGTAGATTTTTCCTAAAGATCCTCTAACTTTTTAAATTCTCACGCATCAAATTAAACATCTCTGTAAAAAAAAAAACAAAAAAAAAAAAACAAAACAAAAAAAAACATCTAAGGCAGCTATTAATTGTTATTTAATCTTCCAAACCTTGGCAGAACTTTTTTTTCTATTTAACGACTTTCAGCATGAGAAGTCCTTTCGTGTGTTGATAAAGACGAAAAAAGCAATGATAAAAGTTTAGTTTAGTTAGTAGTATGTCTACTATCGCTCACTGTCTAGCTCTCTTAAAAGAATAAGATTCTGTATGTACAGCTTTACGTTTTATTTTGTTGGTACTGCCTGTATCAACATATGACCTTTATTTCTTTTTTATGAATACCTGTACTTTTTTCTTTTAATTAAAATCTCAAAATTTATATCTTATTTTTTACGGACATCAACTTTTTGTGTTTCATTTATTTTGAAATAAGGTAAGTCAAAGTGTTACTGTTAGTCACAGTGTTACTGTTATGCAAGTAAGTCCCACTACGTCGGAGACACACCAGTAAATGATAAGTTTCATTAGAAAAAAATCATATTTCATATATGCTTTTAACAGCTAACGTATTCTTGTATCATTTTGCACGGAAATAAGTTAACATTTTATTTTTTAATTAAAATATATCCATTTACCGGGGGAAGTAAACCTTTTTTCTTTTCAGGTTTAAATCATTCAAAAATCAAAATGTAACAAACGAACGAAGATTGATCTCCCACACGATTCCTTATTTTTGACATCTGCAATTCTAACTTAAAATTTAAAAAATTTTCATTAAAAACTACTAAACAGTTTGGATCTTTTATTACTACAGAAAAATTAGAATCCTAGTTTTTTGGGGTTTTTTTCCCAACTCAATAATACATTCTTGTCGATATCTTTTATGCTTATTTTGGGGTCAGTTACAGTTTTGTAACTGAATTTAATTTCAGCTATGAGTTCAGATTTGAGTTGTTGCGTGACTGAGTTTATTTATCACCTTTCCGAAACGTTAAGAAACCAGCTGTATTAGTTTTTTTTTTGTTTTAAAATTTTCTTTTCGCAACTCGATTCGATTTGGGATGAAGCATTTTCGCAACTCAATTTGATTTGGGATGAAGGATTCATACATCTTTTTTTTTATTTCTAAATTATTTTAATTATCATAATTCATATGATTTTATTATCCATTTTTTATTTTTTTTTTTACCCATGTGAGATATGACACTTCCAAACTTCTACAACATAACTGTGTAATTACATGCGTTATTTACCTTAAGCAGTGTGCTAGAACCTAGTTAACTTGCCAAACAGGTCTTCTTACTGAGTACTCTTACAGTCACATAATGAAATATGCTTTATCAATTTGTACGTTATATTACAAAAAATATGCACAAAAATTCAGAAACAAAATAAAACTAGTCGGAAGCATAAAGAAAGAATGATTTTATTTGAATATCTTTTTCTTTTGGTCATTTTTAAAAAACAGATTGTCTTCATCATACACTTTTTTAGTTTATAAAAGTAAAGCAATTTAGTCTTAGATTTTTACTTTTTTCAGATTGCTAAAACAAATTAAAACTATATCTTTATTGATCCTTGACCAGTTTCAAAATTAGAATTTCACAAACTTCAATAATGCATATGTAAACAAAACGCTAGAGTTTTTCTTTTAGTTTTACTTTTAATTCCAAGCTAATTTGCAATAATCAAAAAAATACTTTGATTTGATCAATTTCAAACCGAATTTATTAATTGGAATTATTTTTTGTTTTGAAATTGCTAAAATCGGCCATATGGATAAATCTTTCAACACAGTATAATTATATTTTATTAAAAAAACACTTTTTCTGAAACTATTTGAGGAAAATTAACAGATTAATCTGAATTAAAATGAACAAATTTCAAGAGCTTAAATGCTTATTTTTTTTAAAGCGTCTGCGTACATAACTGTAAAAATTACTTGACGAATACAACCCACGTATATTTTTTTTTTAGTTACCCAGTAGTCTTTAAAATTTAGATATGTATTCTAAGTACATCTAAAAAAAAAAAAAAAAACAGAATAAAGCTTTTCTAAAAATTAGTTTCTAACTTAATCTGAGTAAGTCCTGAAAATTAAAATCCAAGCTTTTATTTTTTGCAAGAATTTCAAAATCTATATATTTAAAAAAAAAAAAAAAAAAAAAAAAACACATTCACATTTCCCATACTAATTTATGGTCACTCGAGGTAAGAAAAACGATTTTTAACCAAAATGTCAGTTTATCAAAAAGATTAAAAAAATATAATTTAATAATCAAAAGAAATCTAGGAATCTTCCCTCTTAGTAACAAAGATTTTGATCATGAAACTTTTTTTATTATAAGTTTTAGTTTCCTACAAGTAATCTTGCTGAAAAATCTTGTTTTTTTTTTTATCTGATCAGAAATGTTCTTGCTTTTTTAAAAGCCTGGTTTAATTTGCGTAAATGTTATGAAGTTCAGAATTTTAATAAAAGTTGAAATTTATTTTTCTCTAAATATTACTTGCTTTTCTCATTGTGGCATACTTTTGAATTCCTCATACAATCTTTAGTAAACCTTTTTCTCATACCAATAGTTGCACCAGTTATCCTTCTAACATGCATAACTAGTATACAAGTTATTTAGTATTGTTTCTATATTAAGCATCACTCATGCTTAAAGCCTGTCATTAAAATAACAAACTTTCTCATGTATTTAGTTCATTGTTGTTTAAGAAAGCCATGTGAAAATATATCCAAAGTGCCACTTTACTTTTTTCCAAATGAAAGTATGAAATTATTTGTTAGTAATTTCTTTCCTCACCTATCTATATCTACAGCAATAGAAAAGAATCAAGTAATCTTTTAAACATGTATCTTTATTACTACATTCCCAACAAGTTTGACTTTATTTTAAATTATGTAAATATTTTTATTTACTTTTAAGATTTTTTTTTTATTTGATACTAATTTTACTCGATACTAATTTTACTCATTAATTTTTCTACCTTTGGAGTCATTTTATTTCAGATTAAAGAATTTTTTTTCCAAGAGAAGCAAAAACAGTATTCTAAGAAATTACTGTTAGATTTATTTCATGTAAACTTGAAATTATTCCCTGCGTAAAATTCCCAGCTTTTATGATGTATCTTATTCCACTAAATTATTTTCTTTTCTAAAAGAGGGAAACTAACATTTGTATAAAACAAATAGTACATATTAAGTGTTAGTTTTTGGGATTTTTTTTACATTAAGCCTAATAAAGTAATATATATATATATATATATATATATATATAAAGTGTGTTTTGTTAAATTTTTAAGGTGTTTTAGTGGGTACCAATTGTACTTATGCTCAAATTACGTTACACAAACCACTTTTTGCTCCTTGGAAAAAAACATTGTTACTTAATTCCACATTTTTTATAAACTAGAATTTTGTTTTTACTCGTCATTGACACTCTTGACATTTTTACATATCAGACCTCAATTGAAGTTTGAATTAGATTTATTTTTCTAGATTCACTGAACAGAATTGATATTTTTTTTCATGATATATTTCCATGCTTACTTTAAGATTTTGGATAAAATCTTATACAATTTAACACAATAACCATAAAATCTTGTACAATTTTACTTGTTGGTTTACAGTAACTAAATTTGTTTTGAATTTATTTGATTCTACCTATGAATATCAAAGAATTAGGTCATAAAATCTTTTGACCTTGCTTTTTGGTTTGTGCTTATCTAATTCTCAACATTTTTCTTTCAAAATATATTGCTATTGAAAAACTACATAAACTATTTTTATTAAATTCAATTCTAAGCCTGAATAATATAAAAAAAATTACTAGTTTTGATTTGTTCTTATTGAGGATTTTTCCAATTAGAACTGCAGAAATTGATATAAAAGAACTGAATACAAGTTGAGTAGACATAATAAATTTGGTAACACGATAAGTTATAAAGAATTATCTGATTAGTATAGCTATACTAAGTGAATTAAGTAACCACAATTTGGATATTTTCATTGGTTAACATATACTAAAGAATATCATATTTAAATCTTTAACATTTCTTTTCAGCACGGCCCATTGTAAAAAGAGCTAAACAGAGCAGACTGCAAAGAGAGGACTTTGAGACTTTGAAAATAATTGGAAGAGGTGCCTTTGGAGAGGTAGGTTAAAAAATGAATCAAAACTTTGACAGTACTTTTTACCAGTTACTGTTTTAAGATCATTCACATAATTGTCATTGTTTCATCAAGAATATATACTTTCATTCTTTCTTGTTGGAATAGAAACTTTAAATGTTACACAATTTAAATTTCCATAATATAAAATTTATATATTTATCTGCATTCTGTTCTTAAAAACAATGGAAGCAATAATTTAAGCTTTTCTGCCATTAAAAGTAGTTTAAAATTTGTGTATCCAATAAAGAATTAGAATATAATTTTAGATTAGTCTTCACAAAGTAGTTAATTTTTTATTATCCAAAATATAAGCTTTTTATGAATATGCCCATTGCAAAACTTTCTCATTTAACTTGCATGAAAATCTTGATTGTCCAATCCATCTATCTATCATTTTGCATCTGAACAAAAATTTGAAGCTTAGGATGTTTTTGACATAGACTTTATACTTTTTCATTGAGTTTAATAAACAATTATACCTTATTTTTTATTATATTTTATATTATGTTATATTATATTCAAACAACAATAAATATAGTTGTAAATCTAACCTTCTATAATTAAAACCCTAATATTTAAGATATTGCCCAGGCAAGTAAAAAAAAAAATATTAACTACTAAATAATAAAAATGAAATAATGGGTAAGTGGAAGCATGTAAACAAATATTTACTTTGTCATTTAAGCATTGTTTAAAAAAATATTTAAACAAGAAATAAAAAACAGAATACACTTAATATTACTTAAGAAAACCACAAAATATCTGAGAAAACAAACTTTTTTAAATACCCAATAAATCCTGCCTGTTAGCAGAAATGATGTTTTTAAATTATCTTTGACACTCAGAGCAGAAAAAGAACAATAGACAAGTAAATGATGAAAAGGAGAACTATTCATGACACTCCACGCATACTCATGTACACATGCACACACACACACACACACACACACACAAAAAATCAACTTAACACAAATAGTGCATAAATTATTTTTTTAACTTAAAAATAATGGAAATGAGAAAATTGGTAGTCAGTTGCTGAAATATGACAAGTAGACCATACAATTACAAAGTGGCTCATTTATGAAATTCTGGAGTTATGGTGCTGAATATATCATCAATCAACAAAGTGACAAATTTTATATTTGTATTAATCTTTGTGTGTGTGTATATTATAAATAGTAAGTCATTCAAATATTGTTTCTGCATTAACATACTGATCTATAACTTAACATTTTCTTAAATGTATAAAACTTTAATAATTTTATTAACCTTCTAAAAGCTAGCTACAAACATGGTTATCTGAAAAATCTCGGTCTAAGAATTTTTACTTTTCTTATTGGAAAGAAATTTTGTTTTTAATTTTTTTTTTTAAATTAAACTTATGTAGAATTTTATCATTATTTTGAACATCAGTTTGACATATGCTGATTTCAAACAACTTTTTAATACTTTCATAATTAAAAATATTAAAGATAAAGTCAGTTTTGGATTAAACTAATTTAATTAAAAATAATTTGATCAACTGAAATCTGAAATATTTTACTGCTTTTTGTTAAAAATATAAAACAAAAGATGATAAATGCATTTTTAAATATTAGAAACATCACTATTTAGACATTAATTACAATTTTGTAGTCCTTTTTATTTTATTTTTTCAGGAAATAGAATGCATAAAATAATTGAGTTACATTAAAATTTAGTATATGTACAATTATATAATTTTCTTTAATTGTGTTACCAATGAAATTGTATTCTGTTATTTACTTTCTTAGATTTTTTTCTTTGTGCTGTGTCCTTTCTGGATCTTCACAATTTCCTGTCCTTTGTAGCTCTTAATAATTTTGTCTTTTTGTTATCTCTCTTAAACTTCACTCCATCATCCATTTACTCAAGCTCTCTGGGTAGGTTATGCATTATTTTCCTCTGTCCTCCTTGCCTTCCTGTGAGTATCAAACATTTTCCAAGGCCTCTTTCTACATTATGTGCCCTAGAAATTTCAACTCTTTTTGTTTCCATTTTCTCTAAAACTTCGTTATCTATTTGTGCTTAAAATATGCAAGTTTTTTTTTTTTTTTTTTTTTTTTTAACATAGCAAATAATTTCTATAATCTGAATAGCATTATCTTAAAAATCCAGTGAGTGAGGTTTATGTTTATAATATAAACCATAATAGATTAAGAGAAACTTAGTTATTCAGATTCTGTTTGCAGGTTTGTATTGCTGGTAAACAACCTCATATACTAGTTCATTAAAACAATCTATTTTTAGGTAATTTGCATATTGGTTTCTTTTTCCACTAGCTGTACTTGTTAGTATACTATTTAATGAAGCTATTATTCCATCCAGGGCAGGCTATAAAGCATTTTCATGGAACTTTTTTATTAAAGAAATTCTAACTATATATATATATATATATATTAGTGCTTATATATTATACAGAGTACATTGAATGTGGATGGCAAAACTTTAGAATATTCAGCATGTACTTCAGAACATGTACTTTTTTTTTTTTTTTTTTTTCTTAAAATATTATAGCTTGTTTAAATACAAACTTGTATTAAGTTTCCTCAGTACTTTCAAGAAGTAAAATACTTATACCAGTTTTTATCAATGTTTTTTTGCCTTATTAGTTTGTCATACATATATGCATGATTTCATGTAATACAGTTTAATATTTTAAAATTATACCCTACATTTGATATTTCTACAACTTTGAATACTTATATTACTCTATAAATTGTTGAATATTCAACATCTCATGGAATTCAAACATTAAATCTTAGTAAAGCTATTGCAAGTTAATTTCAGTTTCTCATTGTTAATCACTACCCCAGCATAGACATGTATATATGTATATACCAAAAGTGTGTTTTTACAGACACAGATGAATAAACACATTAAAAAACCAGTTACCAGTTATGTTTATATGTTAATCTCAATACTTTTATGCACTTCTGAGCTTGAAATGAGTCCAGTTGTTAACTCCTACATCTGGTAAAGCTGTTAGCCACCATTTGGGTACTTCAAGGTTTTTTAATATATTAAAAACAAATTAGAAATTTATCTGAAAATGAAATGTTTTTACCAAAATAATTGGTTAACTGTTAAATGTTCTTTAATTTACTTTAATATTTTATGTCTTCATTTTATCTTTTTATGAATAGGTATGTTTTCTTTTGATAAAACTTTATAATTATCTGTACATTTGGTAGATAATATTGTCCTTCTTTTTGTGTACAAGCAATCATTACTTATAGATTTGTGTACTTTCGATGTCCTTAAACCTAGCTTTCTGCTTTGGCAAGAAAAAAAAATGAAAATTGATTAGAATTTTTTTTTTTTTTTTTTTTTAATTGCAAAATTTATATATATATATATATATAATATTAAAGCTATTAATGTAGTATTACTATCACCATTTTCAAAAATTAAGTTTCCTTAAACAACAAAATTTTCTTTATAAAAATACTTACTTTTTTAGCTTTCATATTTAAAAAAAAAATGTCTCTTGATGAATAGCATCTGCATTTGTATGTGTTATTATACAACTGTAATCAAATTCTTGTTGAGAGAAATCTCTTGTAGCAGGAACACTTGCTGCTTGATACAAGTGCATTTGAATATTTTTAGTTTTGTCTACTATGATTTGTTGATGGGTGAGAAATGTCAGTCATCAAATCACTGAAACTGATCTCTTATGTAATAATGAGCAGGCAAAAACATAGTAGGTCATTTATCTTGCCAGAAATTTCTATTAAGATTGAGTAAATCTTAATTTAGTTGGTAAGGATAATTTGCCCAATAGTCACAATATATTAAATTTTATGCAAAATAAAACCTACATAATTGACACCTTATTTTAACATATATTTATCAAAATTACACAAAAATATCTTGAAATGCTAGAGTAAATTTATTCAATAAAATTGTCATTGGTTTCAACTTTGGCTTCCAGATGACATCAGTATCTCCTATCTTCTCGATGGTCTCCTTAAGTTGGTGAATGCTGCCATAATCCTTGCCTTCATTTCATCTTTGTTGTTATAAGGAGTTTTGGTCTCTTGCTCAACTGCACCCCACACACAATAATCAAGAGGTTGCAGTCTAAGGAGTTAGCTGGCCAGATGTAAGGGGTGATGTGATTACAGAAATTGTCTGACAGCCATGACTGGGTTCTCCTGCTTGTGTAACATGGTGTAGAGTCCTGCTGCCAGGCATAGGGTCTTCCAGCCGCCACCCTCTTGACACAAGGTAGCACTATTTCCTTAAGGCACTTCATATAGGCCTCTGTGTTGAGTCTGAGACCTCATGGGAAGATAAATGAAGGTATAACATTTCTCTCACTAGTGATCATTCCAAATGCCTTCTTAATCACTATTAGGCTCATCCAACTCTTTACAAATCATCTGACTATATTCAGATTGACACCCAAACACTCTGAAATGTTCATATTGGAGCTTCCAGTATGAATGCGAAGCAGTACAGCATGCCATTTCCAAATTTCTGGCAGAGTGAATTGCATCATTGTACTCTTTTTCTCACAGACAGTGCCTAACTGACCCAACTACTGTGCAGTTGACAAAAACAATATGCATGCACAAAAATTAAAAAATAAAATGGTGAAAATTTATTCGTCACACCCACAAATATATATATATATATATATATATATATATATATATATATATATATATATATAAGCTCTAGTTATATATCAAACACCATTGTAATTAAGAGCTTGAATTTTATATTAATTCTTTGTTTAAATAATGTAATTTTTAGTCTTAATTGATTTTGTCATTTCATAAATCTAGTCTATGAAAATTTCTAGGGGGTGTATAAATGTAAAGTCTGAGCTACTAGTGTAAGGTTTATTTTATTTATTTATTTATTTATTTATTTTTTTTTTTTTTGCAATTAACTTACGATGGTGACATATCTGGATATAAAATAGGTATTTCATTTATGAAAATAATTTCAATTAAAACACAGCTTTTAAAAAAATCAGCTTTTTAAGCTTTTGTTTCAATCTAAAAAATATCCTATTACTTTAGTTTTGTAAGTAAAAATAAAATATGTTCTCATAGTATTTAAACCATCAATGAAATCACTTTTTTCTTTTTTTTTTTTTTTTTTTTTTTTTTTATTTTTGTGGAGGAAGCTTTAATATTAAAATTTTTTTATGATACTTTTTAACTTACTTTGTTTAAACATTATTTTTTTATAGATACTCGTATTCCAGTAGAAGCTCTATTTTTGTAATTAAACAGTATTTTTTTTTTTTTTAATCCAACTACATCTACCAGCCTGATTATTCAAATACTCTGCTGTTATGTTTCTCTATAAATATTTAAAGTTCTAAAATACAAGTGTTTATTTTAATTTTTTTAATTTTTTTTTTTATGCATCAGTATGTAGAAAAATGTTTAGTAAAAATGACTTTTTTTTTCCCGAATTAATTTAGATCAATAATTTATATCTCAATGTCTAGAGTTACAGCAACATGCAGATGGGGCATGACTATTTATTCATTCATAATGACAAAGCACATTCAAGCTAAGAACTTAGTCATGTTTCAATTTGAAAGAATTTGTAAAAACTTTTTTCTTTTGACCTATGACTGTTAAATGTTTTCTTTATACAATATGGCTACTTTTTAAAATTTAAATTCAAAGACAATCATAATTATGCATGTTTAATGCACTTCATTCCAGTTACTTTTGTAGATCTTTTCTTATATAAAATGATAATTCTTTTATGATTGTAATAACAAAGATGAGGACATTAGTCTGTAAATAATTATTTTTCACTTAGGCACTCATTAAATGAACATGACAATAACTTTTTTTTTTTTTTGTCAGGATAAGCTACTAACAGTGTTTCCTTGTACAAAATAATGATTTGTGATTGTAGCCACACCCTTTAATTGAAATCTATAGTTAATTGTTTTCAAAATCCTATGAAATACACATTACTACCAAAACTTAGATTGTTTCACTGTTGTCTTTATCCAATCAGGGAAACTAATTGGTGGTCTGGCTGAATACATTGGCTTTTCCTTTTAGTCAACAATTGTACTTAATTGTGCTGTAGTTAAATCTTTATTTGAACAACTAATTATGTTGCATATAATGTGTCTTCTCTTTCATTCATTGGCTTGTTTCTAAAACATTTCTCACTTTAAAGTTGATGTAATGTCTGAGGATGTGGGAGTGCTTCTCATATTTATCCAGATATTATTGAAGAATTTGATAGCTGCAAATGAATCTTGAAAGAGAATTTATGCATTACTTTCAGTTGATTGTCTCAACCAACAAAATATATCATCTAATGACAAATTAAAGAGATAGTGAGTGAAGCAACAGATCTTAGTAGCAGTTGTAATCAGTAGTTTATGAAATTGATAGAATAATATGTATATGTTAAAAGAATTGACAATTAAATATTAAAATTACTTTACATAAAGTATAAATCTTAACCAAGAGGTTGGATAGATAGATTTTGTCAGAGAAATTAACCAGAAACATATTTTAAGAACAAAGTCCAACAAAAGAAAGGTTTCAATATTCTGATTTTAAAAATCGGAATTTAGGTAAAGAAAATGTTTCAAAAGTAATCTTTGAGCATTGATAATTTAAATTATGATACAATGCCCACTCAATTAGTAGTCTTAAAATAATATTTTCAAAGAGATTCTGTGAAAATGCCAGTTAATGGGACTTATTCCTAATGATGGTTTTTATTACTAGGGCAGAAATAAGAGAAAATTAAAAATTTTGTATTTCAAATAATTAGATCTTTTAAAGTGTTAAATTTATTTTAAAATCCTTTTTTTATATAAAGATTAATTTACAATGTTACAGAATTTTTGTTTAGAAAAGAATATTAAACATAAAAGTAATGACAAATCATTTTAAACTTGCATAAATTCATAATATAGACAGAATCAACATTTCAAATAAAATATTCATAACAGATTTTAAAATGACATTAAGAATAATTGTCTATCAAGAAAACAATTGCTTATAAATCATAACTATAGCAAGTAGTAATTTAAGCAATAAGTGGAAACACAAAATTTGGAATCTTTATAAAAATGTCATACTTTTATTGATTTAGTATGGAAAACTTAAATTTCAACTTCCTTAACTTTTATCTCACAATATCTCATATATTTGTTGTTACTCCACACGCTATTATAGTGGTGGTAGTGGGTGATCAAAATATGATGACACAAAAAAAATTAATATTGAACATAGTGGGGGAATTTATTACATTTTAATGTATTAACTTTCTTATAATAGATATTCAAGCCATCTTGATTCTTAAGGATAAATCAGTTTATATAAATTGAGTTAGAAATGTCTACATGCTAGCTGCTCTTAAATTTGAGTTAATCTTTGGTTCATTTTTATGTTTATATAAAAGTATATAAAAGTATATAAGTATATAAAATATTGATATTTTGAATTTTTTATGGACATGGGTCTATCAAATCTTTTCTAATGTTTGTAAAGAATAAAATTTACTCACACATGTACGCACACACACTCAGTAATATTTCAACATCTGACTATATTTCCAAGATAGGTATTGTAACTATTTACGCTATTTACATTATTTACATTTTAACAAAGATTAAGTGTAATTTCATGATCTATATAGACTGTTATCTTCATCTTTCATGCTTCAAGCATAATGAAATAGCTAATATAATCTCCAGTCTTCCTCTTTATTTATAATTTAAAAAAATATGACAACACTTTACAAGAAATGCCATTTATGTTCTTAAGGATTCTAAAAAAAGCATAGACTAAAATATAAGCTTATTATAATAGCTTATTTAAAACAATTCCTATCCTATAAAAAAACGTTTGTTTAATCAAGTATACAATATGAATGTAAGACAGATTCTAAAAGCATTCAGCAATTTTGCTTCTTATTGCTGGTGTCTTAAACTAGCATTTTTACAGAATCCAATATCAGTAATTGTAGAAATAACCATATCAATGAAGCAATCCTGTAACCAATTGAGGTTTGCTGTGAGGTGGCAAGGTGACTGAAATGGCATTTGACTGTTGTTGCAAACACCTGATCCCATGGGGAAAACTGCTAGGGAAGTTGCATACTTATGAATAATTGGGTTTGGGTTCTTGAATATTGAAAATAAACAGATATCAGTCATCTGACAGATAGGAAAACTAATACAGTCAGTGAGTTCTATTCTATTTTAGTATTGCTCCTGAACATGAACATTTTATATTAAGCTGTAAGAAACTGATATAAAATGTGACAAATATATATTTACTTTCAATCTTCATTTCCCACTCTAACTATTCAGGTTAAAAATTGATTATTGTAAACAATATTAAAATATCATGTAAGAAAAGGATGCATCACATAGATTTTCTTAGTAACATTGTTTCACCTTCTCTGTATACATCTCTCTATACCTTTTGTATGTATGAGTGAGTGAGATATATAGGGTGATTGAAAAGTAACTCTCATTTTAAGATACTTATAATTTATTATCTATAATTTTTACAAGAAATGGATAGGAGAGGGAAAGCATTTAGCATGAGGTTTTATTTAAAATTCAATATAGGCACTAGATTTCGCTACTAGCTTCTCGAGCAGCCCAGGAATCGTGTCAACTGATTTCATCAGAAATTCTTGTGATATGGAAGACATAACTTCTTGTATTCACCTTTTTAAGCTCTTCCAAAGTCTTGTTAAACTTGTTCCTTGAACCAACCCCAAAAGAAAAAAAAGTCACAGGTTATTAAGTCAGGACTCCTGGATGGCTTTCAATCACTGTGTGTGTACACACACACACACACACACACATACATATATATCAAGTGATTACTGTCACACAATTCTATTTCTGAGAGGATAGATGTGTTTCTAATAGATGACTCGGTTCATTATTATTCTTTTCTTATCCCTGAACATTTAGTAGTGTCCATTATACTTTATTTTTATTTTAATGTAAAATATATAGCTATAAAAATGCAGGATAAAATATTCTACAATTTAAAAAAAAAAAAATAAATGCTAAGTACTCATTGTCAAACTTATATAAACTTTTTTTTTTATGTATATAAAAGCATAATTGATATGTTTTATGGTATATGAAAAAATGTTGCTGTTTTATTTTATTTTCTTAATAGAGAAATGGTTGTCTATTTTATTTAGGTCGCTGTTGTCAAGTTGAAAGGAACAGAAAAAGTGTATGCCATGAAAATATTAAATAAATGGGAAATGCTGAAAAGAGCTGAGGTAAGTACATAAATTTTTGAGAAACTAAATCTTTTTAAAGATGTTTGCTTAAAGATATTTTGATCTATATAAAAATAAAAATATTTTGTATCTATTTGGTGATTATTGCAGGTATTGAAATAAAAATGTTTTACATGGTTTCTTGTACTCATTTACATGTTTACTTTCACAATCATTTGAATGATCAGTTGTCATTTTGAACATCAGATTATCCTAATTTATTTGAAAGGTATCATACCACAATTGAGCTAAGGATGATTTATATTAATGCAGAAATTACTTGCCCTTGCCTCTCTGTCCCTTGCACCATTTCCGTCTGTCTCTCTTCTCTTACTTCCTCCTTCTCTCCCTCTCTCCTTTAAAATTTGACGTTGGCACCTAGGTGGTTGTGTGGGGTCAGTTTGGTAATTTATGTTTCGGTATTGGTTTGTTTTTTCCCCCTTGATACTGCAGTTTATGATTCAGTTTTTCGTATTTTTAATTTAGCATTTTGGCTTTCTAAGGAAGCCATTCATTTTCTTGTGTAATGATAGCATTTCCAGTCAATATCTGATTTCGTTTGAGATTGATAAATTTGCAACTTAGTCTGTTCAACTTGCAAATTCTTGTGTATTTCTGGTCCTATCTTAAAAATATTCATATGTCTGGAAAGAAAATAAAATAATCTTTTTAAATATGTAATTAGTAATTTGTATGTGCTTTTATATAAATGGTATTTGGCTTTGAGTAGCCAAAAATGAGTTTAATTTTACATATATCTTTGTCTTGCAAAATGAAAGTGACCAATCTTTATCAATATTGTTGAAATTGTATACTCAATTAGATGACGCCTTAAACTACAACCAGGAAAGTATTCATTTCTTCTCTGACGCGTGGAAGTGAATTCCTCCAAAAATTATAAAGTAAGCAGAGAGGCCGGGGGTGGGGGGAAAAGAACTGATAGTAGTTCCAATAATATGAAAGTTCTTTTACCACACATTTATTTATTACTGTCTAGCACTGACAGACACTTGTTTTCGATTAAAGTTTATTTATTAAACTCTTTGAATAAATTGTCAACTATAGAGAACTACCATATTTATTTAACAAATTGGTAAGATAAGAAAGAAATCATCACATAAACTATCTTTTATTTTTGTGTTTTTGGACAGCACATTTGAGAGAGAAAATGGTATCGCTATCCAGAAATTAGTTTATGATGTGGCTTTTAAAAAGCCAAAAAATGAAGCCCCTCATGTTTTTAAAAATATAGTAATTCTTTTCTGGTACACCATTCAACTGTTATTGGGATTTTGCAAATAAATTTCTTCTAAACAAGGAAAAAATCAATCGATTTACTTTTATTTTTTTTAATATCTAATTCTTTAGGTATTCACTAGATAGAAAGAAATTTATTTCTAGAAAACAATTTTTTTTTTTACACTTAGACTCGCATATCTGGAAATATACGCATCTTAAAAGTGAAATTAAGAACTATTTTAAATTATTCTTAATATCTAATTTAAGTGCATTCTCTAGATAAAAAAACAAATTTATTTAAAAAAAAAAAAAATCTTTATCCATTTTTCTTGTTTTTACAACTTTATTTCGTGATTGGCTTATTGACTTACTAGAAAACCCCTTACAAAAAATCTGACTTCATAAAATTTAACATTAAGATGAAACTGGTATCTATTTTTTTTTTTTATTTTTACTCGTTATTTTGTTAACTTAATTTTGCAAAAAGTCTTCCTTTTTTTTTCTTTTCTTTTCTTTTTTTTTTTTTTTTTTTTTTTTGAAACGGAAACAAATAGATTTCAGACGTCATGTCATATTTCCATTTTTTTTTCTTCATTGTAAACAAATAGATTTCGCATTTATTTCCTAAAACTAGTCAATTAAATGTTTTTAATATCTTTGTTCAATCTTTTTCTCTTACAATGGTAAAATGTTGATTAAATTTAATTTTATTAACGTGTAATAGTGTTTCTTTGGATGTGGTCATTCAATAGTGAAAACACTTAAATTGAACAATTTTGGTTACATAAAAAATTTTGATGCGGTTTCATGGTGTGAAGATGAAACCAAAAAAGTTGTTTTTTGATTAAACCTACCATCTAAGTGTGGCTAGATGTCCAATTGCTTCAAGCCAAAATTGAAACCCGACTGATTTGACATCAGTCGGATATCTTACCTCCTAGGCCATCATCGTGCGGCAGAAAGGAAGAGAAAACACACACACACACACACACACACACACACACACACACACACACACACACACACACACACACACACACAAAATAGGTAAGTTAATAAAACGAGGACAAATAAAAGGGTAATAATATAATCAGTACGATAAACATTTATTAAATATATGACAGAAATGAAGCACATAGTGGAATGAGGTATTTTCCAGTGGAAATCATATTGTTAGCAAAAGCCTGCTCTCTGGCTGATTCCTTGATGTGCAAAACTTTTTATGAAAATAAACTTTAGTTTTAAAATTTTGATCAGTGTAAAAGTGTTAGGCAGGCCTATTATTACTAGTGTGTTGTGTGGGGGTGTGAGATTGTAAACACAGATGAAAAGAGTTGAAGGTTGGGGAAGGGAAAAGATGTCTTGTGTGTCACAAGTTGTAGCAAAAATTGGCAGACCAACTTGTCAAGTGTAGAAAGACTGGCTGTAGTTAGAATATGTGATGAGAGGAAAAAAGGACGAAAAAAGGGAATATATAATAAAATATTAAATGAAAAGACAAAAGTGAGGAACAAAAAAAATGTATAAAAATTTGGAAATCTATTAAATAAAAGGTGGGTACAGAAAATAAAAAAAGAAAAAAAAAGCGTGAACATATATAGGTGCACATGCATATACAAGTGCACATAACTATATAACATATAAATCTCAATACACATAAATATATAAATACATGTACAAGATTAATATGTATCTACACTAACCTTTCCCACTCCTTGCATAAGCTTATATATAAAGGAGCCATAATGATAGAATCAATGATGGTATAAAGAGGGTGACTGGAAAGTAGCCCTCAGTTTACAAGGCAATACTTCCATTACTGAATAGTGCATCAAGAAGGAAATCATAGGTGGTAGAACATAATACAGCTCAGATTATTTACATAAAGAGAAATACATTGAAAACACTTTCAAACTTTTCCAGTATCCTAATTATTTTATATTCAGTGCAAAACAAAAGGCCACAAAATATTCCCAAACCAAAAAATATGGGCCCCCTCCTGAGAAACCAATGAATAAAAAAAAAAAATATTATCCTGATTACTAATTCTATCACATCTACAATCAAAAAGAATTTATCTAAACTTAACATAAGTTATTACTACTACATCCAAAACAATAAAATACTTAGTCAATACTAAACAAAACAATCAGCTAAAATCTGAAGGAAGAGTTTGGTCCACTGCCTGTAATATTAGTCACAAAAAATACATAGGAGAAACATCAAGGAATCTATGAACACAAAAGGGACATTTTACAAAAGAAAACATCAAATTCATTGGTTGCCCACTGTAACGAGACTGGCCACAACTTTGACATAAAAAAATACTATCATGATCAAAGGAGAAAATAATTCACTACAACATAAATGTAATAACGTTAATCACAAGGTCATCTACAATTTGTATCCTGGCTCTTAGAACATTTCACCCTTCCTGGCAGATCTTCTAATATCACAGTGTGGAATATTTACTTACAAAAGTCTAAATGAGTTAGCTTAAAAAAAAGAAAAGTTAAACTTCCCAGCACCCTTTGGGAATACACATGTAGTCCTATCAACATAACAAAATTAGTCCAGTGAAGATAGATATATAAAAAGATTCAGCCTTCTACAGGTGATTGCAATTTCGAACTGAACCTTTTATTTTGTCCACTAGAGTAGATTGACATGCCATGCCTCTTCCTGATGTCTTGGTTAACTCCCTTTAACTCAACTCTCCAAGTTTTGTCTACCACTGCTCACAACTCAAATCTCCAAATCTAACCAACACTCTTATTCACTGGGATATGTGTCTTTGAGGACATTAGTGTATAAATTTTTGGGACTTATAAACATAATGTCTTTTTTTTTTTTTTTTTTTTTTTTTTTTTTAAATTTATACCAGAGCTCATATTTTGTTATTACTGCTTTTCTTTTCCATATTACTGGTTCTTATATTGTATTCATTTCTATGCTTGGCCAGCTTGGGAGATTTTTGTGGCTTGACATATATGCTGATTCCTTAAGTTTTTGTATTTTCCCGTAATATTCTTTGTTTATTATTTCGACCTCATGTCACAGGGGACAGTGATCTCCCTTTCCCTCGTGTTACAGCTTTACGATGTTCTTGCAGCCTTACCTTAAGGGGACAACTTGTTTCTCCTTTATATTTCTTACCACAACTGCACAGGATGGCAGGTACGCAGTCCTTAGTCATGTTCTCCTCATGGCGGGGGTCTTATTCAGAAGAGGTGTCTGTGAAGTGTCAAACCACTTTTGAAGGTTTTCTCCAATAATCCTTTCACATAGAAAACAGCTTTAGTCTGTCTACCCTGAGTGTTGTTATCCTCTTGTACTCTTCTATCCCAGTTTCAGAGCTGCTGCCATGTACCCAGGGTAGTTATGTTGTAGGGTACTGCTTATACTGACCATTTCTTGTTCATATGTCTGTGGGTTGCTACTCATGACTTTTGCTCAATGTTGTGAACCCATACTTTGTTCAAGATATTAATACATCCAGGAATGCAATTTTGTTGTTGTTTTCTCTCTCCATTGATTTCACAATGATCTTATTGAGTTCACATGGTCCAGTGGTAGCTGGACCTCTTCCTGGTGTGGCCAGAGTATGAAGGTGTCATCTACATATTTCAGCCATAGTGTTGGTTTTAGTGATGTGGATTCTCATGCCATTTCCACAAAGTATACCATGGATGTTTTTGCCATTGCTGGTGATAATGGTGAGCTCATTGCTAAGCCTTCATCCTGTCAATATATGTCTGATCCCATTCTGAAGTGTGTTCATATACAGAAAGTCAGCATCTCCATCAGTTTATCGATTGGTATACTGGTTCATTCTAGGGATGAATCCAAGGTCAGTTTGTCCCTGATTACCAAAAGTGTCTCCTCTGAGGGTACCTTGGTTAGCAAACTCACCACATCCAGGCTCACCATCTGGTTGGATTGGATAGGAGCATCTTTGATTATTTCCACAAAGTGGGTGAAGTTTCGGATATATGAAAGTAACTTTCCTATTAATGGATCAATTGACTGATTAATAGGAGAATGAACTGGTATACCAATAGATAACCTGATGGAGATACTGACTTTCTGTACAGAAACAACATACATAGTAAAAATTTCTTTTTTGTGTCTGCATTTTGAGAGGAATTCTGATCATTTATTTAGTAATTTGTGCTGGCCTGGGAAGGTAATTATAGCTATTTTCTCCTCTAAAATTTAGTTTTTGGATTTATTGTTGGAGTTTGATGCTGTTTTGCTTACTTTCCATTATATATAGTTTTTAATCCATGTAAGTACCTCATTAATTTGATGAAAAAATGCCCCGAACTTGATAAAAAATTTTAATGTTGTTATGAAGAGGAAAGACCAAAGTATTTATTGATTATTTAATCATAATTTTAATCCTTTTTAGAATATTCAAAATTTTGGTTAAAAAATTTTCTTGTGACAGGGGATGAACTATGACTTAGCATAACAATTTTTTTAATTCTTGCAATAACCAAATAATTGGCAGATTTTAATGGAACTTTCAGGGCTTATTCACAAATGAGTTAAATTATTTAAAAAAAAATTTTTTTCTCTTTTACATGTGTTAAACACTTTTAGGAATAAGATATATTAAGGAATATTGTCTTAAGAAAAAACTTTTTTGATGAATAATTAATTTTTACAAGATTTGTTTTCATTTTTTAAATTGAGTTTCAATGATATAAAGGTTAGGGAATATTGCTGTTAAGTAAAACTATATTTATCATAAAGCTTATTACTATTTATGGGACCCATGTATTTTTGAAAGAATTTTGAATCGATTTTGTATGTATATAAATAAACATACCATTCTTTTGTAGATACAGGTGTTCATACAAGACATTAGCCAAAAATAAGAGCAATAACTTAGTGAATTTAAAGCCAAAGTATCCAAAATTCAATAAAATTAGATTACAGAGAATATTTTTAAGATGACTGAGAACTTAAAAATTATATATAAAAGGTACTCACATTATACTCTTCAATTATTTTTAATGAATAAAGCTCCTGTAGAACATTAGATAAATATCAACCTCATTACATGAACAGGTTAAATAAACAGCTGTCAGTAGTTGCTTATTTTGTCATAAAAATGCATTTCTGTGGTCGTAAATGTCTCAAATTGGATTAATCGTACTTTGAATTTAATATTCCTCAAAGTTTTAGAAAAGTATATTTTATTTTTGCAAGATGTTTTAATAATTACATTGGCTTGATATATTGCATTGTTCTGTAAGCAATTTACATTTGTTCTTTATTCTACAATTACACAGGGATTTGATTTGTGCAGTTTTTTTTTTTAATTATGTCATATACTCAGTGAAACTGTAGCTGATTTTTTACTGTGTTGCTGTTGAATATCTTGTAGAGAGTGTTTGATGGGGGAAGTGTTTGTGTATTAGTTTAATGAATATTTTTTCCGCACTTGTTTTTACATTTTTGTTGTACGGTAGGTTGAACCATATGTTTCTTTCCAGTTTTTTTTGTGATGTGTATGTGAGTGTTGCCAAAAATCTGTCTTTTAAGGCTGTTTCATAATCTTTTTTGGCTTTGTTGAAGATAGTTTCACTGGAAGAATTGTCAGATAACCTGCGGTTAATTGATTGTGTGATCTGCTTGATTATTGATAGTGGCTGGTTGGAAGATGTCTGTAGAGTGATTTATCATTAGGTTTTTTTATATGGTTGATATGTACCTTTTTTTCTTGGGTTGAATGTGAGGTGATCTACGTTTTGATTAGTTTTTGTCTGTTGAATCCCATATTTTTGAAAAATTTCTGATTGTTTTTCTGGTTTTGTCTGTTATAGTCTCCTAAAATTATGAGAACATTGTCCCTGTAGAAGCCTATATCATTTTTACCAATTATTAGTTTGTATAGCAAATGTATACCTATAAGATCACAGGTCTCTGCACTGTCAAATGTTCTTTCTCTTTTATCCACACATCTTTTGTCAAATAATGATTTTCAAGAGGTGAGGATTTTAATTTCATTTGTGTTTATTTTTATTTGTTCTTGAGCTGAAGGAGATGACCATATCCAGAAAGGGTTCTGTTATAGAAGGATAGAATTCTTTTTATATTGAGTTGTATAAATTCACAATTATGTTTGGTTTCTAGGTTGCAGAACCTGTCTATAGTAGGCTTTTTTTTTTTCCACATTTACTTCTAACTTCTTTCTTAGTTCTGAATTCTTTCTAGTATTATTTTACTTAATTCACTTTTGGTTGGGTTTATCAATCTGCATGTCCGGTCTGTTCTGAAACAATATTCATAATACTCGATACTCTCTCCTCCAAATACTTTTCTTTCAAGTCTTGACACTTGATACAGTGTTATGCTCTTTTTAATAATAATAATATTGATAAAATCTTGTGACCAAAAATGTGTTAATTCATGATATATATATATATATATATATATATATATATATATATATATATATATATATATTTGCACTAAGACTATGGGCATATTAATCCCATACTAATTTCTTTCAGAAGAATATTTTTCTTTATCACACAGCTTTCTCATCTTTTTATTCCTACTAGCTCTTCCTCTATTGCTGAATAAATACCTTCCTCATTGCTTTGTGTGTGTGTGTGTGTGTGTGTGTACGTGCAAGAGAAATAGATATATAGCTGTGACATCAGATTTACTTTTTTTTTTTTTTTTTTTTTCTTTTTCTAAAAGCTCCTTTTTTAGTAAGCCATTGAAATTGAATCACACACACACACACACACACACACACACACACACACACACAATTTTTGCCATTTTGTTCTTATCACATAACTTCATACTTCTAGAGCTTTTAATGTATTCAGTGCTCCAGGTAGCTTTTTTTTTTTTAATTTTCCAGGAAATTGAAATTCTTTAAAGCTCAGAATTAAATGATTATTCAAAAGTGAAATACCTCAACTTTCTAGTCAAGGTGGACCAACGTGTTTATTTACACTGTTTACATGTTTGGACTGTTGTCTTCATCTCTATTGCGATATTCACAATGTTTTGGCCATCATATGCTCTGGCCTTCTTTAAGTGAATATTTATTAGTTTCAAACCAAACGCTTTTAGTCCATGGGGGTAGATTGGACTTTGGATATCTTGGTTTTAGTTAATTCTCCAAGTCTTTGTTTCTGGTATTGAACTCTTTGGATCAACCAATACTTTTATCTTTTTCTTTTTTTTTTTTTTTTTTTACCAATGCTCATATTATGTTTTTCTCTAGCTCTCTGTATTACTGGTTCCTATATTGTATTCATGTCTATACTTGACTGACTTAGATTTTTGTAGCTTAGTATGTTCTGATTCCTTAAGTTTTCATATTTTTCAGTAATGTTTTCTGCCTATTATTTCAACTTCATCTCACAGGGTGGTGATCTCCCTTTTCTCTCCATATATGGTCAGCCATGCCTAATTTTTCTATTTCCCTTCAGGTTGTGGCCTTACAGTATTCCTGCAGTTTTATCTTAAGGGGGAAGCCTGTTTCTCCTTTTATATTCTTGCCACAACTGTATGAGATGGCATACACACAGTCCTTAATCATATTCTCCTCTATGAATGGTTTTACTCAAGAGATGTCTGCATAGTGTTTAACCACTTTGGAAGGTTGTCTTGATATTATATGGAATACAAATCTGTATCTTTTCCAATAAGTCCTTCACATAGAGTAGGCTGTTTTCTGAGTGTTATCTTGTACCCTTCTATTCCAGTTTGTGGGAGCTGCTGTCATGTACCTAGGGTAGTTGTTACTTTGTAGAGTACTACTTATACTGATCATTTCTTGTTCATATGTCTCTGGGTCACCACTTATGACTTTTGCTCATTATAGGCAGTAGACAATCCCCTTCTTTACACTGTATGGGCGGTGGGAGTTGAGGTATTGTCCAGTGCATGTTGGTTTGCGGTAAATGAAGGGTTTAATTCAAAATTACAATATTAGCTGAAGAAGGCCAGAGTGTACAATGGCCGAAGACTCTGTGAATGTGGTAATAAAGATGAAGACAACAGTTTGAACAAATGATTACAATACCTCATCTCAGAAATAGACAGATTTTAAGTGTTTTTGGAGAGAAAAAAATGTACTCCTGCATTATCCTCATAGAATATTATTTTTTTCTTGATGGGTTCCACATGTTTTTTGTCAAATGCTGCTTTCAGTTGGTTTACTTAGAATATGAATTCTCTAGAGACTTAACTAGCATTGCTAGAAGTTTGGTATGAGTAACAACAATGTGCAAGAAAGAAAATGAATACAACTACAAGGCTCAAATTACAAAAAAGGGGGGATGTGGCATAATTGGTGCTTAACCAGTAAAACATTAATTTCCTTTAAGCACTGAAAATGTTCCAATAGTTTTAAAATTTTAGTCCTTATACAATAATTTAAAACATTGTTGCTCAAAATCTTTTTCTTTATTTTCAATATGTTCCCCAGATGAACAGAACTTTACTTAAATTTTTGTTTTTCTGTTCACTAGAATATCGAAATGGTTATAGAACAGGGATTTAGCACTAGTTTTACACACATTGTGTGAAGGCACATTACTTGAAGACTACCAAATAAACCATACTTAGTTATAGACACAACCTTCAGAAACCAAGAAAATAGTCAGAATTGAAGGGAGTGGGGAATTTTAAATCTTAATGAACTTGCTGTTAGTTTCTAAGCAAACATACATGAAAGATGGAGATTTTTTTCTTTAATTCCAGGGATTGTCTACCTTTCTCTTGTAAATGATACAGCAAAAACAAGTTACTAATTTGTAAGTGGAGATTCTTAACTACTATTGTTAGTTCATTACCAAAAATAGAATTGCATTGCAAGAATTATTTTCTGGGAAAAATTTCTACACTATTAGAGTTCTACTTATTAAATAATCACTAGTGAAGTACAATTATAAATCCTGTATGTATCATCCAAGACTTATTAATAGAATCTATACTTTTGAAAGATATTTTGAGTTTCATTAGAATTGAAGTTTGCTATCAAATGCCATTACTATTGTATACAAGGACTCATCGTAAACCAGTACTGAATTCCTATTAGCTAAGCCTTATCTAAAGAGACATTATTAAATCTGATGCTGGTGTTTAACAACTCTGTGCACATGAACATACCTCTCTTATCTCTATCTATCTATCTATATATATATATATATATATACAATAAATCTAAGATATTTAAGATCTAAAACTTTTATATATCAGCAGATTATAATTTTAATAACTTTTTCATCTTTTTTTATTATTATAATTGTTTTTTTTTTATTGTAACCAGATGCATCATAATTATAAAGATAAAAAGGGTATTAAAATTATAATCTGCCAGCATATAAAAAGTTTTTATATATATATATATATATATATATATATATATATATATATAAAACTGATTTAAAATATGGTTTCTCTTCTACACAGGAATTGCCATGTTTGAAATATGGTAATTCCTGTGTAGCGAAGAAACCCTATTTTAAATCAGTCAAATATTTATGCTCTGTAAATTTACATTGAGCACTGTTTTGTAAAAATATCAATAAGAATACCAGATTATATATCTTACTGTTCTTTCTTTTTATTATATATATACACGTGTGTGTGTGTGTGTGTGTGTAGTAAGCTTGGTATAATCCAGGCGAGTCCTATTAACACAACATAGAATTTGAAATATGTTAAAACTGGCTCACAAAAGAGCGCTCAATGTTTATTTTCATTAAGCAGAGCAAATTTACTTTATAATTGGAATTAAGATGCCTTTAGTTAATGACCATTTTTACCTATGAATTTTAATTTTAAAATTTGCTGGATTTTTCAAATTGTTTATGGTATCAGTTTGTAGTGTACTGTTTATTTGGAGAAAGAAAGAGTATGTTATAGGGAACTTATTGGGAGGTATGGGGGGAAGAAGGTACTGTTGCTGAAATTATATTATGGAGGTAAGAGAGCCTGGGGAGGGAGGGGGTAGACCAATGAGCTGACCTACATCCTAATGGTCACACGGTCAAAACTTAATTCAACAGGAATTCACGGAAATTAACGAAAACGTGAAAAAACAATCAAGAGGTAACTTTGGCAAAATGAAAGTTAATTCAGAATTATTGGTATTAAACTTGAAAATACACTACAAACATACATTACAATCTGATACCATAAACATTTTGAAAAATCCTGAAAATTTTAAGATTAATTTTTATAGATGAAAATGGTCCTTCACTAAAGGTATTTTAATTCCAATTGTATAGAAAAGTGTCTCTCTCTGTGTGTGTGTGTGTGTGTGTGTGTGTGTGTGTGTGTGTGTGTGTGTGTGTGTGTGTGTGTGTGTGTGTGTGTGTGTGTGTGTGTGTGTGTGTGTGTGTGTGTGTGTATATATATATATATATATATATATATATATATATATGAGGGAATAGACTGCATGTTTTATGCTAATTAGAATTGACCCTGTGCTGGTTAGAAAAATGTTCCTTAATAGAATATATTTTATTATTAGTTTGCACAGGAATGCTAACTAGAAATCTAAGTTTTATTTGTAAACTTGATTATTAAAATTAAACTTCTAAACATAGTTCTTTCAAAATTTAAAAGAAAAACTAAATAAAAATTAATAAAATTTTCTTGGTAAAAATTTTGGCTGTTTATTTTATGTTGAAATATTTGCATGTTTTATTATTTTTTTTTTCTAATTTTTAAATTTTGACATTCATATAACCTTTTGTAGAAGGTTTTTTTTTGTTTTTTTTTACATTGCTTTCTTTATTAAAAATCTTCATTTTTCTTATTTTAAAATACAAAAATATTTATTTCAATGACTCAGTTTTTATATATTGCAAAGATGATTTCATTTTGTATTATTATTGGCTTTACACTTAAACCATGATAATGTCAAAGGAACACGGGCATATGAAAAATCAGTAATATACATAATATTGTCTTTACTTACAATCAGTAAGAAAGTAAAACCTACAGAATTGCAACTTTCAAGACTTGCTTATTATGCATAAATAGTCCTATTGATACAAAAGCATATTAATGAAACTATACAAGATAATACAGGAAACAAATTATTTATTCAATATAGTTTCCATTATTATCAATTCAGCCTCAGTATGACCTTGGAAAGCTACACAATGTAACCATGTCTTGACCTACACATTTTTGATTGTTGTGTTGAGGGTATTGATGGTAGCATTGGGGGTATTGTTGGTAGGTCTTGTTAATGGAATAGCTCAGTTAAGATGGAGGAAGCCAGAAATCTGTTGTCCAGAATTCTGCAAAGTTAAAGATACAAAAGTTTTATACCTTCTTGTCTGTGTGGCTGGGAGCATCATCCTAGATCCACACATAGCTGCCCTCTAGATTGTTGGCTTTGAGTCATGGCAAAACCTGATACCCCAGAATCTTGTAGTAGGTATAAGCACCAAACTCTGCTTCTCCAAGATTAAAGAAGAACAGAAGTTGTTTTTTTTTTTTTTTTTTCTTTCTTTTTCTTATCCGAGGCCATGACATTCACCTTGGTCCCAAAAATGCTCTTAACATCATATGTTGACTCTGCAAGATATCAATGGTTCAAAACAACACCCAATGTTTCTCAACAGAAAATGTTAACAGTGGAGTCATGATTCTTGAAGTAATTGAGTATTTTCTTTCCATATTTCTATATCCAGCTTTGTGGCCTTAAGAGACTTTGTTAGTTTTGGCATCTACTTTTAATTCAGCATCTATCTTCTGCATGTACATTGTTGCATTGTTTGTATCTTTGGTCTTCAGGGCATTAATGAAGTCCCAACTCCACTTCTTGTCGGACCTTGCCATTATCTGGCTTTCTCTGGATGCCGTTGTCCATGTCAGTAACCTTAAAATTGAAGATGCCTTCACAGAGCAAGTTTTACACTTTGCCTGTCATTTGTCCATCTTTAAAGTCATTTCCCAGATATCCTTGAAAAATAGGTGTTTTATTAGCTGACTAAATCCATTTTCTTTATTAGGTTTCACATCATTTTGTATAGTGGCTGGTGGCAAAATTTTAGGTTAAATTTTACTGCAGGTTTTTATTTGTCTGACTATCTGATTGATAGTCCATAAAATTTATACTAGAGGTTAAAATCTAAAAAGTTTACAAGCTATCTTCAAAACTTTTTTTTTTTTTACTATACTCATTTTCTTTTCTTATTTTTTTAAATTTGTATTGAGTAGTTTATTAGTTTTAAATTTTCTTTGCAGACTGCATGTTTCAAAGAAGAACGAGATGTTTTAGTATATGGAGACAGGCGGTGGATAACTAACCTACACTATGCATTTCAAGATGATAATTACCTGGTGAGTCCTTGTGCTTTGTACACAGATGTTTAAACAAAAAAAAAATGTAAACTGTAAGAATTATTTTAGTGAAAAATATTCACTTGTTTTATTTATATTAGTATATGTATTCCCAAGAAAACAATAGTCAAAATTTTTTTTGGAAAAAAACAAAAAAAAAAAAAAAAAACTCATTATTAGAAAAGAGGAAAAAGGAATAAATTTAGGTTTTTCTATTTGTCACACACTTTTACTTTAGTGTGTTGTCTGTTAAAAAGGATAGCAATTTTTCTCTTACGCCATTGTATTATATATATATATATATATATATATATATATATATATATATATAAGCAAATCAACTACATCTTCATTAATGTAAATACCTTTTTATTTTATTGCATTAATTTTAGGCTTTAAATTTCATCATGTACTAATTTAATTTGTTATAAAAAAAATTTAGATTGTGTACATTTATTCTTTCAGAATGAGTGATATTTCTTTTTTTGCCTAATAAAGTAAAAATAATTCTGAAAAATCTTGTTTTCCGAAATAAAAACTTGTATGATTTTTAATTCAGTCAATTATTATAAATAATTGCCAGTTATCTCTACTAATCTTTCTTAGTTTTATATAAAAATAATGTTTCATACAAATATTACTCTAATTTGGTCAAGATGAGTATTAATTTTATTTTTACACAAGTGCGTAATAATAATTAAAAACTTAGAATTTTAATTTCACAAATAGAACTTGAAAGTTTTTTGTGCTTTACAAAAAACGTCTGCTAAAATAATTTTATACAAGTTATTCTACTGGTCTTATAAAAGCCTTCTTACTAGAAATATATTCATCCATTGATCGCAACAATATTGATGATTATAACAACAGTTCACATTACAAATAACATGATAGTTTTGAACATTACCATTCTTAATTAGATTTGCTAACAATTTCTTTCAAGTTGTAAAGTTGGAGAATAATCTACTAACAAAAAAATATTTGCTTAATTGATCTTATGTTTTGGTAGAAAACACTTATAAATTTAAATTCTATCTCATCTATGACTTTGTCTAAATTGATAACAAAATTGTTTCTTAAATTTTATTAAAAATGTTGACAACTAATTCTAAGGATAGGAATATCCTCAATTTTTATATTTATAGATGTTGTTTCTAGTGGTTTGAAACTATGGACACAATTGTGAGCTTCACTTTTCAAGTGAATATATCAGTAATTTATTAATGAAGGAAACAATTTATAGGATAATTGTTTTAAATGCATAGCAAAACTACTTACATATACAATAAAAATAGTGAGGAAAAATAATTACAATATTTGCATCCAGTTGTTTTTTTTGTTTTTTTTTTTTTAAAAAAGCATTAGTTTCATTATATGATGCTAGTTTGATATTTAATTTAAAAATAATTAAAGCAATTACCAGTATAAAATTTTAGAATGTGTAAACTTAGGTTTCAACCAGAAAAAAAAGTATTTTGAAAAAGATTGTTCATTAAAATCACTTGTTTGTGATTGTAATTTTTTTCCAAAGCCATCAATAAGAATTTCAGCATTTCTGGGTAAAAAACAAAAAAAAAAAACTGGGGAAACTAGAAACCTAGTGAAGTTACTCATGACATACTTGGAAGCAGCTTTCAGTGCTGAAGTAAAAAATTAAAAAAAAAAAAATCATTCTGTTATAATATAGATACTTGCTGCCATCAAATGTTGACAATTTTTAATTTTACTGAGAGAAAATTTTAGACAAATCAAAATTTATATATGTTACAAAAATTTAGAATTTAACATTTACTTTTTAGATATTTTATCTATTTTTTTTAAATTCTGAAAAATAAAATTTAACATTTTTTTTTTTTTTTTTTTTTTTTTTTAAGAAAATGGTTTATGCAATTTACAAAAGTATTATTGCATTATTTACATTCAGTTATAATTTTTGCTGTAGGAAGTTAATTAAAATCTCAATTTATGATTCTTATAAGGTTAAAATGTAAATTTAAATTAGTGATCACCATGGACAAAAACAAGTTAAAATTTAATGAGGTCGATATATTTTAAAATTTAGTGTTATCTATATTTTAAGATATTAATAAATTTTCTTTGCATCAAATCTACCTCTTTTTAGGATCACCCATTTAAAATTTAAATTTTAGTGACTGCTTCATTATGTTGCTAAATTTTTATGTAAACTAAAATCTAATTTCACAATTTTTTTTTTATTTTTCTTTTGTAAAACCTGATCTAAAATAACTTGAAAGTTTACAGAAAAGGAAATCTTTAAATTTTTTCCCTTTGTTATTGTTCTTGGTAGATGTTGCATATCCATGTGAAATTGTTACTTTTTATTTTATTAACAGAAATTTTTGAGCTTGTTGAATTTCTTTTATGCAGTAATTTCAGTTTTAGAATCTGTAAACCACTTTTCAAAAATTTTATCTAGTTATTGTGCTTATAATAATGATTTTGTGTATTGTAAAATTGATCTACTTTATAATTTTATGGTCTTGAATGCAAAAAGCAAAGACAATGAAATGAATTTTATTCATAAACTGTTATCATAAATATTCCTATCATATCAAAACATTACTTAGATGATAATAGGAGCATCTATGTTTATAATTTTTGAAACTTTTTTCTTTTCTTTCCCTTAGTATCTTGTCATGGACTACTACTGTGGTGGTGACTTACTAACATTACTTAGTAAATTTGAAGAACGCCTACCAGAGGACATGGCAAAATTTTACATTGCTGAAATGGTCTTGGCTATCCACTCTTTACACATGTTAAGATATGTTCACAGGGACATAAAACCTGATAATGTATTATTGGACAAAAATGGTCACATTGTTCTGGCTGATTTTGGATCTTGTTTAAAGTTGTTAACGGATGGCACAGTAAGTAATTCAACTTTCTTTCTATTCTCTCAAAAATAGTTGAATCTGTAAATATGCATACTTCAAAACTCTTAATTGTACCTGAACTTGTTTATACTTTTTACATGTAACATGTAGTTATTAAAATATATTTGTCTTATTTATTTATTTACACACTGTTAATGCTTCTCTATTCCAAAAGGATTTATTTTAGTAGTCATTATTTCATATTGTCATATATGAAATACAATTTTAATAATTACTATAATTATTATAATACTAATTTTTACTCTGTTACTTTTTATGACTCCTAAAAAAAATGTTTGTCAATGGAAAGACTTCAAAGTAAAACTGATTGTGTTTAATTAATGAAGTTTTCTATAAAGGATTTAAACAAGCAACACACACACACACTCACTCGCACTCTCTCTCTCTCTCTCTTTTCTTTTTTTTTTTTCTTATGCATTGCATAATGAAATGTTCTAAACAAAAATAATTGAATGTATACTATTATGACATTATCTTAATTTCTTTTTAGGTTCAATCATCTGTAGCAGTAGGTACTCCTGACTACATATCTCCTGAAATTCTTCGGGTATGTATAAGTCTTCCTAATGAGAATTTAAGCAAAATGTATGTGTGTTTCAGTTCTCCATTTGCTATATTGCTTATGCTCTCGGATATACATAATTCTTATAATTTGAAACTGATTAGTATGAAATGCTACATTTCACTCTTATAAAGGTACAATATTTTATTATTCTCATATTTTTTAATTTGACCCAACTCTTTATTTTTCTGATCCAACATACATGTAAGAATCTGTTTCTTTATAATCCTAAATATTTTCTATGAACTCCTTTTGTTGTTAAACATAAATAATTCTCATCGTTGTGGTTTGGAACACCTTTTAATTAGGCTAGTTTGTGTGTCACCTACTAGTTAGAAAAGATTCCTGTGATTTTTGACCTTCCACTTTCAAAGTTAATTACAAGCTGTTAACAAGTGGGTTTGGCAAAGATAGACATGCTTTGATCACTTTATATCTATCAACAAGTGACATTGTTAATTTGAGCTTTTGTTTTTAGTTCTCTATAATTCAAACATTATTAGTGAGTTAGGTAGTCTGGGATATTTTCTTCCAATTCTTGATCTTTACCTCCCTTGTATTAATCTCAAAGGAGTCCTTTATTTACAATTTTTTTTTTTTTTTTTTTTTTTTTTTTTTGAGGGGATCTTTCTTTTCTGATGGACTTCCAAAGAATTGAAGCTTTCCCTCTTAAGAGAATAAGTGGTAATTCAAAGGTGCAAGATCTGGTGTGTACAGCAGATGTAATAGGATATTCCATCAAGCTGTACTAATTTCTGTTGGATCTCAATGAGGTGGAATTTGGTGTGGTGTTGTCCTGATGGGAAATGATGCTCTTCTGATTGACGAGTTTATTTGAGAATACAATTTGTTTGAATTTAATGTCTGACTTTCTCCATTACGAGATCCTTCCACAATGTCCTTCTGACCCCACCAGATACACACTATTACCTCCTTTGGATGCAGACCGTTTTCTCAGAACCCCTTTTGCTCGACATTGATGTAAACAATCCATAGCTTGTGTGTTACAAAAAAGTTATTTTGTATTTGAACATAGAATCACAAAGGAAAATGTGGTCCCTATAATTTTTTTTCCTTTTCATTGAATTACGAGACATCCAGACATCATAGAAATTCATGTATCCAAGTGTTTTCAAATGCTTTAAAATGCTCATATTAAATATGTGGAATATCTCTGTAATATCCTCTTTTGTGTAAACTGAAAAAAATTAGTGATTTTATTTTTGTTATCTATGAATGCAGACCTGCTGGAGCATTCTCAGTTCTCCAGATCAAAATTTACACTTCTGAACCATGCAAACCACTTATGAAGAATAATCTCAGCTGTGGCACCATCTCTTTAAACAGTGCATATCTGTTTTACTGTTTTTTCAACATTTTTTCCTTCTTAGAAGTAAAACAACATTAAATGACACAAATACATCTCATTTTGCTTCCTTTTACTTTTAATATAAAAACATTTAAAATTTACAATCCACACATGACTGGTATAGAAAAACATGTCACCAGTCAAATATATATATATATATATATATATATATATATAAATTATATATATATATATATGAAATTATATACTTGTTACATATGAAACAAAATCACATGATCAATTGCCACCTATCAAAAAATGTTTCAAATATTTATTCCAGCTCAATAATAACTTAGTCAAATTTAAAAAATTACTTTTCAATTGTAATAGCTCTAATATAAAAGTAATTTTCAAAAAAAATGTTTTTTTAAATCTTTATAATATATGTAACATTTTCATAAAGCTCTTGTTCTTTAATTACAACTGTAATGTCTAATTTTTTTCCCCACCAAATGGATTTCAAGTAAAATAATTCTATATTTTATAAAATAACTATATCAATTATTAAATAAACGTACTCTACATTTAATAGAACAGAAATATTTATTAGTTATAATGTAAGTTAGATATTTTACTTAATTTGAAAATTGATATTTAAATATTATTGATGATCCCCATATTTCAATGCTTAATTTCTTACATTAATTTCCATAGTTCAATGTGATCCTTGATGGTATAGGCAAGAAAAGACTAGTTTATATTTTAGGGTGAAGTATTCATCTATATCTTAAATTTCAGCAAATTTTCATAATTCATAAACTTGAATTTGTTAAAATTTGTATTAAGAGATATAAACATTACTTAATTGAATGTTGCACCTAATTTTTTGACATTTATGATAACTTCATAAACATTAAATTATCAAAAATTTTGTTTTTTAAATCAAAATGTCTTTGATTGCTATGATGGGTCTATTAACATAACTACCATTATTATTATGACTAATTTTTTTTTATCACAGTATAAAAATTTAAAATAGTATTTTAATTATTATTTATTATATTTAACTAAAATTGAATAAACATCCAATTTTTTTAACACTATTTATATTCAGACTATTGTCCTCATCTTTATTTTTATCACAATGTTACAGTCAGTGTGCCCTCTAACCTTCTTCAGGTATATATCAATCTAGGTAACCTATATGCAATTTCAAACTAAACTCTTTAAATTACAGGGGTAGACTGTTCTTGTTTCATTGCTCATGTCTTATTTTAT
This sequence comes from Acanthosepion pharaonis, assembly GCA_903632075.3. Lineage (NCBI taxonomy): Eukaryota > Metazoa > Mollusca > Cephalopoda > Sepiida > Sepiidae > Acanthosepion > Acanthosepion pharaonis. The sequence goes on along the minus strand of CAHIKZ030000316.1, from coordinate 71,788 downwards.
TTAGCTTGCCCATTTCCACTGAGTACAAGTACACACTTCCCAACTCAGTGATTGAACTCATTGCTACTATGTTAGCAAATTCACAAAACCATGCTTTTACTAGGCTTTGTCCTGTAGGACAATTGCTTGATTAAACTTACAGCTTTAAACCTAACCTTCACTGCTGCTACTGCCTATCATATTTTGATTACTGCTGCTGCAGTTGAAGACTTACCATCATTTCTCTTTCTTTATTAGCAGTTCCCATATTGTATTTCTATGCTAGGTCTACTAGGGATGTCTTCAAAGCCTAGCGTATTTGCTAATGCTTTCAGATGTCTAACTCTCGTGTGTTCTTGCCTGTCCAGTATTTTCACTTCATTCCACAAGGGTTGATGACCACCCTTTTCCTTCTATACATGATCAGCTATGCCCGATTTTATCATTTCACTACAGCTTTTCAATGTTCCTTCAGCCTTATTTTTAGTGGGTGGCTTGTTTCACCCTTATATTTTGTCACAACTGCAAGAAAATTCAAATAAAAACATCCAATTTCTTAGCAAAATATCTACATAACTATACAGCTGCTACTAAAAGAACAATGTCAGCAATTTAAAGTACTTAACACAGTATATTTCTGTAAATTCTAGATTGAACATCATTCAGAAAAAAATTTCAGATCACAATTTAGCTGATATCATTCTTATTAACACATTCATCCTCCCATACACACTCAACCTACATTAAAAAAAGGATATAATTTTTACTCTTATCTTTCTCTTCATGCTGCAATTACTTCAGAGTCCATGAAATTTCTTAAGGACATCAGAAAATATTGTGCATTACTTACTGCAACTTTATACAACATTTGCTAAATTCCACAAATATTTTTCCAAAATTCTGTTCTCTAATTTGCTACAAAATGTTACCAATTTGGGACTTGGTTTGCATAGTAGGTCTTATCTATAGAGAAATTGATAAGATATTCCATATCAGCCATATTACTCTAAAAAGCTTGAAATCTTTTTTTGTTTACTGTGGTATTTAAGATAAATGTACACTGACTGTATTTATTTAGTGTTTTTTAATTATCTTTCTCTCTTCTTTTTTGTATTTTTTTTTTTTTTTTTTTTTTTTTTATATGATGTAATTGAAACAGGTTTTTTGGTTTTATTTTTTTTTTATTTTTTTTTTTTTTATGCTCCAAAATATTTAAAATGAAAACAAATTTTAATTTGTTTTAATTTAGTTACGTATCCTATTTATTTTTTTTATTTTATCAACAATTTACATTTTCTTTAAGCTTATAATTTTTGTTTAACAATTTTCTTGCAGGCAATGGAGGATGGGCATGGACGTTATGGGCCAGAATGTGACTGGTGGTCATTAGGTGTGTGTATGTATGAAATGCTGTATGGTGAAACTCCATTTTATGCAGAATCCTTAGTAGAAACATATGGAAAGATCATGAATCATCAGGTAATTATATTTACTTTTTTCTTTTTGTTTTTTTTTTTTTTTTTTTTTTTTTTTTTATATCTTTTAAAATATGAAACAGAAAATTTTCATTCTGTTTTTATAATTTGGGTATAAGCTGCTTATACAGTATGCCATCCTAAATTATTTATGCATTTTGAAATTCTTCAATGAAGCCCCAAAAGATTATGCAACAACCCTAAAAGATAGTAGATTTTTGGCAACACACACATTGTACACTACAAAAAAACACAGTAGGAAAAGAAACACAAGATTCAACCCACAACAAAAACATAAAAAGAAATGTAGGAAAAATATTTATTAAACTCCTACACGACTGCTTCCACCCATCAAGGACTTTCCACAAGATATTCAACAGCATTACAGTAAAAATCAGCTACAGTTACACCAAGAACACAACACAAATCATAAAAAAGCACAACAGAAAAATAAGCAACAAACCACTCACACAACCACATTTGGATCTACAATTATTTCTACCCTATAGCCTCTTGAATAATTTGTAACATATTTACCAGCCACCTACTAAGTAATAGAATAATACATTAGACCTTACTATCCATAATGCACCATTGACCAGCATATATAGTCGAGGCAAAGCACAACACACAGCCTGAAGGTGACCTAGGATTGAGGATATTGGCTACCTGAGTCAACATTTGTCATCCCAGTCCATTGATCATTTTCTTTTGGTTTAATTCTCAGAATTTAACTTAGCTAGGGTATGGATGGTCATCAGCCTTTTTATTTTCAGTTTATTCCCCTTCTCCTCCCCATTTAGGTGAGAGGGATTGCAGTTCTCTGAATGTGGGATGTCTTTCGTTTCAAGGGTGAGTAATTTTAATAATCCCACAGTATTTTTCATCCAGTTAACTGTTATCTCTGCCATGATTAGACTGTGGTGTTTTTGTTACTAACACTGTTTCCCTCAGCTGTGTAAATATTGTTACATTATGAACATTGGGGATTTTATCAATCCAGCCTTCCACAAAAACTGTACATATGGGATTAGGTCAGGATTCTTAGAGCAAATGTGGCATTATGTCTGTGTAAGGCAGTGTTGTGTAGATGAGATGTTTTGGTGAACGAAACAATATATGAATGACTGGGTCAGTGATTGAGGCTAGCTAAGTTATTGGTAGGACAAGTGAGGACCGGCCTCGCCCTTCCTCAGCATTTGTTGTTTATCTCAATGTCCAATTGTGTGTGTGTGTATAGGAAAGGACAATGAGATTTACATTTCAGAGTTCTTAACATTTATTTTTAAAAAACAGTGCTCAATACAACAGTAATGCATAATATTATAATTGTTTCTTTTAAAAATATATAAACATCACAACACTGAAATTCCCATGTTTCAAAGTTCAATTATATAAATTAAACTTAAAATACAAAGTTCTGTTCATTATCAAGCAATGCTAAGAATAATTTTTTAGGAACTGATTTACTTAATTTATATTTTATTGGTTTCTTTTAAATGCCAGAAATATTTACATAAGCATGTCTGGCTGTGGTATTTAGTATTATTGAAGGAACTTTGTGTTGGTTCCATCTTAATTTAAATTCATTCTCTGTACATCCTACATAGACTCTAACATAATTAGGATTCTCAATAGATGAGATATTGCATTGATAAACCACGGATTTTATGCAACATTTATTATTCAGAGAGCAATTTTCAGGATTTCAAGTTACATAATTTTTCTTTATTTTTGTTTATTCTTATTTCAGGATCTATATTTCTTTGATTTTAGTATAAGTATTCATCATTTTGGCATTATGCTTCTTGATAATCCTCTCTAAGTTCTCAGTACAACTGTAACTTATTTTTAAGGTATTTTTCTAAAACATTTTGCTGAGTTTACTATTTCTAGAAAAATGTTTTGATTAATGCAATGAATTTTTAAATCTAAATATTTCTGGTATTTAATGAAACCAATAAAATACCAACAGGAAAATGAAAATTAATAATAAAAAAGAACTTGTAGGTCTTTAAATGACCCATGTCCTTTGTGCATACATGAAAAGTTAAATATTAAGTTTCTGGAAAATAAAAATTTATTAAATCAAAGAAATGAAATAGTGAGTTTTTTGTAAACATTGCCAAGTTTTTTCCTCAAGTAATAGCTAATTTTTTTAAAGATGAAACTAACATTTATATATGATTTTAAATAGAATAGTTTATAAGTACATAATTAAATCCTAATATATTAATTTTAACATTACCATATATGTACTTAATTAGTAGATAAATTAAATATAATATCTTAAGTCGGTATGAATATAAATATTGAAAATGTGACTAAATATTTGAACGCCTCTTTGAAAAAAATCATTACTGAAATTTATAAAAATCAAAATTAAGAAAATTAATAATAAAAATGCCAAATGTATTGCTATTGAAGCTCAGATGATGTGTTGGAACATAGACACTATCACAAATTTCTACTTGGTAAAAGGAAATTTGTATCAATAGACATATACACCAGCCCCCACCTTGACTTGACCGACTTGATAGCTACAATACATTAGATACACAAGTTTTCTAAATAAGTTAAATCTTAACACTCCTAAAATAAAAAAGATGGAATTTTCCTTAACCCCAACATCTCAAAATATCAATTTTTTGTAAATTAAGTAAATCAGTTTCTAAAATGTTATTCTTAGCAATGCTTGATAATGAACAGAACATTATAATTTGTATAATTGAACTTAAATTGAAGTTTGACTTTTGAAACATGGGAATTTTGGTGTTGTGATGTTTATACAGTTTTAAAAAAACAATTTATATATATATATATATATATATATATATATATATATTTCTGTTTATACATTATTTTTACAGATACAATTTAAGTAAGTACTGTTTTTAATTAAATAATATTCATTATATTTGCTGGCCTGAATGTTCAAGAAATTACATAGAAAATATGCATTCTCTAACAGGAATTGAACCTGTATTCCTATATGGAAACTCATTTTATCTGACATGCTTTTTGTGAAGAGTGTTGACAGTTGCATAGGTAGATAGATTTTGATGATATTCTTCTCTGCAGCAGCTACGAGCTTTACAAAATATTTGGTAATTATCTCAGTTCCTTTGTTATCATCACTAACAATCATTTTGCCTTTCACCATCAGTTAATTTTTTGAACCTTAATAATAAAGAAGGTAAGGGATACAAAACATAAAAATGGCTGGGTCAGACAACCTTAATACTGAAGGCATCAAATATGTATCAGACAGCATTAAAGAATACATATTCTCATATTTAACAAGATAGCAGAGGAAATTAATTAAGCATTGTTCTTCCACTTCAAAATCCTAAACCAAAAGAGATGAACTATGTAACAACCTTTGACTAATAGTGCTTTCCATCTTGCACAATGTACTGACCATCAATCTACTGAATAGAATTTTGGGGCAGATGAGAAAGAATCATTTAATCTGACCAAGCAGCATATCAACTTGAGTGTTCAAAAGTGAACAACTAAACTTTTAGCAGAAAAAAAAGTATTTTTGGTTATGTTTGACAAAGACTTTGATAATATTAAGAAAGCAACTATTCCAGTACTTAGAAATTCCACAACCAAATGAACTTCATTTACTAAGCATACTCACTAACATTGCTGTTATACAGTGAAACTTAGTGCAGTCTTAATCAACTTCTCTCTAGTACAAATACTGAAGAATGAAGTGGAATCAATTTCTTAATACTCTTGAGATCAAACCAAGATATGCTGATGACATAATATATCTCGCTGGCAATTTTGAACAAATACAGAAATAGATTCTTAGCATGCTTGAAAAAGAACTCAATGTGAACCAAAAACTAGTATCTACACTATACCAAAGCCACCTTCATTACCACCAATGATGGAAGAATTCATCCAATGCAAGAATGACAAATTGCTATAGACTGTACTTGATTGGCTTATTAACTACAAACCACTAATAACTTAGAATGAAGCACCTAATTGAGAAAACTGCAAAATCTTGGCAGTTACCTGAACACAGAAAAACATTGAAAACAGAAAGAGACTTGCACTTCTAACTATTCAGATATACAAAAACATTTTCAAATCCAATATCATCTATCATCAATTCAAAATCAGAACATTCTCTAATCACGTTTCAAGTTTGTACAACTCAGAACTCTGAGGAATTACAAGTACAGATGAGAAAAATATTGATGCTTTCCAGAGAAAGTTACTTAGACTTGCCCTCAAATATTGACTGGACTTGCAAAATCTCAAAAGAAGACATAAGACAAAAGGTGAATGTTGGAGAAACACTAGTGAGAATTCATTACTTAGAATTGCCCTCAATATCCATTGACTTTGCAAGATTTCTTATGTTGAACTATACAAGACAAAATGCTGACCATCAGAAATGGGAAGTTTCTTGGATATGTAATGTTACTGACTAAAGAAACACCAGTGAGAAAAGTGCTGGAATAATTCTCCAGTGCATGCAACAAGAAATGCTTAAATTTAAATTGCAAATTATTTGGCAGCTACTTGAACCCATGAGGAGCATTGAAACAGGAAGTATCTTGTCCTTCAAAGTTTTCAGAAATGTAAAGGCATCTTCAAATCTAACATCATCTGTTGTCATCTCAAAATCAGGATATTATTTACACATCAAGTGAGTTTTTATAGAATTCAAAACTCTTGGGACTTGCCTGTACATATTGAGAAAAATATTGATGCTTTCCAGAGAAAATTATGTAAACTTCCTCTTGATATTTACTGACCTTGCAAGATCTTGTATGAAAATATATAAGACTAAATGCAAAAATTGGAGCAAGAGCATCAAAAGGAGATTCACTTTCCTATGATATGTAATGAGATTGCCTAAAGACATACCAATGAGAAAAACCTTAGAATAATGCTTTAGACCATGCAATAAGAAAAGTAGTTGTCAAGAATTAAAGCCAATATTGCAAATCAAGCATCTCTCTTTCAGCTGGAGGGCTTAGCCTCAGACAGAAGTAGTTGGAATCACCATAAGAGATTACTCCTGCAATAATGCATTTTGCATAATAACAAAGATAAATAAACTTAACAAAACATCCATTTAAATGACATACTGGTGATTGAAAATGTCTTTTTTAAAGATGTACATGGAGTTTTTGTTACTCTTACCATGACTATTACTTTTTATCTATTTTTGTAATCTAAAAACAGTTATACTAGTTGCTTTTGTTCAAATCTAAGTACTGGAAAAATAAAATATTGCATTTTATTTTATGTTTAACTGTTTTGAAAGCTGAAATTGGAGGTTTTCATTTCAAATTTATATAAATTGTTCACATCTTGAAATGGTATTAAGCCATTTCATTGGTATTTATTAAACTTGATTATAATAAAGTAAATTTATTTTGTTAAATGATGTCAAAGTTATTTCTTTGTCATTTGATTAATATACTAATGTTTTTTCTTTACTAACTAAAATCTATTTCTCGGGTTAGCAATTGACTATGATGTTATTCTCATGTAATTGTCAAGAAGTTTTTATAGTCTGAACTTGTCATTATTTTCTTTTTATCATATGACATCTCACCATCTTTGCTTTTTCTCAATTTACTAATGACACTTTTCCTTTTCATTGACATCTATTATAACTGAAAAGGTAAAGCCTTTGCAAAATCTCTTCTCAAATATTTATACAGAAAATTTATTTATTACAGAACCGATTTGAATTCCCTGATGATAATGAAGTAACACCTGAAGCAAAAGATCTCATGAGAAGACTCATCTGTAGTGCAGATGAGCGGTTTGGTAAACGAGGATTAGAAGATTTCAAATGTCACCCCTGGTTTAAAGGCATTGAATGGGACAATATTAGGGATGGTCAGTATTCATTTTTATTTATTTTAACAATACATCAGCATTTTAACATTTTAAAAGATAAATTAAATGCATCTTTATATAATTTATTAACTAAACCAAATTTTTTACTTAATTCCTTGTTTTTATGTCCATGATAAAATTAAAATTTTTGATTTGTATTTTCTTTCTTAAGGTTGATTTATGCATGATGTTAATTTAATTTGAAAATGGGTATACTGGAATTATAGAATTTATATTGCCTCACATTTTTTGAATTTTTCTTAGATTTTTTAAAAATTTTGAGTAAAGTTTTTTCATTATTCCACATATTTGTAATTTTCTAGGTTTTCTTCTAGCTGTGAGGTGTTTTTTAAAAACAGTATTTCACTCATTTTAATAGAATGACCATTAAAGTGATTTTTTTTTTTTTTTTTAGGATAGTTTGTCATAATGCAATAATTTCCATTCTTTACCATTGGTAAAATTCAACTAGATTTTTTTTTCTTAATTATAACTAATCTGTTAACTTTTACAAATATATAGCAATTTTGCTGAAAATATTATTCTTTTTAGACCAATGCTGATAAAGAATGACTAATGCTACAAAGATTTGCAAAATACCTCTTCAGTTCCTTAAATGTATTTCATGTTTGAATATTTTTAATCAATTATACAGAGGGCCGACACTATTTTTCAGACACTTTATTTTTTTCAAGTTTTAGGTAGCACAGGCAGTCTGTACTGTTTTAGTGTAATGGCAATAACATTTAAAAACTGTTTCTATACTACAAATGGAAAATTCAAATTATAAGTATTTTTATTTTTTTACAAATTTTCACATTGTACAGGCAACAGTATTTTTCAGACATTGCAGAAACAATGCTAATAGTTTATGACAGCACTCTTTTTTCTTTTTTTTTTTTTTTTTTTCAATGACTTCTATCAGCCTATCTTCATGATGTTCATACATATTGATAATAACGTCTCTTCGTGTTTCTAGCAGTCTATTTTTAGCATCTTGTATGCGCTGCCACAGTTCAGCCTCTCTGGTTATTTCTGGCCCATCATAAACAAGCTCTGCAAGCATTTCCCACATGTTTTCAATTAAATTTAAGTCTGGACTTCTTGCAGGCCATTCCAGAGTAGTTATATTTGCTTCACGCATCCAATTTTTCACTGATTTGGCCACATGGATGCTGCAGTTATCTTGCTGCAAAATAAAATTACTTCCCATTTCTTTTTCTATGAGTGGTAGGGCTCTCTTTTCCAAAAATTCTCTGTAGCTCAAGCTATTTTGACATCCTTTTAACCACTCAAGCCACAAATTTCCATTTGGAAATACCATACCCCAAACCATGACGACTCCTCCTCCCATCTGTCGCTTGTTGAGAATAACAGGTTCACCTTTTCTCTACCATGTACACCACCCATCAGGTCCATCGAACTTAAAATGTTTTTCATCAGTAAATATCACTTTCTTGAAGTCGACATGGTTTGTTATCCATCTTTTGGCGCTTCCCAGCCTTGCCTCCTTGTGTTTTCTCATTAGTTTAATTCTTTTCTTGATTTTAGCATACTTAAGTCCAATATTAAGTATTTCGTGTAGCTTTCTTTGTACAGTTCGAACACTGACGTCAAGTACACACTTCTTTACTTTCTTCACTGTTACCTTTTCTCCAGATGATAACAACCTCGTAACACTCCTCTTCATTCTTTCTGTTCTCTTGGAAATTGTTTTTTTCCGTCCTTCTTCTTCTTCTTCTTCCGTTCATAGTCTGTACTTAGCGTGTATTCAATTGTTGATTTCGGTAGCTTCATCTCAGCGGCAATCTTTCAGATGCTGAGCCCATCTTCTCTTTTGGACCAAACTGATGACTTTTTTTGAATGCATTCTTCTTCAAGATTTTAATACGTTTTTGCAGTGAATGGTAAAGATACTCAAATGTAATGGTCAGGGTAAAATTTACCTGCAGAAAATTTGCATATTGTAGATGTTCGACGACTAAATCATTAAAAAACCCAGAATTTGTGTTATGTCCGAAAAATAGTGTCACCTAAGTTGAAATAAAAATAAAGAAAACATGAAACCAAAGACAAACCCATCAATCAATGTTCATATCATTAATGGACAGTTACTGCTGAACTACCTACTCATCAACACAAAAGCTCTTGGCAGCAAAAAACACCTTTAAGCACACTTTTCAAAGTGTCCCAAAAATAGTGTTGGCCCCCTGTATACCATTATTTTTTTGTTACTCTATACATGAGTTTCTATATTTTACACTAATGCAGTGCCTTATATTGCAAACCATTCACAATACAAATGCTTACAAAATTTTACACATTATATTCACTTAATTAAATTTTTTTTTTTTTTTATAAGGTTAAAATGCATTATTTATATTCTGTGCTAATAGGAATATACACTTGAAAAACATAGTGGATAGAATAAGTAAAGGTTTATTGTAAAAACCAATACAATAAGAATAAAGTTAACAGTTATGCACAAGGTCGTCAGTAGTTCTTATGTAAGTCTGAGTTGTACTCAACAGATCCCAGCTAGATTCTGTAGTCCTTTGACTTACAGATATTTATAGGTAGTTACTACCTATAGTGTAGTCACTCATTGGGGTTACCAGGTTATTCCATTATCAAAATGTATTATCATAGATGAAAAATCTTGAAGGTTTTATTTTAACTTTAATTGGAAGATAAAGGATTAACTTTACTATTTCCAATAAGCAAAATACTCTGGTGTATTTCAAACAGAAATTCTATTGGTTGGAGTCAATTCATTGGGGTGGGGGGGTTAAAAAATGCTGATTAGCGCCCTTTTTTAGCTATCTGCCATCACAGTGAATTTTTCTTTATTACAAAATCTTCCAAAAATAAAATGTACTTTTCTGAAATTTTATTCGAGGAATATTGGCTGATTTAAAGTATAATTAATCTGATTTAAAAAAAAAAAATATTTACTTTCTGTTTAAAATAACAGAGAAATGGGGTTTTAAAACAAACAGTAATGGTGATTAAGTGCTTGTAAAAGCTCATAAATCACTCAAGTGCTTCAGGAGCATCTGTCAAGCAATTTACGAGGTCTTGACATGTTTATTATTGTTCTATGGAGACTTTATCTGTTAAAACATAATTTAAAAAAATGATGGGTGAACGTTTTTTTATATAATTTTTAGGTACTCTCTAATCTTAAAAATGTTGGAAATATTCTCCAGGAATGTTGACTTTAAATTTAATATAGTCCTCAATCTTATTTTCTGATGATGTCATGTATGGTTAATCATACTTTCAAAATGGAAATGTTTATACACATAAAAAAAATTATTTTGAAACTTTTATTTAAAATAAAAAAAATTCTATAACCAGCTCTGTTACACTGTTAACACATAAAAAAAAAAACAAGATTTTTAATCAAAATTTTGAATGTGTTAGGAATTAAAATTTTTTTTTAAAATACTTTGGTCTTTCCTCTTAATAATAACAAACATTTTGATGATAAAATTTTCATTTTATTAAGTTTGGAGCATTTTTTTCATCATGGTATGCTCTTTTTTTTTTTTTTTTTTTTTTTTTTTTCAGTGAATTAGTGGAGGTACCTAAATTAATACCATAAAATAAATGATATTCTGTATTTTGTTTATTTTTATTCAGTTAAAGCTCAGTATATTCCTGAAGTCAGTAGTCCAACAGATACCTCAAATTTTGATGTTGATGAGACCGATTTCCGTCACACTGTAAGTATATCTATGAAAAAGTTGAGCCTTCATTGGAGCTGAAATTTGAAAAATTATGCAATTTTTGTGTAAATATTTTTGTTGAGAGTTTGTGTGTGATAGAAAATAAAATTGGCCAGCAGTTCATGTTTGTACCCTGATATATATATATATATATATATATATATATATATATAATATTTTTTTAATAATTTATTCTATTTTTTAAACATTGTTATTGCTAATTTTTCTATTCTGGAATAAAAGATAATTATCCAGTCCTCCTTCATAACTCTTAGCTTTTTTTAACTTTTCAATTAATTACATGTTAGATTTCTTTATTTTTCTGTCTTTTAATATTATCCTTAATCCCATACATATTTTGAAATATCAGGGGCAAGCATACATCAAAATATTGTCGTGCTTTGGACCTGGATGAATGAAAATGCTTCATAACTAAAACAATTATGTAAATTTATGGCAACAGTCTGTTTTGGTACATTTAGGGTAGTAGCTCAATTATGTATGCTTGCCAATGAGGCAATATTGGTAGCATGGTCAGGTATTGTTAGACAAATAAAATGTATAAATGCATGCATAACTACAGCTTGCTTGATTTTTCTTTTTTTTTTCTTCAAAGAAAAATTTGCAAACAAGCAAATTTATTGAGTTTTAAATTCTTTGAAAATTAAATTATACATTTGTGACATGTTATTTGAGTAAAATTAGAACATTTAAAGTTAAATTAATCTAATTTGAAATAAATATTAATTACTTATAGCATAAAAAAAGCAATATACAAACATTTCTTAATAATGGGTTCCTCTTTCTTTGATCTTTATTGATTTATGGAGAAGGACTTAAGGTGATGACACCTTGTGGATAGCCAGAAATGACATATTTATGAAAACTAAGTGAACGCTTTTCTTTTTTTTTTTTTTTTTTTTTTTTTTTTTTTTAGTTTTTAACTACCTAGCAAATTTTACAAATTAACATATTTTCAGCAATTATTTAATATTTTATTGACTTTTAGTTAAGTTTTTAAGAAGCTTATGAAATTTGCATTTTTTTTCTAGATTCTTAACTTTACTATCTTAAATAAAAATTAATTAATTGAAGTATGATCCAAACTAAAATAAATACATAAAATAAAAATATTTAGTGAAATAGCAATTAAGAAAAGTAAAACTTTTTTTGATATTTTGAAGGGATGATTTGCAAAGACAATAATAATAAAACAGAACTGAATTAAGTTAAATAATTGCAGTGTGTCATAACACTTAAATCAAATGACCATGTCATCTATAGATTCCCATAGGTAGAAATTAGGAACGTTTTTTCACTTAATGGTATCAAATTGCATTCTTGAAAGCAATGAAGAATTTTAAATGATTTTTTAACAATTATTATAATTAAAATTTTTAAAAAATGAAAAAATTGTTGTAAAAATTCATTATTCATCAAAGAAATTTTATTTCTTCAGACAATAATGTCCTTAATATAACTTACTTACAAAAGCAATTAAGTTTTTTTTAATTAAATGTCATAGTTTTATTGCATTTTTTATTTTACAAGTCAGAGCAGATTTTCAATGAAATGGTAACAGTTTTGTTTCACTGAAACAGAAAGCAAATCATCAATTATTTTTGTAAAACACAAAAAAAATTGAGTTGCTTTCTCCAAAGAGTCCTGTTTTTAACTAATGGAAGCCACAAAACCACCCCGTTAAAAATTTAATTTCTCAAAATTTCATGAAATTATGTAAGTCTCATGTAACAAAATAAAAAAAAAAAAAAATCTAAAAATGAAAATTTCAAAAATAATTTCATTCATTTCTGAATGTCCTCAATGTTTCCATAAAATCTAACAATTGTTTGACTTTTGTAGAATTTACAAATCACTGTTTTCTTAAAAAAAACTGCAAAATAAAACAAACCTTTTTTTTCTCTAGTTTGTGCTAGAAAGGAGTAAAAAAAATTTAAAAAAAACTTTGGTCTTTCCTCTTAATAATAACAAACATTTTTTTATGACAAAACTGTTTTTATTGAGTTTGGGGACTTTTTTCATCATGCTATGCTGTTTTTATGCAACCTAGTGGAGGTACCTAAACAAATGAATGAATAAATACAAAATAAGTAATAATAAAGGAGTTAACAACTATAAAATAGCTGTAAAATAACTTCATTCTGGACACATAATTATTTCTACTCAATAGTTTTCAAAATAATTTAAAATATAGCTGTTAACAGTTAGGATAACACAAACTGAAAATACCTGACCTTATTACCCATAATGCTCCATTGAAAAGTAATGCTGTCCAGATATATTTTTTTCCTGAAAATTTGTCATTCTAATTCTTTTTTTTCTTTTCTTTTTTTTCCAGGACTCTCAGGCTCCTCCAGGACATGGTGCCTTCAGAGGGCACCACTTACCTTTTATTGGCTTTACATTTACTGAGAACCAGTTAGTACTTTTTAATTTTTTTATTAGTCTGCATATCATTAGTTATTGCACAATGCTGTAATTAACACTCAGCTACTATTTTAAAAGTATTCTTTGCTACTGGCTATTCTGGTACATCCTATTTAACCTACTCTGTAAATTAAACTTTTATAAAAACTAAAGTACCAGTTAACATAAAAGATTAGAATTAAGCCAGAAAGCAAGCAATATATCAATTGCTAGGTCTGCTGCTAGGAAAGTTGGTTCACTGTGTCATGCTAGACAATTTTTCTTGTCAGAATATATATTACACCAGTATATATTTGCTGATCGTCTATGTATTGAATATTGCTGCCAAATCTGATCTGGTCTTTCTGCTGTATATTTAGAGATTCTTGATAAAATCTAAAGAATCTGCCATGTTATCGATCCTGACTTGGTATCTCAGCTTCAGACACTTTCACACTGTTATATTCATGGTAATTGTTCTGATGAGCTTTTTATTTTCTCATAAAATTTTATAGGCTTGGCTTCTATTGTCTGAATCGGTAACATTTTAATTTGAGAGTGCTGAAAAGTTCTCAGCCTGATCCACTTCTCAAAGTCTGACCAAACATCAGTTTTATTTTTATCTTTTTTTATTTTTTTTTTTATTTTTATTTTTTTTTTTTTTTTAAATGCATGTTGGTCAGACTGAAAACTTTTCATCATCACTTTGTCTTTTCCAAGTTATAATCTAGGATGAGTATTTCATATGATTTCCAATTTATTCCAGATTGGATATTAATATTTATCCAAACTTTAACAATGATGAAAAATAGATGATTTAATTTTTTTCTCTCTCTCTTTTTCAGTTTGTTGTCTGATCTGAATGCCTTACTACCAGATCTTGATTCAACAGATTCAGCACAAATTAATAATAAAGTTCAAGTTCTTCAAAAAACTATTAATGAATTGGAAGAAGAAAAAAAAGTGCTGGCTGAAAAATTGAAAGGTTAGTATATGACTTTTTTTTTTCTTTCTTTCTCTCAAGCTCTTTTTTAAAAAAAACTAAGTTTTAGCTAACAATATAAAGTTCCAGATCAAATTCCATTCTTTACTTTGAACTTTTCACCATTATACTTATGACTTATGGATATGACAAATTTTTCTGTTTTAAATTTTAAGTTCTCCAAAAGGAGTCAAATGACATCCATTTGAGAATCACTTCTATAATAGATTAATTTTCTATGCATTCACTATTGACAATATATTTATATCTTAAAGTAGTTTCATTGTAACACCAGTTATAGATTTTTTTTGTATATGCAAAGAGATTTCTTTAGTGGATTTTGAGTGTAGAAATTATCTGAATGATTTTGTTCCAACCACTTTTAGCTAATCTATTAGCCATTTTCAAAGTTTGGGGTTGTAAATGATGTAAAAGTTGCTGAAAGATATATTCTTAATTCCCAAATATGACCAGTATATTGTGGCTGTGTTCATAGTTGCTATAGATTGGGATTTTTATCTTTATAAGAATTTTTATTTGGGGGGGGGGCAGTTGAAGGTGCGTATCAAAGTTTATACATTTCTCTGGTGTTTTAAATGAGCCCATATGGACCTCTGGAGTTGGTTGTCTTCATAAGTGAGCAGTGGTATCTGGCATCATTATTTAAAAATTTATAAGGAACACCTTTCTCTATGGAACATTCGAATTCATAAGTAAACTTGTTCTTGTATGCTTTGATTTAGCTGGAGAATTGTGGTTGTTAATAAGGTTGGCTGTTTTTAAATTTTTTCATAAAATATCTTAATGTTATTGCTATTATCTGTAGACTGTTATTGCTTAGTTTTAAAGGGAACCAATTTTATCTCTCTATAATGTACTTGGGGAAATGGTTATTCACTAATGTTTATTTTCCATTACAGAATTCTTTAGAAATAGTGTGTGCGAGAATGATATCATGTACCCTTTTGATAGAAGGTTGTTTTTTTTTATTACCATTAATTCATATCCAAGTGGACAGTCACTATTATAATTGACATAGCAAGAGTTTTTACTTGTAGGTTTCTTTATATAGTTAAGTAGTAAATATTATAACAATTCTTTATAAGTGTAGCTTTAATGTTTCCGTATAACCGAACTTGTTCCATTGATCCATTAATACATGTTTCAACTCTATCAAAAACATTGTTTTCTTGATGTCATCACTTGACACTGTTCTTGATTTTTATGGCCATTACATGTCAACATTAGCAAGCTGAAAGTTAACCTGATTTCTATGGGGATTTCAGTCAGTGGTTGTTGTGATTTCTGCTGAAAACTCTACAACAATGTTAACTTCTTTGTCTCTACTTAAAACAAATTTCACAGAACAAACCAACAAACAGTTGATAACTACAGATTTAGTGGGGAAAAAATTGAATTTCAAATTGCATAAGGGGTAAAGAATTATTAATCTTTCTAAATACAATTTTTTGGTAGTAAAATTATTCTAGCAGTAATTCATGATAAATCAAGACATTAGTCCTGGCAATTGTGTCTGTGTATTTGTTAGTCACATTAACATTGAGGTGGATGAACTGTTTATAAACAAACCTCTGCTATTTTCTTGTCATCTTTTGTCTGTCTGTGTAGCTGACTCTCATCCATCTCATTTATATAAGGAAGTTTGCATACCTCTGATCTTGGTTTATTTCATGTTTTCTGATGAAATATTCATAACTTTTTGTTCAATAACAGATGATCCTCTTTGGAATGTAGTCAGGCCAAACCTCTGGTTTAAATTTTGATAACAATATGAACATATGAGAATTAATAATATTTCATAAATCTTTGTTGTATTGTCCCAGAGACAATTGGTTAGATTGGGGAAGATCTAGTCTTACTAAATTTTAATGAATTCTACTTTGTTTATTTGTGGTTCATATATACCTGGAGCCTTCTCCAAACACATTTTATGGCTTCTAATTATTACTTTTGTTTTTTTTTTGTTTTTTGTTTTTTTTCTCCTTATTATCCTTGATAATTAGTTTCTTTGAAATTTTTCACTGTTTAATCTTAATTATTTCTTTTTCAAAATCATCATTAGTCATTATCCTGCTATAAACATTGAACCAGTGTTGCCACTCCATATCCTATCATACAGTAAAACATTGAAAATTTTGGGTTTTTCATGGTTTTTGAAAATTTGGGGTTTTTAATGTGTAATGTATAGTAATTGAAGATAATCAGGTGTGTGAGGAGACTACTCGTATTAACTCAGTTTGAGTAAATCTGTTATCATTGTTGGCATAAAAATATCACATCAACTATGAACATAGCCACAATATAGTGGCCATATTGCAAATTAGAATGTCAGTTGTAAACTACATTAGCACGACCAAATTACTTGAAAATAGCTAATAGATTAGCCAAAAGTGTTTAGAACAAACCTTCAAACAATTTCTAAATTTACCAAGTCTTAAAAAGAAATCTCTTGTTTGAATACAAATAAAATACACAAATATCTTAACAGAAGTACCATGCCAGTCATTTTGAATGAAACTGGCATCTGAGCAGGATATAAATTTGTTATATTTACACAATAATATAATCATATCTTCTGTAACCAAAGTGTATGAGACCATTCCTAAAGTATCTAGATGGAAAGATTTTTATGTCGGTGTTACAATCCTGAAGTTGAAAAGACTAATATCAGAAAGAAACAAATACAAGAGAAAGAAATGGAAGGCAGAACACTAAATAGTTAACAAATAAAAACAATGCTCTGAGAAAACATTTTCTGGAAATTAGAAATTAATGAAGCTAAACAGCATAGATTGTGTTGATAAAAGCTAAAAATCACAATAATATCAAACAATGAAAACCAAAACAAATGTTCTGGTCTTAGAGTTACATTTCAACACTGACCACACTAATCTGAAGATGCCAGAGGAAATAGAATATACACCAATATATATCTTTGTATATTACAAAGTTTGTCTCCAAACTTAAACAACAATGAACTTAGTGATGAGGAAATCAAAAAAGCTATAAAATAACTGAAAAAAAAAAAAAAAAGCATAATTTGATATTGCATATGTATCAAATAGAAAACAGTATTTCTGTTTTCCCTCCTAAGATCAGTGTGCTGAGGATAAGGGAGGCCTATGCTGACATGGGTATTCATTGTTGGTATAAGAATGATCATCTATCAAGTTTTCCAAGTAGTAGAACTCGAGATAAACCTTTCCAAAATACAAACTATGATCTGGACTTGGAATGAAAGCAGCAATGACACATACCTTGAATTTACCATAAAAATTCAGAATGTGGAATTCATAAATACTAAACACTTCAAATAATTCAGTATATGGATCAGCTATAACAAATTTAGTATAGGAGACAAGGAAATTTAACACAGAATGGGCTGTGCTAGTAGTATTATCTAACACCATAACATACTCCAAAACCAAAACATATGAGCTACCAGGCTGGCATTTCAGTCCCACCCTTTCACTGTCAAAATGGTTAAATGTAACCGTCTCTTCTCAAACAGCTTCTTCTCCCAAACTTCCTATCTGTGGAACTCCCTTTCTCTTACTTGCTTCCCCAATGACTATAATCTTCAAATATTCAAGTGTAATGTCAATCGACATCTGACACCCTGAGCTTGTTCCCTGACCTTCTCTGTATCCTTTCCTCAAACACGCCTCTTTACTCTTGTTCTCAATCCTTCATAACTCCTCACATGCTATTGGCCCTCAGAACTTGCTTGAGATGAACTGCCTTAAAAAAAAAAAAAGAACTTATGTTTTGAAATAATCTCATCAGATCTAGATTCTTATATGGGTATCATGCATGGCATTCAATTCCTTTAGAAATGTCTAAACTGTCAGCTGTTTACAAACATTTTCTTAGATACATTGTAAAAAAAATTGCAAGAGACTGACACATCTACACAAAAAACACTACCCTGTTGGGTAGCAAAAACATCTGGTGGCACCAGGGGTAGCAGTACCACCTTAGCCACTGAAACTGTTTTACCTCACCTGGTTGGCAGCTGATGAGGACAGGGTATCACACCTACTTTCACACACATGTAGGAGAAAAAAAAAAGGTAATTTAACAATGGCTTCAAGAAAACCTACCCTGTAGGAGCATTCTTCATTGGATCTCTGAGAATGGCACTACAAAATCACAGGACTTTGCCAAATAACAGAAACCACATCCCTGGAATACTTTCAACAGCAGCAATGCCTAAAATGGATGGTGCATATAACATGAAAATAAAATTATGATGATGATGATACCAAGGTGGTGACTTCAAACATGACCAAGGTGGTGACTTCAAACATGGCCAGTACTAGAATGTAACTGATTTTTCTTAAATTGTTTTAAGAGAAAGATTTTATAAATTTCAATCGACAGTAAAGTCAACTGTTGAGTTGGTTAATGCTGAATATTTCCATATAGGGAAATTGCTAATCTCACTATTACCATTTTTATAGTGGGGGGGATGCTCAATATGAAGAGGTAGAGTATTTATAGATATAGACAGTGTAAATATAACAATAACTTGTCAGTTTCATACTTCAATGTGAGCTCTCAGAACTGACAGTCACTATACTTTGTTGATTCTTATGTCCATATTTCTATATCTATAAATGCCCTCTGATATTGTGCACTTTTCCCCTAAAAATATAGAAAATATTAGACATACACACTGCATTTTAAACTTCAAATTGTCTTCAAGCATTTCTTAGATCTATTTTTACAGTAACCATTTTTCTGTAAATTGTTTTAATAAATGTAAAAAACTTAATTTTTTCCATGGCTATTTTATATTCAAACTAATAACAATTGTATGAAAATCTGTCTGAAGTAATAACCCAGAAAAAGATATTAAATATTTAAATGAAATTTTTTTTAAAATGACTTCTCAACTTTTACTATAAACAAATTGTTATTAATTTTGCTATTTTTTTTTTATTTTTTACATCATTAAAGAGGGTAGAAAAAAGAAGAATGCAATTTGTAACAAATTTTACAAAATGAAAAGGTGATTGGCCAATGTGACTGATGTAAGGATTAGTCTTATTTCATAAAATTTTATATTTTTATATACTTTTTGCTCTTAATAATTCAGAGAACCATTTGTCAGCACAAAGAATGTGTCTAGTTTGAACTAAGATAATTTACTTTGATGGATTGATTCTTGTACCAAAATTGTTTTCTGTCAATATAGAAACTTTAGAATCTGCAGTAGGAGCTTCTATTGTGGAAATATCACCTGGTGATGCTGCTGCAGCTGCTGCTGGACCTTCCAAATCAGAAGTCAAACAATTAAAAGAAGAACTGGCTGCTTTACAAAAAATAGTTTCATGTAAGGTTACATTTTTCTTTTATTTAATCTGTGTAAAACATTAACTACTTTTTCTTTATGTAATTTAATCATATAATTTGTTCTATTTATATTTAATATAATCTATATTTTCATGTTTCAGTTTTTCTAAGATATATATTAAACAATAAATTATTTCTTTGCAGTAAAGCAGTCTGAGGTAACTAATCTTGAGAATGACTTGAGGAAATCCCAGGATGGAAAGAGTGAGCTTGAGCGCAGACTTAGGCTAATTGATGCAGAAAAAAATACATTACAAAAGGTAAAAATTCATTTTAAGCAACACAATTATTTTATATTAATATCTTTACATAGAAGTTATCTAAAAGTCTTGCTTTTTTATATGCCTTTTAATTTGGACTAGTATGTTCATCTTAAATATAACAACCAAGCAGTTATAGTTAGGTATGAGATTTTTAAGCCTGTAGTCAATCCAAGTAGAAAATTAACTAAATATGTATATTAAGCAGTTTTTTTAATTTTATCAAAAACTGGTTTATCTGAGCAAATCCATAATTTTGACTATAGATACAACAAATTGGTAGATACAGCATTGTTTACACTCACAAAATTGTACAATTAATCTCTAGAGTTTATTTTATGATTTTTCAATCATTATGCCAGTTTTTAAGTACATACAGAATTTATAAATTCTAATCTGATTCAAATGTCCAAATAGTCTATTTAGACTTTTGCTATTGAGTTTTTTAATTTTATAAAACATGGAGAGAGAAAATAATCAAGAATCTGTTTTACAAATTTTTACAGAACAAAGTTTCCTTATTTTATTTTTGAATTTTTTTTTTTTTTTTTACTTACAGGAGTTTTATGATCTTCAGAATAAATATAAACAGCAGACTAGGGAACTAAAAGAAGTGATATCAAAACAAAAAATTACCATGGAACAGTACACTGATACATCTGATGTGTAAGTAAACATTTTTCTTTTCTTAAATAAGACAATTTTAAATAGATATGGTTTATAGTTAGGATTTTAACCATTAGTACAATTAGTTTGATAAAGTATAAATTCTATGTAAAAGCTTGTCTTTTAAAAAGAATATTAATATAATTTAAATTACTGAGATTAAGGATGCAATGATCTTAATGACCATTTATTCTGTCTTAAATGTTTCTACTGCAATTTTGCTAAACATATTTTTAATCAGTATTTACATTAGTCGGACTATTGTCCTCATCTTTGTCACTATATTTGTCACAACGTTTCGTCCGTTGTACACTCCGGCCTTCTTCAGGTGGTTGGAATTTCAAACTGAACCCTTTATTTCGATTACTGGGGTAGACTGTTCTAGTTCCACGTGCCATGTTTGATGGATATCAGTTATCTCCTGCTAATTTTCCCTCTGCCTTAACCAGGTATTGAACTCACCTTCTTTTGGGTCTGTCACTGGATCTAACCAACGCCTTTATCCACTGTGCCATGTGTCCTTGAGGACATCTGGGTATGAACTTCTGAGTATTATAAACCTAATGTTTTTTCAGCATCATTTTTTAATCAAAATAAAGGGTTCAGTTTGAAATTCATACCACCTGAAGAAGGCTGGAGCATACAACGGCCGAAACGTTGTGACAAATATGGCGACAAAGATGAGGACAATAGTCCGACTAATGTAAATACTGTACATAATACCTCATCTCAGAAATATAGACAGAATATTTTTAATCTTTGTCTACTTATATAGAAGTGTCTCAAATTGATTTTGAGTGCTTGCTTAGATATAATGCTGCTTTTAAGATAACTTAAGTTTGGCACAAGTTCATTAATTTAGTACCCAGTAGAGATTAAGCTCTCTGCAGTAATTTTGTTAGTATGTGGCAAGCTTTTACTGCTTTAGCCTGTTCTCACATGAAAAAACTGTATTTGTGTACTTGGTGAGGATCACTCACACCACTTGCAAATTGGCTGATGAGATGAAGTTGCTAACCATTATAATAGTGTAAACACCTTTTTACTACTGTCCTTATTTCCATAAGCTGTTCCTTTTTTAATATGCATGTGTTAGGTCCTACTTTGTATATCATAGTAGCTAGCAAATTGGTAAATTAAAAATATAGAAGTTATGAAAGTTAATTTTATCTTTAACCATTATATCCATATTAAGCAGCAATCTTCTGCCTCTTTTGCTTTCATGTCTGTTTATCAATTTGTCTACATCTTGTTTCAGTTAGGCTTTAAGACTAATGAACAATTATTGGATATATGTAATATAAAAGAATTTGTTTTTCTATAAATTAAAGAATCTACATTTATTTTCCTGTTAGCAAATTTATTCTAATTTATTATTTGACCCTTATGCATTTCTGTATAATGAAAGAACCACACTAACAAGATGAATGAAAAATAATTTATCAATGTTTTTCTCTTGTTGGTGTACATATATGACCACATTATCTTTGATGATAAACATAAACTAAATACCAATCTTACTCTTTTTGTTTCTCAAGACTTGGGAAAACACAATCCAAGGTAAAAGAACTTGCACGAAATGTGCGTGACCGAGAAGAAGAAATTGAAGATACAAAACGAAAAGTAGAAAGCATGAAGATGGAACGGCGCAGGTCTGAAAAAACTCATAGTGAAGTAAGATTTAAATACCTGTTTTCTAAAACTAAAAAAAAAAAAAAATCATCCTGTCTTGTAAATATTTTCTTGGTCATTTAGTTGTTTGTATTTTAAGTCCACATACTGATTAAAGTTTTTAAATAGATGTGGAATTGATTTAGCTTAATTTTCATATTGGTTTACTATGAATATACTAAAAATTAAAATTATAATATATATTTGATATGAAAAATAATATACACAATTACTTTTACTAGGAAAGAAAAATGAGATCTTGTATTGCAATATTAAATAGTAATTTATGTCAAAATATTTTAAATTAAACCTGGCTTTGAAAACTGTAAAATGCAAAATATTTTAACAAAGGGACACAATCTTTTTTTTTTTTTTTTGCATTGATAAAATTTCAAACTTGGACACTAAAGGTTTAATTAAGGTAATATTACTCTACTGAAATGGGGGAAATCATTTTAGTAATTTAATTTGATTTGATACACATTATAAATGTTATTTCAGTCTAGTTTACTTAGTTGAATCGATGAAAACACTGTAAACCTTCTAGCTAATCTATCATACACATCCATGTGTGAACTTGCTTTCTTTTTTTTTTTATTCCTGTATTAAAGTTTGTTTTTTTTTGTTTTTTTTTTTAGATATATTGAAAATGAAAATTTAGTTTGTGATACCTAGTGAGAAATAACTAGTTACATGGGGCTCTTTGGATTTTTGTAGATGATTTATCCTTAATGAGTGTCTTGCTGGATGTAGTGAATTAATGTAGTTCTTCAGTTTCATTTAGTTATACCCTCTAGAGTTGATCACAGTTGATAATTAAGAGCTGGAAGAAGGTGAGGCTTTCTTCCATGGATTATTTGAACTATATCTATGGTTATTATAAAGCAGTGGAGGGTGTCTTTGCCCTTACAGACCAGCAGCTTATTGTTATTTCTCCATCTAGACTGTGATTATATTTCACTTCTAATAACATTTCTATAAATATTTGGTCATCTTTCCAACAGACGATTGCTTGATGTAACAGTAGTGATAATCTCTATATTGAAATTTTCTGTTATCTCCTAATCTGGCATCATCAAATACACCACCAAGATTACCAAACAGCAGCCATGGTGCTCCATGAATATTTATATAGCACTGAATAAAAACCCATAAGAGCTATATAATAAAAAGTTGCGATTAACAGAAAAGAAAGAACTCTCTCTTAGATCTAAAGTGGGACAACAGGTAAAAATGATCCTGGGGTTATACCCATAGTTTGTGTCACTGACTGTAGACCCCTGTTTGGCATGGTGAAGTCATCAAAATTTGTTGCAGAAAAATGATTATAGTTTAAAATAAGTGGTATGAAAGAATTGAGAATGGGCAGATGAAGGTTTTGTGGTATGAAACCAGAGAACATTTGGTATATTGCCTTATTAAGCATTGTACATTACCTTTCAATATTAAATGTTTCTTCAAAAAGTTGTATTACGAAATTTCATATTTAATTTTTCTAAATTAATAAAAATATTTTTAAAAGGTCTTGGAGGAGTCTTTTGAACTTTTTATTGGTTGAATTCTGGAACCTACCTACTGCATCTCTACTTTTTGGACTTTTTTCCAATTTAGCCAGGTTTTTCAAAATGATCCAAATTTTGATGTCAGGACTTGTCAGAGATTTATATTGGTTGTTATTAAACATTGTACATGTGGAAAAAAGATTCTCTGTCATTTCTACAGAATATAAAATTATGTATATTGAGTTGAAGAAATTAATTTCCTCACAAAACTATCTTTACTAGCTTATTAGAAAATTAAATCATTTGTAGCTCAATTTCATAAACAGCTTTTTAGGTAAAAAAAAAATATATGGCATCTGTATTTTGTCTGGAATGATTATGTATTTGGAAGATATGAAATACAAACTTTATATCAGACTAATTGTGGGTGATAAAATGGGAAAAAAAAATTCTGTTTAGATTTCTGGTATGAAGTGTCATCATTAACATTATTTATTCAGACTACTGTCCTCATCTGAATTATTTAGTTTTTTAAGATCTGAATCTTTTCTAAATTCCTTAACATAAGGGAGTAGGTGAATCAGAAAACTATCATGGTCTGACTTTCTATTGATTATCTTATGGAGCTTCTGAATCTTTTCAAATAAGCCCTTGACAGTGTCAGTTTTCCAATCCTCTTACATAATGTCAAGGGCTTATCAGAAAATATCCAAAAGATCTGTGACCCATGCAACATCAGGACAGTATTGACAGTAGCTGGACCTTGCAAAAATATCTTTGCTGGGTTAAGCCTAACACAGAGGAGAACATGACCAAGAACCATGTATATTCCATGCCTTGCAGTTGTGGCAAAGAATACAAAAACGAGACCAGTCACCTGAATTGAAGTAACAATACTAGACTGAGAATAACCCTAGAGAGTCAGATGCCTGAAAGAATCTGGATATATTCTAGGCTATGAGGGTCTCCTTAGTAGGCCTAGCATAGAAATAAATACAATATGGGAGTTGTTAATAAAGAAGCATGATAGCAACCGGTTGTATCAAAGGACATTAATTTTAAAGCTCCAGGACTCTCCCATGGGTTTAAAGAAATGGTTTGTGAATTTAGTGACTTAGATATTGAATGTTACAAGCTAGTTTCACACCATTGAACTGTGTGAGCAAGATCAAAAGAGAGATTGGCTAACAGGTTTTGATCATCTTAGATTTTTGATGGTGCTTCCATAAACCATAATATTGTTTGCATATATATTTACTAGTGATCTGAGAATGTTCTTGGGCAGTTCATTAATATTTTACAGAAAAAGTGTAGGACCAACGAGAAAACTTTGTGAGTATGCCTATATTCATCTCATAGACATCAGAGGACTGGCCATTAACAACAACCTTCATGGACCTATCCAAGAGAAAGGACTGGATAATTGAGAGGGCACTCCCATAAATGTCATAGCCAGGGAGTTTAAGCAGCCCCTATACCCCAGCTTGTTAAAAACCTTTGAGATAAGGTGCTTGCTCTCATTATGAATTTATTATCCAACACTGATCATGTATAGAGAGAAAGTTGGTGGGGGGATCACTCTGTGGAATAAAGTAAATACTATATATTGAAGAACCCTGGAGAATCGGATATCTGAAGAAACCGGTGCATATGCATATGCTAGGGCCTTCTTCATTAGGCTTAACATAGAAATAAATACAATATGGATATTGTTAATAAAGGGAAACAAAAGTAAGACTGCAACAATGGCAGCTGTAAGAAAAGCTAAAGTGAATGCAGCTAAGCACGAGAAGCATCAGCAGTCAGCTTAGGTCTAAGATTCAATGTTCTACAATCAGAATTATCCCTGATGAAGTTAAGCTTTGTCCATTTTCAGCACCTCCCCCGTATAATATATAATTAAAAGAAATGCTGAAAAGTTCTCAGTATGACTTACCAAAATCTGACTAAACATCAGAATTTTGTAGGGAATCATTTTGGTCAGAACCGTAACTTTTCAGTTTCCCTTCACATCTCTATGGCATCTGTCAATCTTGATAGGTCTCAGGGTCTACACCTAGAGAGTTTTGATTTAACTGGTGATAGGAATGCAGTTTCTTCTTACCAATCAAGTGCGCATATATATATATATATATATATATATATATATATATAACCAGTGGATGTTGCTTTCCATGTTTTGCTGCCATGATGAAGCAACATTGAAGTGTCTAAGCAAGGATACAGGAAATCGACTTTCTTATGCAGCATATTTGCTCTTCATACTATCAGATTTCAAACCTCTTTATGAAGGTTTGAAATCAGTTTCAGAGCGACTACCCTCCCAGCTTGACAAGTTCCATTGATTCAACTCATTTTTAATGTATCTTAACTACTGAAGCAGAAGTAATGGAGAATGTCTGAATACTTTCTTGCAACTTGCTTAAATTAATTCTAGCTGCATATATATATATATATATATATATATATATATATATATATATATATATATATATATATGCAGCAAGAATTCATACATATATATATATGCAGCAAAATTCATACATATATATATATATGCAGCAAGAATTCATACATATATATATATATATGCAGCAAGAATTCATACATATATATATATATGCAGCAAAATTCATACATATATATATATATGCAGCAAGAATTCATACATATATATATATATGCAGCAAGAATTCATACATATATATATAAAACCTGTGTGTGGACTTAAGTAATTTTTAAAAATTAAAGGATGGGATATCTCAATTCACTTTTTTTCTTTTTATCAAAAACTTTTCAAATCCTGTTTGTTTGAAATAATTCCACTCTTCAGGAACTTCCCCAGAAAAAGGAGATTTGCCCTTAATTGATACTTAACTGTTGCTATGTTCTTTTACAGCTGCGGCGGTCATTAGAAGAGGCAAAGTCTGAGGCAAGCAAAGAAAAGAAGCTACGTGAAAGAGCTGAACAGTATGCACGAGAACTTGAAACTGAATTAGAAGCAGCCAAACAGAAACAAATGGGAAGATCAACAAGTTCTACTAGCTTGGAACTAACTCAAGAAGTTGCAAGGTTAGTATCTATGGCAACAAGTTTTATCAATTAAGTTAAATTTATCATTAAATATTCAGATTATAGATCATGCATATATATATATATATATATATATATATATATATATATATATATATACACACACACATTATAATGTGGCTGGTATACATGCTTTTATTGTCATATTCTATAAAAATTTGCTCAATGAAGATCTAATTTCTTGATTTATATAGTTTAGTACATTGTAATGGTTATTCTTTAATTTGCTTTTAAGTTTTCTTACATGCAAACCTACATTTAACTTCTTGAAAAATTATTTTTTAATGTTGGGAATAAAACATTAGCTTTTAAAAATTGGGATTTCGTAGTAATGGAAATTTAAAGAAGTTTTAAAGTAAATAAGAATTTAATATGAAATTAAATTATTTTGAAGTTGCTAAGCTAGTTTCATTAAATATTAGCTTAGGTTTTAGATAAATTTCTATTTAGCTGTCATGTTTCTAATGATGGTAATTACATGATTCTTCTCTTTTCGTATTCAGTTCATAAAATTCTTTCCTTTTTTTTTTTTTTCTTTCCTCGTCCTTTCTTCTCCTCCTTTCTCCTCCCCTCTCCTCCTTTCTCCTCTCCTCCCCTCTTCTCCTCGTCGTCGTCATCCTTTCTCCTCATCATCCTTCTTCTCCCATGCAGCCTTACATTGTTTTTCTTGCAAGTTTACTATTTTTTGTTATTTTCTTCTTTTCAGGCTTAAAGCTGATTTAGAAAAGAAAGATGTTGGATATGAAGAATCAATTGCAAGATTGAAATCTGAACAATCTAAACATGAACAAGAATTGCTGCACCAAATACAAGATTGGGAGAGCAAATATACTGAAGCCTTTGAAGAATTAGAAAACTTAAATGTTGAATATAAGAATGTAAGTGTTTTGATTACAGTAAGCAGTGAAACTAAGGTTTTAAATCAGACATCTATCAATTTTATACTTATTCATCTATTTTGTATATTATTAAATATATCTCTTGTAGTTATGATGATATAACGATAAAATCATTTCTTTTAGTGCATATTTTTTAAAATTTTTCTTTAATCTCTGATTATTTTGTTCCTATATTAACAAAAATATTGCTTCTTGATTAACTTTTGCTTGTGATTTCATATTCAATGATAATTAGGGAATCATACAATTCTTTAAAAATAATTTAAGTTTTAGTTATTCTTACTGAGGTCATAAATTTTCATATTCTGACATGACCAAACTGCTTAACAAACATTTTTTAAAATTAATACTTTTTAAAAATCAACCTTTTATCTTAATTTCTTGTCTCACACACAACCATAAATACTTGTTTACATAAATTGTTTCTCAGTACACAAAAAATGTGGTGGTAATCTATGACTAGTAGATCAAACAAGATGGTATTCTAAGTTAAAAGATTTACAATTGTAGTAAATTAATTTAATGAGCTATGGCTTTTTTAAGTAATTAATGCAGAGTTTTCATTTTGTATTATATTAATTTGCCTATATATATATATATATATATATGTTTTTCTTTCAGCAACTAAAACAATATAATATTATTCTGAAAGAGAAGAATCAGCTTGAGCAGGAACTGAAAGATGTTAATGACAAACGTGAGTCAGTTTCACAGTGGGAGGCACAGATATCTGAAATTATTAAATGGTAAGATTTCTTTTTGCAGTACTGATTCTGTCATACACCTTTTAGCGTTGAAGCTTCAATTCTGAATGAATTGGATTAATGTAAATTATAAGAATGCAAAGTAAGTTTGATTTTTAAAATGGTATATTTTCTAACAGTCCTTGAATCCTTATTTTACTAAATCTGCAAAAATCTTATTAGTTTTTTATGAATCTGGTTTTTCAAATTGTGAAAGATTAAATTTTGGGCATGGGGTAGGGGGTGAAAAAAAGCATGGAATAGGTAAACTTCATCTTGTGTGAATTTTTTTTTTTTTTTTCTCATTTAAAATAGGTCATTTTTTTTTCTTTAGAGTTCATAGTAATTAAGTAAAAGTTCCATCTCCTATAGGCATGTGACAAAACATCCACTTGATAAATATGAAGAGATACTGAAAAACTCTTGGACCATCCAAGAAATTTTTTTTTTTTTTTTATTTGATTTAATTCAAAACCAACTTTTTTTGTCAATAGTGTATATTTCAATAAACTTATTTGTACCATTTTTACTGGTGCCATTATTACCTAAATTCATAAAATATTATACCTACTAACCTATTCATTATAACTTTTGCACATTTAGTTTTATTCCTTTATTTTTATATATATATATATATATATATATATATATATATATATATATATATATATATATATATATATATATATATATATATATATATACTGCTTTTAAACAAAGTTGATAGGAGTTGGAAAATATAATCTGACAGTATTGTGTAACATTAACATTTTTTAATAAATAAAATTTATAACATATATTTTATGTAATTAATTTTCTAATTTTTTATAAACTAGTTTAAATTTAAGTATGGGTTTTTCCATACCCTAATAATTTGTACCTTTTTATGACTTTCCTTCAATTATTTCTTTCAACTTAAAGTGAAAACTGACAATTGTTGACAATTTAAGCCTATCTTGCATGTAATTTACCCATCTTACAAAGTATTTTCTTCAAAAAAAATCTTTTTGCCCTTCCTTGATGCATCTTAAGGTTATATACTGTGTGACAGTGAAGAATTTTAATATATTTTTATGACGTATTAAGTTGAAATTTGTTTTCATTTAATATAATTATTCTTTAATTTACAAAATATTGATTTATTGTTTTTAGGTTGCTATGACCTAATTGTTATATTAGCAATTAGTTTGGATATTTCTGCTTAGTGTAGTTTTGATGGTTGTAGGAGAAAAATCATGGAAGAAGTCATAAGATACATTTTATTAGGCTTTTATTTTTTCATAATATTTGGTAGTTGAATAAACTGTCTGAAATATAACATTTTTATGTTTGTCTTAATTAGATGTAGTAATTATGCAAATGTTGTTTATACAGTTTAATTGGAAGTGATTTTATTGATTCAACAGGAAACATAACCTCTATATGTTTTATGTATTTCTAATGTTCAAACAAAATTTTACTAGGGTGAGTGAAGAAAAAGATGCTCGTGGTTACCTGCAGGCTCTGGCAACTAAAATGACTGAAGAATTAGAAAACCTTAAAGTTATGGGTGAAGATTCAGTAAGTTATCTTTTTATACTTTCTATTTTCTACTTTAAAATTTATTAAGATAACTATGGTAATTTCTGTTTGATTTTCTGGAATGAAGAGTTATTATTTAGAAATGACACCGCTAAAGCCAACAGTATAGATGACATATGTAGATGACACCTTTCATAGTCTTGCCTCACCAGAAAGCTGTATAAATACTGCTGGACCATATGAATTCAATAACACCTTTGATCCAATTCACAAGTGAAGAAGAAAATAATCAATTAGCTTTCCTGGATATACTAATAACTCACACAGAGTTCAAGACACCCATATCGCTAGGCAGTACCTAAATTCCCACCATCCATACTATGTGAAGAAAGGGATCATCTGATGCCTAGAACACCAGGCAAAAATCATGTGGCAACCCAAACACATACTAATAGGAAATGATCAGCATCAAGCGTACCCTTCCGAAAATCACTACCCTGCAAACATAACATCAGTGTCTGTATATAGAAACAAAAGGGGTCAAGGAGGTAGATTCTGAAAATTGCCACAGTCCGTCTTCCTTACATCAAGGGCTTATTGGAAAAAGATTCAGAAGATCTATGAATGATCCATACAACATCAGGATAATATTCAAAAGCAACTCCATTCTGAATTTCTGTTAAGTCTTACACAGGGGAGAACATTACCAAGGACTGTGAGTACTTTATTCCTTGCAGTTGTGGCAAAGACTATAAAGGTGAAACAACTGCCCTCTAAAAGTAAGGCTGGAGGAACATTGAAAAGCAGTAGTGTATGCATGGAAGGAAAAGGTTAGTCATCAGCCCCTGTGGAATGAAATGAATATACCGGACAAGGAAGAACGCTGGAAAGCTAGATATCTGAAAGAATCAGTGCCTATGCTAAGCAGTGAGGACCTCCTTTGGTAGGCCTAGTATAGAAATAAAAGAAACAAAAGAGAAACGCTTAGAGAGTACATTCAAGCATAACAAGCAGCAATTGGCAGGTTAGGCTTTTAATTCAAGTCCCCTACAGGACAATGGCCTAGTGGTTAAAGCATTGATTTGTGAATTTGGTGACATAGTAATTGCGAGTTCAATCCCTGGGCTGGGAAGTGTGTACTTCTCGGTAAGGAAACTGGACAAACAGTAATTGAGTAGTACTAAAAATAAGAACTAGATGATATATCTCTAGACATGGGTAGTGAAACAAGAACACTCTATTCCTGTAGATTAAATAAAGGGTTCAATTTGGAATTCCCTGTAGGTTACCTGGATCAACACGAAAGGCACAATGGCCAAAACATTGTGGTAACAACAAAGATGAGGACAATAGCCCACATGTAAATAGTTTAAATAATCACTATGGTAATATAGACAAAAAAGATAAACCATTAAATAAAACATTATATTCAGTTCTATAACCTGTGGCATTAAATCAAAGCAATGTTAAATATTGTATTTAGTGATATACATTTACTTTTTTATGCACTTTTATGACTTTAAATTGAATATTTTGATGAAGCACTTTTTGCGTTATTACCAATGTATGGATATGTTTTA
>CAHIKZ030000316.1:0-35000 GCA_903632075.3 Acanthosepion pharaonis | reverse complement strand
ATGAGATTTTTTTAATTTATCAAATTGGTCATTTGAAAAATTTTGTGTATTCCATTAATGTAATTTGTTTTTCTGAATAAACAGAAAAATAACAACAAACATTTATTTACCAGAAAGTTGTCAAAGGTCTGATGATTGGTTCTTTTGGTGTAAAACTTTTAGCAACATCATATATACCCATGTTTTTAATCTCACAAACATAATATTCACACACACACACACACACACACACACACAACATTCTTAACATTAACATTATTTTTTAAAAAATCATTTTAGATTGTGGGTAAACATCATTGTAATGCAATGCTTGTACTTCTTGAATATTATTTCACTATCAGAAGTGCTTTTTATTTGTGTGTGAATTTTAAAATACTTAACTCTTGTTGTCTTCAAATTCCTGATACAGTGGTGAATTTGCTACAATAACCTAAACACCTGTTATAAAATCATTGTATATTAAAGATAAATAAGTGTGAATTTATATTAATATAGGTATCTCCGTGAGATCGATAAAAAATAGCATAGCATGAATAAAAAGTCCTTAAACTTGATGAAAATAATTTTTTACTGCCTAAATGTTATCAAGTGGAAAGATCAAAGTATTTTTTTTAATATTTTTTTACATTTTTAATCATTTCTAGAACATCCAAAATTTTCGTTGAAAAATTTATTTATTTTTTTTTTTTTTTTTTTTGAATCAGAAAATTTGACACAAAATCAGTCATCAGCCATTTCTTTCACTTTTGTTTACAAAAGTGAAATTCTCATTAAAATTTTTTTAAAAATCAATTATAATTTTTTCAAAATTTAATTTAAGAAAATTTGAAATTATAAAGTTTATTTAATATATTTTGAAACAAACATTACTTGCTTCCTGCACTGAAAAATGTATTTTTAAAATAAGAGAAAGCCGGTCTTAACAGTGGTGTTGATTGACAAGTAATGTGATGATTTCACTATGCACTGACATCTTCCACGAGGAAAAGTTATTGTACGAAAGGTCAGAAGTGACATAGTTTAGCTTTATGTGAACCAACTTAATTACCTCGTTATTTTTAAGGAAAACTATCAACGCTCTAACCTTGTTTTTTTGGTACTTAACTTTTACCTTTATGTTTATGATGCTTTATGGAAAAATATAATACTATAAAAAAAAAAATTAAATAAGACTTGAAGAGTGAGATAAAATTTCATAAGAAAGGTATCTAATTAATTAGTTACGTTTCTTATGAAATATTATCAGTAGTGTATATTTTATGTACATTTATTACATTTTACAGTATTATTTGAATTTCCACTAATTTTATTATTAATTTTGATATTTCATTTATGGAAAAATGACATAACTGAGATAATATAAAACTAAGATTATATAAATTTCATAATACATTGTAGGTAACCTTATAAGTTGAAATGCTATACATTTTTTCTCTTTTGTTAATTTTTTTAATCTTAAGTTATGACAATGTTGAAAAGGCATTTTTTTTCTAATAGTTATATAATCAAATACACTTTTTATTTTATTTTTCATAGCCAAGTAAGAACAGAGGTTTAGAAATTCAATGCAACTGGTATCAGACTTTCATGAAATTTTTGTGCTTCACCCAATGTAAATGTAAAAAATGTAAAGGCAGTTAACAGCACCAAACAACATTTATATACAAAATCAAATCATGTGATGTTTTTATTGTATCATGTTTCTTCCGGGCTTCTGTACATTTGAATTACAGCTGTTTTTGTTTTTTTACACAAAAGTCAAGGAACAGTAAAAAAAATTTTTTTTTTTTTTTAAACTGGAGGCTTGTTGATTGTAAAAGGCTTGTGCAATTTATAATCTGTACAGATATATCTACTTAATAAAACAATTAAGTAAAGGATTCACTATTTCCACTAATTTTACAATATTTAGCAACTTTAATATAAAAATAATAAAAAAATTTAAGAAATAATTCTTTTACAAATTCATTTTTCATCAAAAAAGTTTTTTGTCTTCAGACAATATTATGCATATTCATAAAAATAACTAAAAGCAACTAAAAACATTTGAAATTAAATATCTTTGTTTTATTGAGTTTTGCATGTTACATTTCAGAGCTAATTTTTAGGTAGATGTGGTCTGATTTTAAAAAACAAAAAAACAAAACCTGATTTACTTTCCTCAAAGCCTTGTGTTTTTAACTAATATAATGACTTCAGCATTGAATTTCTAGAGTTTTCATAAAATTATTTATGGGGGAGGTTTTATTTTTGCAAGATTTTCAAAATTAATGTCTGTCATCTTAAAAAAAAAAAAAAGAATGCACAAAAATTTGCTATGTTATTTAGTACTTCCGCCAATGAAGAGAAACAAAGGTTTTTTTGTTTTTTTTGTTTTTTTTTTTAATCAAAAGTTAGAATGTTCTAAGACGGAAAATTTTTTTTTTAAAATAATTAAAAAATACTTTCTTTCCTCTTAATAGTAACGTAAACATTTTGATGATAAAATTTTGCTTTTGTCAAGTTTAAGGCCGTTTTTATCATGCTATGCTCATTTTCCAGCAATCTCATGGAGATACCTATATTAATATATTTCAATTTTTAAAATCAAATTTGTTATTGATACTCAGAATGCAAATGTAAAATAAATTGATCTGAAATATTTTAGATTGAATACAGCCTTAAAAAAAACAACTTTAATAGACAAAGGTAACATATTTATTCTTATAAATGGAAATTAATACAGTCAATATTAATAAGAGTAATGCCTAATATTTTTCTGTTATTTTAATTGATTTATTTAGATGTGTCTAATGTAGGTTCTGTCTTACATTACAATGCAAATCCATATTATTATTTGTAATTATTATCACAGGTTAGCGTATCAACAACTGTTAAGAAAAATTCTAAAAAAAAGAGAATATTTCTTAACATTGTATAATAGCTGATGATTGAATGTATTTTCTGATTTCAGATCACCAAGATCGTTCACAACTGATGAAATTCTTCCAAGGTTTTAACACATCATCTTTACCATTTGAGGTAAGCTTATTATTTTACTGTATTTAATGTTTATTTTAGTAAATTCTTTGGAATCACTATAAATCATTTCACAGCAACCAGTAATCATTTTTCAATTGTTAGTTTAGCCAAGAGACCCATTTTGTATTATTTATATAGGATAAAGCTAGAATTTCTATAATTGTTTTTAGGGTATAAATATTTAGATGGAAAAAATAAAGTACTTCTTGCATACTAATAAAGCCAGTATTTATTCGAGTCAGATTTTTTTTTTTTATATTCATTCATCAGAAAAAGTATTTCCAGATAATGGAGTTAGCCACAGAAAGAACATATGATTATAAATCATTTTGTGTACCGTATATACTCATGTAACATGCAATATTTATTTTAAATACATTGATACTTTTGACTACAGTAAAGGGATTTATGGTTTGTTCAATGGCATAGCCAGGGCCAGCAGTACATATGCTAAATTTATATCTTGTACACTATATGACACCCTTAAAATTAGTTTCAAAATTAGGTCTTCAAAAGTTACATTATACAATGTGAGTATATACGGTAATAAGTAAAATTAAACTAAAAATCATTTCCTGTAAGCTTTTTTTTTTTTTTTTTTTTTTTTTTTTTTTAACATTGAATGTAAAGAGATTTTAATAAATTTTTTATAAAATAGAATTGTTATGATACAGATGTTAAAATCTATCAACTATAAGTTGAGTTTTTAGGATTACATTGATTTGGATTGATTTTTATTTTCTAATTCAGAAGACATAATCAATGCTTTTGTTAAATGCAAATGGAATAATTGTATCTTTTGCAAGTTACATTTCATGTTTTTATAAATCGAAGTTAAAACTGTCAAAAGTTTTCTAATATTAAAAAAAACAAATATATTATCTATAAAAATCTTGTGTAAAATTTCTTGCTTAAAAAATTGGACATTTCAATATGGCAAAGAATATTGAATAGCACTATCTTTCAAAATTTATAATGAATTTCCATTTAAAACTTTATCAATACAAACTTTTCTTTCAATATTTTAATAAGCAACTAATCCTTACTATCCTGCCTAAAAATATTTACAGTTGAGTAATTATATAAAGTACAACTTAACAATGCATTTATTTTAGCTTTACTGTAAAGTTCAATATTAAACTCAAGTAAGTTTATAAAAAAAAAAATGTGTAATGAAATCCTTATTAATTTTTGCTTGTGTTTATTGGAAAAATTAACTGTCCCTCCAGTAAATGCTTATAATTTCTATTAAAGAAACTTGTTAATGTTTTGCTTTAAAAGTTTGTTACCTAAGAAGCTGATTTTATTGTTTGTACTTTGAGAACTGTAATAATGATTATGTAATTATTGTCTGCTTAGGTTTCTCTTGTCTAAACTTCAAGCTTGCATTCTTTTTGACTATTTATTTTACACTTCTTTTTTCTCTTTTCTTTCTTTCTTTTTTTTTCCATTACACTCAAGGATTGGGAAGGTCTATTAAGCTATGATTATGCAGGGAAACCAACTGAGGTAGTGTTTTCTTATTGCCAAAACATTAATCTACTCTCAACATAACAAGGAAATAATTTTTGGTTAAAATATAATGGAACTTACATATATTTATTTCTAAAAATTGTGTAGATTATTTGTTATTTAAAATTGTACAATTTTTCAGTTGTAAGCAAATTGGAAGTTACTTAGCATATAATTCAGTAATTGCATTTGTTTAATAAAAAACAAAAAGAACTTAGTTTTCTCTGAAGTATTTACATTGTTCTACTTTATAGGAGAATAAACCGGATTTTGTGAAGACATGAATGAATGACACAGAATTTCTTATTCCAATCCAATTCCTTTCTTCAATTTGAAGAAATTTCTGAAGAGAAGCTTTTAAGAGGAATGATACAATTCCGGGTTATATTTTTAAGTTTGTTTTTCATGTCACTTGGCTTGGAAAATTTATTTTCTTTTAGTTGCTTTTTACTTACTAAATTCAAATTATTGATTTCAAAGAAATACATTTTGGCCAACTTTTTTTTTTTACCATGTTTTAGATGATTGATAATCTCAATTCATTTTTTTTATTTCCCAATTTTAAAACTAAACATAAATTATGATAAAGTTGTTTTAAGTTTTATTTTGTATAGCTGGCTAATTTCTTATAGAATAACATTATTTTTCAAACTATATATGAAGAGTTTCTCTCAGAATATCTTTTTTGTTAAGATATTTTTATATTTCATGCTTAGTTGATATTCACTATTTTTAATTTATCATTTATGATTTTCTTGATGTCTTAAAGTTGGACAATAATGCATTTCATATACAGGAAGTCCTTTGTCTTTACAGGCTCTGCTGCTTCTTATGTGGAAATAATTTATTTATAATCTAAAGAAGGGGAAGGATAGAATTTTTTTCCTTTTGTAAATTGAAAAATTACTTCAACAATTGTTTATCAGTTTCATAATCCCATATATGTTATAGGTGAGTGCATATGGAGGTTCAGACCAACACTATGCCGTATAAAACCATCTTATTTAAAGTCCAAAGTAGGACAATAAAATAAAACCTTTGCTTAAATTATAGCATAATAAAAATTCAATTAATGATAATTTTTTTTTATCTTCCTTATTCTTATGTAAAGAAAAATTATAATGCATTTATTTATTTGGACTAGTGTCCTCATCTTTGTTGTTTTTATTCACAATATTTTGACTACTTTATTCTGTAATCTCCAAATGTTTATCAAAATTGGCCCCCCTCTTTGGAAATTTGAACTGAACACTTTAAAGTTACAGTGTAGATTGTTCTTGTTCCTCTCAGTGTTAGAGAAAATCTGATATCTGTTAAATCTTCCTAATAAACTCATTCTTGTGATGTTGCTGTATCTTTCACTGAATAAAAAGATATATATGCCTTTTACACTACATCCACTTAACAAACTGTACATTGCTATTTCCTTGATTATAAAAAAATAAAGTACAAAACAATATTTAAAATAACAAAACCCAAAAATCAACTGTTTTTTTTTTCTCCTACCTTGACCTCATATCATTCAGTAAATAGAAATGCTTGTTAAAAGAAAACAATATTAAGTTTAAATTATATTTCACTTATCAGCTATTTAAATAGAATTAACATATGTCGAGTTACAGGACAAAAAATTCTAAGGATAAAGATCTTAAATATCATATTTTTCTTTCCATACAAAAATTCATTGTGGTAATGGTATTCTTTAAATTCAGGATATCTCAAATGTTAAGTTTTAAGTTTTTTTCCTTAAGAATAATAATAAAAAAATAATGTACTGACAGATCCCTTAAATTTTACTGATATTTTAATTTGATCAAAGATTTTTTTATCTTATTTTACTCTTTGAGGGCTTTTGTCTAACAGTCTGGTTTGGTGGGTAATACAAAATAAATAATTAAAGTGCAAAGAGAAAAACAAATTTTTACTTATTCTTACTTCAGGAAATTTTTACTTGGTCTTACTTCAGGAAATTTTTACTTAGCACATTTTTAAAATTCAGTACTTGCAAATGCTGTTCAAACTATTTTCCTCTTACATTTTCACTTCAAAATAAAACTTACTTTATTAATTTCTATACTAGTAAGTTTAACAGCACATTTCCAATTAGTAAATGATGAGGTTAAGTTGGAGAAGAAATATTTGCAATGTTCCTGAAAAAAAAATGGTGTTAAAAAGGATGGTTATTCTCTTGACACTGCTATTACACTTTCTTTTTTTTTTTTTTTTTTTTTTTTTTTTTTTTTAAACAGTCCTTCAGCAATGTTTTAAGAAATGATGATTGGAATTTTAATAAAACCCAAACATGAAAGTGGATTTATGAATTTTCTTTATTCTTGAGAATTGGCAACAAAGATATTAAACACTACTTATTGAATTGCTTATTTATAAAAATAATTTTATATTTACAAGATTATAAAAGTATGTGAACCAACTATAATGAAATATTTATTATTTACCATTTTACCAAAAAATAAATATTAAAATTTTTTCATTCATAAATTTATAAAAATGTCCATGAAAAAAAAATTTAAATAAACACCTAACAAGTAACTAGTATAAAATATTGAAAAAAATATACATTTTCTGGGCTTTTTTTTTCATTTGCTCTTGCCACATAAAATAGCTTCTTGAGAGCATCCTCTAAACCAAACATTTTTTTAATTTTAAGCAAGACTGCAAGCACTCAATATTTTGAGCATATATCTCCCTATTTTATTGGATAAAGTTTTTATTGTTTAATTACAGAATGTTTGTAATTTTTATTGCAAATATTGTTGGTTTATGTACTTTGTAATTTTTTTTTTTTATAAATTTTTGAATAAAAAAATTTTGTTTCATATTTTTCTTTAGAAAATGGTAAATAGTAATATTTTTTAAAAGGTAAATAATAAATATTGCATTGTATTTGGTTCATGTATTTTATAATCTTGTAAATAAACATTGCTGAGAGATTTAAAAACTGTAATAGTGAATAAGCATCCTTCTGACACAGTTTTTTGTTTGTTTTTTTTTACTAATACAAAAGTTAAACATTGTCAAAAAAAAATCAAGAAATTTTTTTTTAGAATTAAAATAAAAGAACTACATTAGCATAAACATATTTGCATTAGGACTATTGCCCTCACCTTTATCACAATGTTTCTGCTGTAGTCCATCCAGTCTATATCAGCTGCTTGTCTATATAGATAGCCTTCAGAGAATTTCAAACTGAACCCATTAATTTATGAAATTAGATTGTTCTCATTCCACTGTCCATTTCTGGAGATATCTCATCTAGTTTTTGTTTAGTACTGCTAAGTTATTGCTCACTCATTTACCACTGAATTTGTGTTTGCACTATTCCTTGAATGCTACATTGACAAGTTCCTGATGAAGGCTGGAGGCCAAAACATTCAAAATATTGTAACAACAAAGATGAGAACAGTAATCTGCATTTAAATGATAACTCTTCACCAGAAAAACCTCCTTATTGGGAAATATTTTGAATGCTAAGTTATTTGTTTCTAAACTTAGTAAATTTTTAATAATGAACAGAACTTAAAAAAAAAAGTTGATGGGGAGGGGCTTAAATTGATTCATTTAAAAGCAGGCAATTAAATAAGTATAGTTTACTAAAGTGTAAATTATAAAAAAAAAACTCATAACCAATAAGACATAAAATTTGTAAAACAAAATGAATAATTAAAAAAAAAATAGTATTTTATTTGATAGAAAACAAGGTTGTACTATTCAGAAGCAGTGACAGCAAAATCATTGTGTCAACCAATACATTCTCTTATTTTTCAATTTTTAAATGATTTTCTCAATTAATTATTTAATTTACTTCATACATTTTCAGATTATTTTCTTATGCTTGTTATTCAGAAATGGAAAATTAGAATTTTTAGAATTGTAATACCCCTTTCTTATGTGTTCATAGCAAAAAAAGGGGAAAAAAATCAAACAATTTTTTTTTTTAAATTTATTTTTGTCTTATTGAAATACAAACCTACAGTATGAAAATTATTAGAATGGTTTATTTTAATTAAAATTTAAGGGAAATATTTTATGTCATTAATATAAGTGTAAACCTGCAATAGATTTGGTCCTCCTCTCTGAATTTCACTGAGCAGACAAATAACCTCACATTTGTGTCTCTATGCCTTGTTTATATTGTTTACAAAAACTGGGAAATGCTCATTGTACATTCACAAGGAAACAAAAGTTGTGATTAAAGCTAAGGTGAGAAATGACAAGGGTAGATAGGTGATATTTAGGATAACTTCTGCTATCTTTGTCATGACAGACTAACAGATCAACTTTACCGTTCGACCAGCAAGAACTCTGACTCTACCTCCTACCACTTCTCTGCCTATTACGGTCAAATCACGCTGAAACACAGGTTCTCGTACGATCACCGAAGTTAAGCAGCATAGAGCCAGGTCAGTACTTAGATGGGGGACCGCTTGGGAACACCTGGTACTGTAAGCCCCCAAAAGTCCAACCCTTACCTCACAGTCGGTGTGGGGGGGTGTAAACAGTAGTGTCAGAGCTATGCCGCCCGGAACTTCGTTCCTGGTAAGGCCACCAAGGCAGACAGGTCTGACACACGCTGGCTAACAAGGGCTCTGGTGAAAATCCAAGGCGTCTGTATCGGTAACCGGCGGCTTCTGGTTGTTCCTGTCTCTCGTCTGTGGGAACCCCCACGGCAAGCAAGAACGTTATCCAAGTAGGCCTGGGTACCCTACTTCTGTAATTTAT
This sequence comes from Acanthosepion pharaonis, assembly GCA_903632075.3. Taxonomy (NCBI): domain Eukaryota; kingdom Metazoa; phylum Mollusca; class Cephalopoda; order Sepiida; family Sepiidae; genus Acanthosepion; species Acanthosepion pharaonis. The sequence goes on along the minus strand of CAHIKZ030000316.1, from coordinate 25,727 downwards.
TCCAAGAATCTTCTTCTCATTACAGGAAGAAGCCGGCTCAATCCGTCCAGGGTGAATGCCGCATCAGTACAGTAGTACAGTACTTCTCTGCCTGACTTTCAACTTGCACAAAGGTGGCTTAAAAATACTCTCTGACAGTTTCCAAAATCTCTGGCAAGCAGCTTGTTCCCTGCCAACAGTTCTAACTGTGACTGTTTATATAAGCCTGCAAGTGATACTTTTTTTTATCTTCCAGCCAAGTGGCACTTTCTCCTGAAAGTTTTTATCTTTATCTTTATCTTATTTCCTTTTTTGGTCAGTTGGTGGCTGCTTTGAAGATCCTACTTTATAAAGTAGGAATTTACTATTGGTTATAAAATCACTAGACACTTCACTCAGATGGAATAATTTACCATCCATTTCTTTTTTTTTTTTTTTTTTTTTTTGACAATGTCATTCACCTAGTACAAGAACCACTTGAGGTATACAGAGTAAAAAGCACAGTTTATGGGAATATGTAGGGAAGATAACAGTTAACCTTAGACTTGAACAAGTTAAGATTGTAGTGATCAGAGAAGCATTCTATTGGGAGTCTGTTCCACAAAGCAGCAGTTCATGGGAAAAAGCTGCTTTATGGAATTTACATCTCACAAAACTGATTTTGTTTTTATGGCTTATCAACCTTTTGCAAGTTATTTAAAGCCAGAAAATATTTTTGAATTATAAGAATTTTTTAGTGATAATGATTTAGTGACATTTGACCCATATCTGGGGCAAAAAAGGTGGATCTATACCTTTGCTAAGGGTATTTGCATATAAGTGAATATAACTTAACTGGAATTGGAACTCAGCTCTCCAATTTCCAATTCTGAGCCATTATCCATTATACCACATGCACAGCCAAGCTTAGAGCACCTGATATTCCCAAGCAGTCAACCATTTAGATACTGACTAGGTTCAACATTGCTTAAATTCAGTGAATGTACAAGAACCAGTATTTCAACATGACCTGGTTGTAAGCCCTCACCAATGGAATGCAAAGGGAATGAGTGGGTTCTCTATAATGTACTTGGCATGATGGGTCTTAGCTATGAAGGTTAGGATTGATGGAACTAAGGGATGTTGTTCATCTGAACACATGCCATGGAAATAGCAATAGGCTTCTGACATTTCATCAATAAGCAAGCATTACTCCATTTTCAATCTGATCTGGCTCTTGTGAAGGTAGTTATTGGAGCAGTACAAAGAACTGAACATGCTTCCAGCATCTTTAGCAATGGATTATATGTACAAGTTCCAATTGAGGTCTGATTTGAGTTTGTCCCAATAGTCACTCATCCGTTCATCCCAATGAGTGAACATTCTGGGTCCTCTCAATGATGATGGAATGTTGCTAGTTAGGTTTTTGAGGCATTGAATGTGACCAGCAAGTTTTTCCTCCAACTGAACCGTTAGGTCAGAGGAGAGATCAGCTGCCAAGCTCTGCTCATCTAGAATTTTGGAGGTGCAAATCATATACCATTGTATCATCAGCATAAATATTTACAAATGATTAGATAGATTGTTTGTTTAAAGTAGAGAGTTGGACAAAGTTGTAAACCTATAATTGTCCTCGAGATGTATTTGTTGTCTAGTACCTCCCTGATTTTGTGAGTAATGGTAGTTAGAATATCAGCAGTGGACCAGGACAATTGAAACTCATACTGTTTGTTGCTCAAGAGGTTGTCCCTATTGAGGTGATCAACAACCTTCTTGTTGATTAGTTTCAAAAAGTTTGCTATGTGGGAATCCTAATCACAAGTAGGTTCCATCATGTCACAGAGTAGACAAGTTATGATAAACTTACTAAACGTTAATTTTAATATTATTAAACATTTTTTCTAAGTACAATATAGATAATAGGAAATAAATGTAGGCTTCAAAGACTCATTTCAATTGAGTAATTTAAAAGATTGTTAGAGACATGAACTATGCTTTCATTATTACAGCTCTTAACCATTTCATCCCTATTGAGGAAAATACAATACCTGTTGTTAACTTAAATGATCCTAGTTATTTTATTTATTATATATATATATATATATATATATATATATATATATATATATATATCATACAATTATTGGAAAATTTTGTCGATTTCTAAAAGTATTTTGTTTTAGAAATGCTTTTGGATCTAAAGAGTAGTGCTTACTAACAGAGAATAAACTATGAGAAAAGATATATGAAAAATTATTCTGCATATTTTTCTTGAGGGTGTTTGTCATAACCCCTTGAGTGAGAGAGAGAATATACCTGAAAATCAGGTTGAATGTTTTTCTTGTTTTACTCTCAACTAGTACTCTCAAGACAACTGCAAAAATCTACAGAAAAAAAATTGTTACTTTACTACATAGTAACACTATGGTTAATTTGAAATTGATTTGTTCAGATATTTATTTTTCAATGTAATTTGCATGTAGGAAATGTCTGAAAATGTGAATATGCTGATTAGATAGGAATATAAAATAGTGATGGAAAGAAAAATCAAGCATATATACTCAAATAAAATACTACTAATTAAAAGTGTAATTTATGATGTATATCGATATCCAGGAAAGTGTAGAATTTAAAATTAATGTGTAATATTAAAATAGAAAGTGTTAATCACTTTCTATTTTAATATTATTTCCTTTTAAGTATTATCTTAGCTAGAAAATGTGATATGTTATAAAAAAAAAATATATAGCTGTTTCAGTAATTTTTCAAAATAATTTATAATGAACAAATTTAACTATTTTGACACTTTTAAAGTCAAAAACAGTTTGTATTTTTTATATGGGGGGAAAAGAGAATATAATAGATCCCTGAATTTTTTATAGCTTTTTTTCAACTTTGTGTTTTACCCATATAAATTTTACCACATGGGTGTTATATATATATATAGAGATATAGATAGATAGATATATAGATATAGATAGATATATATATATAGATAGATAGATATAGATATATATAGATCATAATAATAAAAGAAAGAACAGTAAGATATATAATCCGGTGTTCTTATTGATATTTTTTATTTTTACAAAACAGTGCTCAATGTAAATTTACAGAGAATAAATACTATAAATTAACCGATTTAAAATATGGTTTCTTCGCTACACAGTAATAACCATGTTTCAAAAACCAAAGCTAAAGACTTCAAATCTAATTATAGAATTAAAAGCATTAGTTCTGTTTCATCTTTAACTTACGTAACTTTAAGTTACTATTAGTAATTAAGAGTAATATTTTAAAATTGTAGTTAAATATAACATATTCTAACCCAAACACCCCTTTTAGAAAGAATCTGTTTACAAGTACAAATTTAATGAAAAAATGCCGAAAAACTGTCATTAATAATAATAAAAAAAAAAAAACGGACGACATGCGTTTAATGGATATCAGAATTCATTGAAAAATGCACCACTACCCTCCCTAAACTTAACCTCTTTTTTGAACGTAACTCATAATTGATACAACAATAGTTAATAAAATGAACATGCTACCGCCCCTGTCTAAATGATTGGATTTCTCTATAATGTGTGTTTAAAACTCAGTAAATTTAAAAATGAGTTATTCCAAAATTCGCTTAAAGATGAAACAGAACTAATGCTTTTAATTAATTTCTATAATTAAATTTGATGTCTTTAGCTTCAGTTTTTGAAACATGGTTATTACTGTGTAGCAAAGAAACCATATTTTAAATCAGTTAATTTATAATATATATATATATATATATATATCTGCTAGTTTAATTAAACAATGCTGACAATTTCTGTTAAACCTTTTATTTAGTTTTTCTAATTTCTGAGTGAGTTGTATACCAGCATTTAAGTTATTCACTGTTCTTATTTTTTGACTCATTGTGCCTTGTGGTAGATGTGAAGAAAGAATCTATTAGCCATGAAATTTTTAGGACAATCTGTTTACTATTGGTATGTATTTTTTAGACATTTTTCTTTTAGCAATTAGTATGAAGTAGGGTATTGTAGTGTTTATAGAGTGTATCAGTGTATTTAAGTTCTTCATTTGGATAATGGCTGTTACATGTTCTAAATTCTCTTGAGATAAAAAAAAAACATACTTGTTTCAGTTTTATTATCATGATATAAGCAAGAGTATATGTAGCTGTTATTTGTTGATTTTCTATATACTTTTAATATATTAGGTCAGTGAATTATCATTTTCTATTTCAAAGGTAAATTCATTAGTTGGTTGAATATTTTATGTATCAGTGTTTTGGGGATAAATGATTAAGATGTCATCAATATATCTGAGGCGTTTTTATTTTATTTTATAGATTTATTTATTTTGCTTTTTGAGATGGGGACAAATTGTTACAATCTGTCTTTATAAGTTATAGCAATAAACATGCCAAACAATCACTAAAAGAGCGACCTGGAGGGAGTCCAAATTTGTTTGTAATAATTGTAGAATTTGAAATAACATATTGATGCATATATAATCTATATTGATTATGGTATCTGTATATAAGGATAAATTCATTTATTTTTAAATGTTCTAATGAATTAAGGCATGTATTAATAGAAATATTAGTCTACAGAGATTTAATATCTAAACTAGTCATAACCTTGTTTTTTCATGTCTATATCTTTGATTTTATTTAGTATGTCACCAGAATTCTTTATATATGCTGAACTAAAAGAGCCAAGTAGTGATAACTCGAACAATCTTGTGAGTGGGTGGTACAACCAATACTAGAAATTATTGGTTGCATTGGAATATTAATTTTATGGATATTTGGTAGACTATGTAATATATATTCTATGTAGGATGACCATATTTTATTCATTTCCATCTTCCTTGTGAGTTTTGTTTTTGCTTCTTTTTTTTCATAGGTTTTATTTGCTTATTATTTTTGTGGTATGTATCAGGATTTATAATTACTTTGCCTTCACCTTTGTCAGATGTCATTGTTTGCAAATTTATTTAGCCTATTTAAATATCTTTTTGGTAGAGTGGTCTCAATTTTTTTTTTTTTTTTTTTTTTTTTTAGTAGAGATTATACCTTGTATAAATCCTTTTGTGAAATGGTCATTGTGTTTGTAATTCCAGATGATACTATTGTAAATCCTGTTTCTTTTTTTTCTTTCTTTATATCCTTGAAGCAAATTTTAATCAGAAGTTGATGAATTTGATTTCCATGTATATGAAATGGAATTTATTTTATTTAGTATTTCCTATGTATAAATCTCATTGATTTTCTCATGGATATTGATTTTTAAATTTTATTTACTGTTAAAATTTTGTAAATTAACCACACCATTTTTTAATAGCAGGGTAGCCATAGTCACAGTTTTACTGAGGATTTTTGCAATTGTTTTGAAAATACCAGTTGAGAAAATAAAGTTTTAAACATTCAGCTAATTTTCACATGTTCCATGCTTTGTTCAAATATTTCATATCATTTATCATATGAGAGATAATTTTATGCTTTTATAATATTCATTTAAAGAAAAAAATCCTTCTCATGCAAGTTTTCTATAAACTAAAAATATCTTTGAGCTTTTTTTTTTTTTTTTTTAATCTGAATATTTTACATTTAAATCTTATAACACCAGAAACAATTGTATGACTTAAATCTCTCAATTTTTCAAATCAGGACTACTTAATTTAAATAAATTTAAGTATTGATTTAATACAGAATATTTCTGCAATATCATATAGGTTAAGTTGAGCAAAGCAAATTTTAATCTTATATCCACATAATCATATAGGAACATGTAATTGCAAATAATTTTTTTTTTTTTTTTTTTTTCAGTTGAAGTTCATAAAATAAAAACTCTATTCTCCTCTTAGTTTCATACTCACCCCCGGAAAATAGGGTCAAATGTGTTGTAATATGTTGATTTTGTAGGCAAGTAGGTTTTTAGGGAGTGGAGTCATATCCCACATCCAACCAGTTTTGAATTCAACATTGTCCTTCTCCTAGACTGTTTGCCAACAAAGACTAAAGATTAGCCCAATCTGATTTGTTATTTATATTTAATCTCTAGGACAAAGAAGAGATGGATTCATAACTATCCCTTGGGTATTTATGCAAAAGGGAAATATTCTAACCTCAATTCATTGATTCTAACTTCTACACTGAAAATCAGTGCACTTCCCTAACAGAAATAGATATTAACAAAATAGGACCTGATCTTAATGATTTATGTAAGCAATTAATAGTAAGCTTTACTTTCTATAATACAATGTATATATCTTACAAATATTTCATATATAGTATATTTGATTTTAATTACCATTGTAATATTTTGAAAAGCTAAAACATTTCAAACTGTCTCAAATTGATGTCAGGAATAGGTTCATAGAATCCTTTAACCCCTATGCCCAGGCAAATCACAATTAATTTGTGTTTGTGTGTGTAAATTTCATTCACTTTACCCCCCACCCCTCCCAAAACAAAAACAACTCTTTTTTTTTTTTCTTTCTTTTTTTTTTTCTTCTAGTTTTCACCCTGTTCAAAATCATGTATTCTCCAACACATAATTTTAAAATATTCAAAAATTAAAAACAAATTTTTGGAAACTTGTCTTAAAATTTGAACTTATAAGCCTGTAAATTCCAAGGGTATTCTGTTTAATTTTGTAGTTGAAGAAGTTAAAAGAAATATATATATGTATTTTTACTTATGCAGAGAAAAGGATAGAAAAGTATTAACTGAAAAATGTCAGATTAAATACTTTACAATTCTTTTTTTCTTTGGGTAAGTAAAAAAAAAAAAAAAAAAAAAATTCTCTCACTCTTTTTTTTTTTTTTTTTTTTTTTTTTTTTTCTTCTTCAGCTATATAATTTTTATTCTTCCAACTTGTTACAAATTGAATTTTTCTTTTTCTAACACTATTTTAAATTGCATAAATGGGTCAGTGTGACTCATTTTAATTTTCCTCTTAATATACTTGTCAAGACAGTGAATGAAAAGATGTTTTAAAACAATTCTAATATTTCAATACAAAGTAATATTTACATTCCATTTTCTTTTCTTATTTTTCCCAAAAAATAAAATCTCTATGTGATATTGGAAAGATATTTTTTTATAAATTATGCAAACTTTCTAAGTATGAAACATTGTTTCATTTTTTTTATTTTTAGTATGTAATTGATGTTTTTTAGGAATGGCTATTTTTGTTAGGAGGGCAATTGAAGTGCTATTCATAATTCTTAATGAAATCTAAATGAATATAAATAAACCTAATTTTTTATTTCTGTGTACTTTTTTATTTTTAAAATCTCTCTAGAGAAGCACAAATAAAAATCTATTTCCAATGTATTTATTTTCTGGGACAATATTAAGATCTTTTAAAGTGATATAATTATAATCAGCAGGAGGATGCAAAAAGAAAATACAAGTGAATCTGTACTCTGTATATGAAGTACTGTTAATAAGACATTTTGTCAAAGGGTCTCTGTCATCATTCATCATTATCATTCATAAAGATAAAAATGTCATTCTTGATCATAAGCATTTATTCTTTATCATCATTTTAATTACTCACATTTTACAATTTTGTGTATATAAATTTAAATTTTATTAAATTGTAAATATAAAGATATTTTTCTTCTGTTGATGATCCAAACTTCATTTCATAAAATTATATTAACACTGATTTTATATATTATTGTCATTAAAGTTTCTCTTGCTTTAAGTGCGGATTAAAAAAAAAAAATAATGAAAGAAATTTAAAGCTTTGCTCTTTTCATTTCAAGGTATGTATAAATACCATTTTATATTAGTAACATTCACTTATGAGCAATGTACAAAATTTTAATCAATGTATGTTTCATATATTTGTCAGTAAACAGTATTTTTACTGATAATAACCATTTGTTAATTTAGATTTCTTTTCTCTCCCCTTCCCCCTCCATTTTTTTTATATAAAACAGATATGTGTCTTATGCAAAGGTGCATCCTATTCACCAGCAAATATGGTATTGCTATATTAAGTTTTTCATCCACTCTCTCCCCCTATTCAGAATTTTATTAATTCACTGATCTTTCTCACCATACTCAGAGTGACTCTATGAAATCATCTCGCGTGTTTTTACTAATATATCTTCCTAAATATACACACATAAATTGTCTCTGGTATATGATTAAAAATGTTTTGTAAATTTTGTACTTTAAGATTGAGTGGGGTTCCTTCTCTTTTATTGAGATATAATTGACCTACTAATTACTTTCCCTCTAATATGTGGACCATTGTTTTTTTAGATACATATTTATGTTTATCCTAATGAAAAAGAATTCATTGTGCCCTTTCCATATTTGTAATTTCCCATATTTCAAAATATTCTTATAACAGATTATTTATTCTGCATGTGTATGTGCCCTTAATGTATACATATATTCTATTTTCATTTTTGTCAGTAATTACTGAAACTTGACTTCCTTTTAATAAAGCATATTTCAAAGGAGATTCTTCCATGTTAATATTTTTTGCATATAACTGCCATAGAAATGGAAGAAAATTTCAAAGAATTATCACAATAGCAGAATGATCTAAAAAAGTTTCACTTAATGCAACCCATTTCTATTTAACTCTGCCCCCTCCCATTTTATTCTCCCCAAGGCAATCCAAATGGGAAAGTTATCAAAAAGCTGATTTTATCTATATAGATTTTGTAAAAAAAATCTTTTAAATGAATAAATCTTTCAATGATGTTGAATAGCTATGAAATATTTCATAGAAATTGTTTTACATTAATAAAACTCTTCATTTTATAGCTTTTTCAAAGTTTCAATTACTGGTAACAGTCTAAAAAAAAGTCAGTTTATTTAATGTTTCTTATATACCAATTTGTGCTAGGTGTGTAATCTTTTAAGATCTGCACATTTCTTTAAAAGAAAGGTGAGCATTTAAGCAATTATTTTGGTAAATACACTTATGACATAAGTAGGCATAATTTTGAGTAACTGTAACTGCAGTTCATTTGTTTTTTTTTTATTTACAAATTATCTTTTTATTGTGACCTGTTTATTTATTTTTGAAACTAATTAAACTTTAGATCACAATGTCTGTTTTTCTCTCTTATTGAATTCATTTATTGCAGTCATCAAATGAAAGTGAAGTTGAAGAATCTAGTGAGGATGCTTCTTCAATCAATGACTCTCGAACTGCTTCACATACTGACCTACCCAATGAAATGGACTCTGTGCCTTCAGCTATTGCTTCAGAGTCTCCAAAGTCAAGGAATGATTCATTTTATGATCAACCCTGGAACAGTGGCCAAAAAAATTATTCTTTGCCAAAGCAGTCTAATCAACCTAAAGGTCATCAATTCACTGTTACTACTTTCAATACATTACACAAATGTAATCAGTGTTTTTCATTATTGATTGGTATACAAAGACAAGGAGCAATTTGTAAAAGTAAGTATGTTTTCTATCATATATATTTTTGTTAATTATACTAACATAACATTGGTGTTAAAATAATATAGTAATTTTCTCTATGTGAAAGAGAAAAGACTTGTAAATTTTATTTTTAAATTTACAATTGTCTATCTTTATTGTTACTGGGAATATATATGTAAAGCTCTTGTGTGTGTGTGTGTGTGTGTGTGCATTAATTTGAAAGCTGAAAATTGATATAACTGTGTTCATCAGAACTTGGAAATTTTTCTGTCTTGCATGCTACTGGGTCAGGAGTTAATTTTAATAGTATATAACTGAAAATTCAGGTTTTAAACAAGCAAAAATTCTTAGTCTCTCAAACTACTTTCCTTTTCTCTCTCTCTCTCTCTCGAACTACTACTATTACTCTCTCTCGAATTACTACTACTATTACTCTCTCTCGAATTACTACTACTATTACTCTCTCTCGAATTACTACTACTATTACTCTCTCTCGAATTACTACTACTATTACTCTCTCTCGAATTACTACTACTATTACTCTCTCTCGAATTACTACTACTATTACTCTCTCTCGAATTACTACTACTACTCTCTCTCGAACTACTACTACTACTACTACTCTCTCTCGAACTACTACTACTACTACTCTCTCTCGAACTACTACTACTCTCTCTCGAACTACTACTACTCTCTCTCGAACAACAACTACTACTACTACTCTCTCTCGAACAACAACTACTACTAACTACTCTCTCTCTCTCAACTACTACTACTACTCTCTCTCGAACAACTACTACTACTACTCTCTCTCGAACAACTACTACTACTACTCTCTCTCGAACAACTACTACTACTACTCTCTCTCGAACAACTACTACTACTACTCTCTCTCGAACAACTCTCTCTCTCTCTCTCGAACAACTCTCTCTCTCTCTCTCTACTTCTCTCTCTCTCTCTCTACTGCTACTACTCTCTCTCTCTCTCAACAGCTCTCTCTCTCTCTCTCGTACAACTACTCTCTCTCTCTCTCTCTATTCTACTCTCCATGTCTCTCTCTCTCTCGTTCACTCTCTCTCTCTCTCGTACTACTCTCTCTCTCTCTCAACTCTACTCTCTCTCTCTCAACTCTCTCTCTCTCTCGTTCTCTCTCTCTCTCTCTCGACTACTCTCTCTCTCTCTCTCGTACTCTCTCTCTCTCTCTCGTACTACTCTCTCTCTCTCTCTCTCTCTCTCTCCTCTCTCTCTCTCGTGCTACTCTCTCTCTCTCTCTCTCTCTCTCTCTCTCTCTCTCTCTCTCTCTCTCTCTCTCTCTCTCTCTCTCTCTCTCTCTACTACTCTCTCTCTCTCTCTACTACTCTCTCTCTCTCTCTCTCTCTACTCTCTCTCTCTCTCTCTCATACTCTCTCTCTCTCTCTCTCTCTCTCTCTCTCTCTCTCTCTCTCTCTCTCTTTCTCTCTCTCTCTCTCTCTCTCTCTCTCTCTCTCTCGTACTACTCTCTCTCTCTCTCTCTCTACTCTCTCTCTCTCTCTCTCGTACTACTCTCTCTCTCTCTCTCTCTCTCTCTCTCTCTCTCTCTCTCTCTCTCTCTCTCAGGACTACTACTACTCTCTCTCTCTCTCTCTCTCATTGGATGATGTTCAGTGGGTGATTGAGTTTATCATCCAATGAACAGGAAATTAAATGTAAATTTTATTAAAAACCCACTTAGGGTCTCTGGTATGAAACGCTAATACATAAATAATTATTTTTAATATAAAGTCCCAAGTTTTAGTCAATTATTTTTTATTTTTGCAGGTGTACAGGTATACACCAAAGTTAAACTAAAAAATATGTCCAGTTTTTTTTTATAAAATGTATACAGTTTATTTATTATTTTCAAAACGAAATGTGAATAATTTTTCAATTTAATCCACAAATCCGAAGAATTAAAAAAAAATCATATTGCTAACCATAAATGTAAATAAATGACCATTAAAATGAAAGCTAGATACTCTTGAAAAAACTTTTTTTATGAACAAATGTGAGTGTGCAAAAGTTAAAATACAAATAAATCCAGTTTACTTATTTTTTTTAATTTTATAAAATGAATTCCATTGCATTTTCATAAAGAAAATCTATAAAAACAATAGTTGAAGTGATTTTTTTTAGCTGAGAGTTTTGGGGGAAAAAAAATACAATAAATGATTTATACAGTTTTAAAATGTATCATTAAAAAAAAATATAATGCCAGTAGATTCACCTAGAAATTTTGAAATATCTATTAATGAATTCAACTGTCAATATTCAGGCATTTGGTCAACAATTCAAATTTTGATCAGTCAGCCTAACAGTTTTGCACAAAATGGATGAAGTAGACCCTATTTTTGATTTGCATGGTGTTTCAAGTTGGCTTGGAACAGTGATATGAAACTAATAAACTGTTAAATATGAGACATTGTTCTACAAGATTAAATTTCCACTTAAGAGTTGACTGTTTCTTGTATTTCATCCACTAAAGTTTTCAAATTTCATGAAAAACAACTCCAGACCTATTTTAAGCTCACCAAATTGATGAGTGTCCTTTTTTTTTCTTTTAAAATGGAACTACTTTGATATGTATAGGGACACACAAGTTTTAAAAACACCAACATGAAATTTTCATCTTTTAAAGTGTGCAAAAGAAGTACCTGTGTTTGAAATGGTGATATTTCAAAGAGATGTAGAATAAACCTAATCACACAAGAGAACAAATTAAGAGAAAAGATTAATTTTTTGTTTACATCATTTATTGTATTTTTTTTGTTTAATCAAAATAATCTAAAAAAAAAAAAAAGTGAAATCTTGCCAGTTGAACTTGAAAGAAATTTCATTTTTTCACAGTTCATTGTAAACTAGGGAGATTTGGTATACCTATTATATGGGGGTGCTGAAAAATTGAACTTTTACAAGCAATGTAAGGAATGGGTGTCAATGGTAAAGTTCTGCAATCATCAACTTGGTGTTAGAAATGGCCTATTGCCGAGTTACCTCCCTTGTGGTGCGTGAGTGTTAACAATAAAAAAGGCAATTATAATAATACTAAACTGAGTTTGTATCTTGTGTTTATAAATATGATCATTGTGTCAGTTAATGGTGGCTCTTCACTTTTTTCCACTAGTCCTTGATATGATGATAAACTACATCTGGCAGTAAGGCCTCTGAACATATGAGATTTGAGCCTTTGAGGAGCATGGAACCACCTCTTAATTGCTTTTGTTCCCAGGTCCTTCTTGACCCAGGGTGGTAGCACCTGTAAGGGTCTCAACACAAACAAAACACTATGAAAATATAGAAATTGCTAACAGCAGCTATTGATAGCAAAATTGTCAACAATACATTTTATCTGTAGTTGAAGATATACAATTGTGTTCAAAATATTTAGATTTCAGAATTAAATAAGCCATAAAGGTTGATATGCTGCTAAACAAAGTCCAACCAAACCCAGGCAACACCAGTAAAGTATAAATTTTAGTTGTGACTAGATTGTAGTCATTGAAATATTAATTTCAGAAAAAAACAAAAAAAGTAGTGTGATGTTTGACAGAATGCAGCATTACTCTTAAAATTCAAATTGTTTGAATGCTTGCATTTGTGCTTTTTCTCCAATTTGAATGTAGGACAAATATGCTTATTTCATAAATATAACCTTTCAGATTGTCAATACCGATGTCATATACACTGTATAGAAAAAGCACCTTCAATATGTCCAATTCCAGAAGAACAAAGTAAGTTGTAAACTGATTTTAATTGTTGATGATAATATTTTCATATTTTATACTTGAAAATGTTTGATAACCTTTTCGTATTTGGAAATAAAATTAATATCTACTGGTTAAAAAATAGCAATATTGTAAATGTCCTGTTAAATTCCAGCAAATCAATTTGCTGGTTTAAAATTTTACTTTCATAGAATAGCAGCATCTATTTTTTTTTCTCCAAAAATTTATTCAGATTCTATATTTCACTGATAATATATTACAAATGAATGCCTAAATCTTTAAACACTTTATTTTAGTTTTTTTTTTACGCCATTACCATTCTTTATACAGTAAAATTTTACTTTAACAGTATCAAATAGTCATTTTTTAATTTTTTTTTTTCTTTTCTTTTTTTCTTTTCTTTTTTTTTTTTTTTTTTTTTTTTTCTTTATTGATTTTGCATTATTCTAAATCCTTACAAATATTTTCTTATTACCACCAGCTACTAATGTATATCCAGGAATAAATTTGGATAAAGGAATAGGAACTGCATTTGAAGGTTATGCCAAGGTAATTTTTTTTTCTCCCTACCACCCAAATTTTTGAAATACTAAATTATAATTTTTTTTTTTTTTTTTTTTTTTTTTTTTTTTTTTTTTGATGTCTCAATTTTAATTTACTTTATGAAAATTATTTTATTTTTCTTGATTTCACATTTTGTCTTTTTTTCTAGGTCCCTAAGCCCGGTGGGATAAAGAAGGGTTGGACTCGACAGTTCATTGTTGTCTGTGATTTTAAATTATTCTTATTTGACACTACAGCTGAAACCTCACATATAACTCATCAAGTTCTTGATATGCGGTAACTTTTTTTTTTCTTTTTGTATATTTTTCTCTATTGAAATAGTGTCCTCTCTTTTACTTCAATCTAATGTGCTATCAAAGTTAAATGCTGAATGATTTTTTATGTTTGTAAGAAAAAATATTTTTGCATAAATGTTGCTTGAAACAATAGGTTTAAGCTTAACATATTCTATAGAAATGTAAAATGGTTTTACCTTTTAAAATTGTTTCTTTTCAGAGATGAAGAGTTTTCAGTTAGGGCAGTATTACCTTCTGATGTAATACATGCTAACAAAAAAGATATTCCATGCATATTTAGGGTAAGAACATTTTATTTTCTCATTTGTACATTGACTGTTCCAATGTGTCAAAAAAATAAATATATATCTAAAGTAATAAATGGCATTTACACTAATTTTACTATCTAAAACTAATAATGTTCTACAAAAACAGTTATTACTTTTTATAATAACTGGATGTTTCTTTTTACATATATAAGTTAAAACTCTTCCATTATAGTAGATAAAATTTGGAAATTTATTATTAATTAATTAAATTACTATTAGAAAACTATTTGTTGATCTTTTTTTTTTTTTCCTTTTTCTTTTTTTCCCCACCCCCAGGTGACTACCAGAGAAATGAACCCTCCTGGTTCTTCTCACCAAGTTCTCATGCTTGCTGATAATAAACAAGATCGCCAACGATGGGTCACTTCTTTAGGGGAACTTCAGAAACATATGAGAAAAAGTAAATTATGTAATAAAGTGGTAAGTCATTATTCAAACCTGCATGTTTTTTTTTGTAATCAGAGAAATAATAAATTTATTCACCAGTATAATATAGGAAGCATTATCAAATTTTTATATATATATATATATATTTTTTTTTTTTTTTTTTGTGAATCTATAAGATGTTCAACTTGTTTCTAATTACTACCCCATATTAAGATTGTGAGAATACCTACTCATTACATTTACTACTACATTTAAAATAGTATTTAAAGACATTTGAAACATTTCAGGATTTGTTTCAGGTTTCCAATAAAGTAAGAATTTTTTATTTTTTTTTTTAAATTAGTACTAAATTACAAAACTATAATTTTTGGAGAACATTTAATTCAAATTTTGTATTTATTTTCAAAGATTTACGCAATGGAATCTCTGACATTTAAATATGGTGGTTCTTAAGAAATTGTACTTACTGGAAAATAATTGTGAAGAGTTCCATAAGTCATTTGATTTTTAGTTATTGAATTATATCATTAATCAGTAAGAATCAAAAACTAAATTTTGTACTTTTCATTAGCATAGACATAAAGTGTACATGCAGTTTTAACACATTCAATGGCATCTTTTTCTGAGTTATAGTTGACATGTACCCCCCAAAAAAGCAGACATGACTTTATAATATAGATACAGAATTTTATGTAATATTTTAGTCACTATCAGCTTTATAACTGCAAACTTTGAGTAGAATTACAACAAAATCATAAATAACCAGATTGTAATTTTAATGACTGTATTTATTTAAAACATTTCTTTCTAACAGTTATTTTTGGTAAGAAATAAAATTAGCAAGAATATACTTTTAAACACAAAAACTTAGTAAAATATAACTTTATCATAATAAATATTTATATGTTTAAAATGCAATATATAGATAAATTGCAATATTGAGGTAACCAGATATGTTATAATTCAAATTGTATAACAGTTCATATTCAGCAGCTGGAAATTGTGTCATACATGAAACTCAGTCATACTAGCGGTGAGGGATAATATGTATATTTGTTAATATACTATATAATGTTATATTAGTAATATTTTATTAACACTAGAACTATTGTACATATATATATATATATATATATATATATATATATATATATATATATATATATATATATATATATATATATATATATTTAAAAATCAGGAGGTTAAATTAATGAACACTATATTAATTTAAAAAATAAATAAACAAATGCACAACATTGGGTGTAATAGAAAGGGAGGTGGAGGATGTAAACAAGGAAGAAGCAGGAAGAGAAGAAACCCAAGGGTATTATAAATGTATTGGTGAGGGGGTTAATTGAAATGTACCCCCTCCCCCCCTCCAGTTTCATATGTGCTTAAGAGAAATTTCCTAATATGTAAACAAGGACTCAAGACTCTAGATTTCTGGTTCAAAAGGTTCTTTGGATCTGAAAATATCATAAAACAGTTCTTTGGATCTGAAAATATCATAAAACAGTTCTTTGGATCTGAAAATATCATAAAACAGTTCTTTGGATCTGAAAATATCATAAAACAGTTCTTTGGATCTGAAAATATCATAAAACAGTTCTTTGGATCTGAAAATATCATAAAACAGTTCTTTGGATCTGAAAATATCATAAAACAGTTCTTTGGATCTGAAAATATCATAAAACAGTTCTTTGGATCTGAAAATATCATAAAACAGTTCTTTGGATCTGAAAATATCATAAAACAGTTCTTTGGATCTGAAAATATCATAAAACAGTTCTTTGGATCTGAAAATATCATAAAACAGTTCTTTGGATCTGAAAATATCATAAAACAGTTCTTTGGATCTGAAAATATCATAAAACAGTTCTTTGGATCTGAAAATATCATAAAACAGTTCTTTGGATCTGAAAATGTCATAATTGCTAATTTTTCCTGCTGGCAGTGGTTGCAAATATTATTGTGGTTGTTATAAGGCTTTGCCTATTTTTTTTTTTTTTTTTTTTTTTTTAAATTCTACACCTGGTCAGCTAGTTTGATAGAATACTTAAGAT
This sequence comes from Acanthosepion pharaonis, assembly GCA_903632075.3. Taxonomy (NCBI): domain Eukaryota; kingdom Metazoa; phylum Mollusca; class Cephalopoda; order Sepiida; family Sepiidae; genus Acanthosepion; species Acanthosepion pharaonis. The sequence goes on along the minus strand of CAHIKZ030000316.1, from coordinate 8,984 downwards.
TCACTAGCTTGAATGATGACCTATGATTGTACCATCTACGTTTGAAAGTACCTTCAATACTTATGTACGTTTACTTTGGCCATTAATATCTGTTACTTCTGCTTTATAGATTGTTGCTTCTGTTTTACAAGCTCCATCTAATGGACATCTATTCTTGTTTCTACAGTTGCATAAATTACTAGTGTTAACTATATTTTGTTGTGCATTAGTTTGGAAATTTCTGGCATTTTGTCTCTATTGTTTCTAAATTCTAGTGCAATTTAATTTAACTGTTAAGTTAGAGGGGGACAAGGATTACAAAATTTTAAAAGGGTGTTATATATATATATTAAGTTTCTATAAAAAAAATAAAGATTTATTAAATCAAAGAAAAGAAATAACTTTTTTGTAGACACTGCATTATGTTTAAAATATAATTAATTAAAAAAATTTCATAATTATATATTTATTATTTGATCACAAGTAAGAAAGTTACTTTTCTTGTGTAGGTAATGAGAAAGAATAACAAGTTATGTCTTCTAGTATCTGCTCCTCTCACTCAACAAGAAAAGAGGAAAAGCAAAGATAAAAGGCGTTAGAGACAAGTAAACATCTTTGTCAAAGATAAATTAATTTATACTCATCAAATTTGTTGTTGAAAGGAAAATTATAAACTATTTTTCAGTAATAAAATACTTTTTTGTAGAATCTCAAAAAATTTATCAGCATTTTTAGAATTTGAACAACTAAAGAAATTTTATTCACATGTCAATTTCAAAAGTAAAAAGTCCTTTTGATTTCTAATGAACAGTGGATGAGTTCATGCTGAAAAAACGATACTTTATGCATCACATGTCAAAGTATATCTATGTATAAACTACGTTTGTCTAAATTGTTATTAAAAGCAACAAATTTGAGAATCAAATTTGACAATCAAATTTGACTTAGACAGGAGAAAAATTATAGAAAATGTGACTTTGATATGTATAGGTATGTCCATTAATTCGCTAAAAAAAAAAGCATAACCTGATGAAAGAAGGCCCCAAACTTAAACAATTTTTTTATTGTCTAAATGTTTCTTATTATTAAGAGGAAAGATCAAGACAGTTTTCTAAACAAAAGTTATTTCCTCTGTTTAAAAATCTTGTAAAATTCAATTATACTTTTGAAAAAGTTATTTTAGGAAAAATAGAAAATTTAAAGTATACTTAATGTAACTTGAAACAAACATTAGTTAATTCTTTTAGTATAAAAAATTTAGTTGGAAATAAGAGAAGCATGTCTCACCATGGTGATTGTTTTTGGTGGTGTGAATTGACGTTTACATCAATGTATCGACAACTAACGTTAGGACAATTTATCAGATGAAAGGGCAGAAGTTACAGTATTTTTAATTTTTAAGTGAACCAGGTTATTTTTTAACTATAAAGTAATTCTTAAAAATTAAATACTTTCAAAAGTCTTTTTTTTTTCTTTTTCTTTTTTTTTTTTTTTTGTACTTTTTTTAACAAATATATGCCCAAAGACTGCACTGTTTCCACCTCTAAAATTGAATCTAAAAAAGAAAAATTAATAATTGTCCTATGATTCTCACTGAAAAATAAAAAAATTATATTAAAAAAAATGAAAATGAAAATATTTAGTGAAATATGAAAAAAAAAAAAGTAAAAAATTTGAAAATGCTACGATGATGGTCATCCAGAGAATTTGATACAAAATGCAATTTATGATGCCAGATTCTCGCTATAAGGAGTAACAACTCTAGCACACGTCATTATTTCAGCCTTGTGCATCTATTTTTGTTGGAAACGATTTTCAATATATTTTTGGAATATTAAAAATTTATTGTAAAAATATACTCATGTAACAGATTTTATTAAGCTTTCAAATTTACAATGTGTAAAAAGTAAATAAAATAATAAAAGCATTTCCATTGATTTGCAGTAAAAAACTTAATTTTAAAATATTTGACAACTTCATCACATTTTGCATTTAAAATTTTAAAAAAAGTAAACAATTCTTGTAAAAATTAATTTTTTATTGAAAAAATATTTTGACTGAAGATAAAAAAATTTTTTTACTCCTTTCTAACATGTTTTGAAATTTTTTTGTTAACTATCTTGTTTTTTATGCATCAACAGTGTAACAGAACTGGTAATAGAAATTTTTGTGCCTTCTTTTCCAGTAAAATAGCACATTAATTTATAAAGTCTTGCAAAATTCAAATAGTTGTCAGATTTTAATGAAACTTTAAGGACTTATTCACAAATGAATGAATTTATTTTTGAAATGATTATTTTTAGAAAGACTTGGTAAAAAAAATTTTTTTTTTTTTTTTTTTACATCTATTAACCCCCACACACACACACAATTAATTTCATGAAATTTCTAGAAATTAAATTCCTCCTCCAAATTTTTTTTTAGTTAAAGCAGAGAAACTTAGAGAATGTAAATCACCATTTTTTTAAATTTTTTTTTCATTTCATACTTTTACCAAATTCTTTAAAATCTGCTCCAAATTGTAAAATAAAAAAAATGCAAGAAAATTATCTAATTAATTAGATAAGCTTTTAATTGCTTTTATAAATAATATATATTAAGGTAGGTATGTTCATTAATTCATTGAAAAAACAGCATAGCATGAAAAAAAAAGGTCCCAAACTTAAAAACAAAGTTTTATTGTGAAAAAGTTTCTTATAAGAGGAAAGGCCAAAGTATTTTTTAATTATTTTTTAAAATTTTTTATTCCTTTCTAACACATTTGAAATTTTGGTTGAAAATCTTTTTTCTTTTCTTTTTTTTCTTTTTTTTTTTCTTTTTTTTTATGTCAGCTGTCACATAATATTTAGCATTATTTCTTTTAGTGTTATTTTTTTCTGTTGAAAAGCACATTAATTTGGAAATATTTGCAAAAATCAAATAGTCGGATTTTAATTTTTTTAATTAAATGCAGAAGACTTTGAAGAATATAAATCATAAATTTTTTTCTTGTAAATCAAGGAGTGTTTCTACCCAAACTTTAACTTTGAATTGTAAAATACAAGACCCAATAAAAAAAGTCATTATTTAATTAAAAAAGCTTTTAATGGCTTTTATGAATAATACATATTGAGGACATTATTGCTTGAAGCCAAAATATTTTTTCATGAAAAATGAATTTTTACAAGAATTTTTTTTTTTTTTTCTTTCCACTTTTAAATACAAAATGTGATAAAGTTGTTAAATATTTTAAAATTAAGTTTGAATATGTGTATCTCTGGAAATGCTAATTAAAAGATTTTTACGAATCATAAATTTGAAAGTTTATTACAATCTACAAAGCATTTCTATTTTTACAATAATTTTTTTCATATGCCAAAAAAAATTTATTAAAAACGTTTCCGGCAAAACTAAAGAACCACAATTCAAAAATAATGTCCTGTGTTTTAAGAGGTGTTTCGCCTGATAATGAGGATCTGGCCTCATAAATTGCATTGCTTTTGTGTCAAATTTTCTAACTGACATACCATCATCACATTTTCAAATTTTTTTTTTTTTTTTTTTTTTTTAAACATAGTCAATTTTTTCTTTTTCAGTGAGAGACATAGCACAATTATTTTTTCTTTTTTTAGATTCGATTTTAGGGACAGAAACAGTGCAGGCATATCTTCATTGAAAAGTACCTTAAAAAAAAAAAAGAATCAATAAAATATTAAATTTTGGTATGCTCTTTTTTCAGTCAATTAATTTCCTAATGCTTTATTGTTTTAATTAAAAAAAATTTATGAACACTATTTTTTATAAATAAATAAGTGCATGATGTGAGGTGTGGTAGTGAAGGAGGAGGAAGAGGGGGAAAAGCAAATATATTGAAAATGTATCAGTGTGGGATTAAATGAAATGTAAATACTTGGTAAGGTTTTGGTTTTTTAAAATTTTCCAGTTTACAATCAGTGTAAAATCTGCAACCTTTGTCAACAAGAAAAATTAGCTATAATAACATTTCCAGACCAAAAAAATGAATGAGAGATCAGAAAGTATGTCCCATTGTATGTACACATACTAAAAAGTACCTTTTGAGTTCATATGAAGTGGTATGAAAAAGTATGTATATTCCATTTAATCCCCCACTGATACTTTTCCAATACTCTTCATCACCTTCTATCACACCTCATTGTGTGCCTATTTAAAAAATATAGCATTCATAATTTTTTTATTTAAAAAACAAAACAAAACAAAAAGTGTTAGGAAATCAATTGACTGAAATCACCTGAAGATGTCAAAAGGTTGAAATCAAGGTAGCAGAATCTGCTGATCTCCTAATTTTTTATACTTAAAAGCTCTATATGTTAAATTTTTATCTTTTTATGTGTATTGAGCACTTTTTAATACTACTGTTTCTTGGTCTAATTCAACTCTGACCATTAATGTTTTTTATTATTTTATATATATATATAATTAATGACTAATTACCTTTAAACCCACCAACCACTCCTTCTGATTACAAAAAGATGGCTGGTAGGACTTAATGTATACTGTTTCCATTGATTTTTGATAATTATTTGGGAGTGACAGTTATTTGTAATTTTAGATTCACTGTAACAGCTTTACAATGAAAATGGAATACGGGAACTTTATTGCCAACTACAATCTGTAAAAAAAAGAAAAAAGTTGCTTGCATTAAAAGCAGATAATTATTATTAGCAGAAATTATAGTTAATTTCCATGTAGTTATGCAACTTTAAATATTTTCTATTAACAGCAGGTTTTAATTAATACTTTTTTTCATCATTATGCTAATTTTTCAAAAATTATAATTACTTTTTTCTCTTTAAGGCTATACAAGCTCAGGAATTATATGATAATTCCATGTCTTTGGTCAAAAGCACGAATTCTTCTGTTATTCTTGGTAAGTATTGATTTGTTCTTGGCTTCACAATTCTATTATTTAGCATTATTTACATATGGACTATTGTCATCTTGTTATAATATCATTTCAGTTTTCATGCCCTTCAAGCGAGTGTTGATCAAGGAATTTTGAGCATAAACATTAATGGTTTAGTTCCAAATTGCTGAGAGGCAATCACCTCAGTAATCCAAACTTTTATTTATAAAAATTCTTGTTGGAATTGAAATAACATTAGTTTGTTATCAAGTCAGCAATTCTTTTATAATTGTATCAACTACTAGCAATAGTATAGTTTTTGATTGTATTAGATCTTTATTAAAAGATTTAGGCATTTAACAGGTACGTTAATAATTTAATTTAATCTTTTTTTAGAATTTCTAGAAACTAGTCTTTTATGAAATATTTAACCTAAACAATCAACATATTTCTGATATATTGATGATACTCTATTAATATATGAATGCAAGCTCCATTGGACAATCTGTCTAATGAGCCACATAACAAAACATATCACCTGAATTCTGATAAATACAGTATGTCGCAGAATTAGATTAGAAATAGAACAAGAACAGTGCAATTTTGTTAAAAACACATGAACAAGGAATGCAATATTTATGCTCAGAATGATATCAGAAAAAGCAATACAAATGCAAAAGGATGTGGACTTGTGTTTTATAGATTGTGCAAAAGTATTTTAAAAAATATAACACAAAGAATGTTTGAACTGCTCATTAAGCTTGATTTTTTTTTTATTTGGGAAGGATGTTAAAATAATCCAGAGCTTACACTGGGAGCAAACTGCCTGCTTACAGATAGAATTTTTTTTTTATATTATTTCAACCCAAGCAAGGCAATAAAGCTACTAAAATGCAAGGGGTTACTGAGTGTGAGAGAATATGAAGAGAAAAAAAACAAGAATTAAGGCAAGATAATGACTGACATTGCATTCAAATTTCTGAAGATCAAAGTTAACAGGAAATCAAGATGTCAAAAGAGAGTTCCAGAAACAAGAAGTGAGAGAAGTAACTATTAGCATAGAATTTAGTTACATCTAACCATTTCATTTGTAAAATGAGACCTAACTTTTAATCTAGCACTACATTTATATTTGTGAAGTTGAGGTGCCAAAAAGGAAAGCTCATCAGAACAATTATCATGAAAATACTTACAGAAAATTCACAGTAAGCCATGTTACATTGGTAGGAAAATGACTGAAGCCAAAATGCCAGATAAAGACATTGTAGATTCTTCTTTGGATTTTATCAAGAATCTCTAAATACATAGAACCACCAGACCCGACATGACAGTAATATTTAATGTATGGTTGAATGGGAAACTTATAAATGTGTAAGATAGATTCTTAACCTTACTAAAAGCTACAAATGATAGGAAATTGTGGAGAGCCATGATTACCCATGTCCTGAACAAACACTACATACAAGAAGAATATATCCACACGTGTACTTTTTTTTATCTGTATTTTTTCTCTAATTTTATTGTTTTAACCATCTTTGCTTAGAATTAGCTAATAAATTTGATATAGTTTTGATATAGTTTTGATATTTTTAATAGTGAAAATAAAAAAAAAAAAATCATTGTTGACATACTTCACAAGCAAAATCTATTGAAACCATAGTCAATTCTAATATTAAATTTTACTGAAATTTTATTTTTAAAAAATAGATCATAATTTTTATTTTATTGCTTTGTAATTTATTTTGGATAAAATCTAAGATAATAATATTGTTGATGATTGTCAGATATTTTGATTTATTATTTGATCTTTTCTTTTTCAGATTCTAACAGATTACTCATAGGAACAGAAGATGGATTGTATATTGCTGAATTAGCAAGAGATGGTAGGATTTATTAACTTTGATGAAAAAAGATAAATCAGTGATAAGTGTGTTATGATTGCCTACTTTAGATGGGGAGGGGGGATCTATTTTCAGTTTTATTAAAATTTGTTTTTACAAATATTTTTCAGTTCTCTCTCCCTCTTATAAGAGAAAGAGAAACAAAAATTAAATCAATTTCTGAAATAAAATTGGTTGTCAATTTCTCTGAGAAACTTTGGCTTAACTTGATACAAATCTATTAAATATTTTTATACTTTTCAAAGACACTTTGTAGTTTATTGCTGAAGTAGGCACAGAAGAATAGACCATTGCAGAAAAGAAAATCTTTACAAAGCATGAAAATGTGCTCTATATATTAGAAAATAATAATAATAGGTGTTGGTATAGAAACTGGAAGTAAACCTTTGATATCATCATTTATTCAGTTAGCACATTTTGTGTCACTGTGGTCACCACTCTTCTCTGCCCTGTCAGTTGTGGGGCTTCAGAATATGCCAACTGCACTTCTGCAGAAGAGTAAGACACCACCCACCCACCCAAAGTAGGCCATCTGTTTGCCATTGGTGGCAATCTATAATGTCTGGGGATGGGATCATGGTGATTGAGGGCTTCAGGAGTCAGGGTTATTTACTTCTGATTCCCAACACACCACTATTTATTTGGACTAGACAAGAGGTCAGAGAAGTCTGATTCGACCAATCAGCTGGTCATGACAAACCCTAGGGCTATAACTATATCAAATTTATGGAGTACTTTAAAACTAAATGCAGTACCCCAAATATATACCAGGATAAAAAGAAAAAAATCTCTATTGAATTTATAGGCATTAGAAGGCAATGGCTGAGGGTCAGTTTGTTCAAAGAGATCTAGACTTAGACATGGCTGTGAATATGCCAATTTGTACACTTATTTGGGAAGGGCAACATGGTTTAACAGATGCTCAGTCTCTCTCAAATACAAGTATACTGGTTTATGTAACCCAGACCTGTCAAGGTGACTGATTTTCCCCCTTGGCAGGGTGGGTGGGGGAAAAATAGATTGAATCTAATACACAAAAATTATGAATAATCAAAATAAAAAGCCCAAGTCTTTCAGTCTCATTCTGAAAAAGAAATTAATATGGTATTTCCAAGATTTTTTTGTGCTCACATCTCTAGAAGAAACTCTGCTGGCAAAACTTTCCCCTTTGATTGATTGATTGTACTATCCAGTAGGACAGAAAGTTGAGAGATGGCAATTTACTGCTTGAGGTGGGATACAGGAATCACATAGAAAATATAATAAAGACCTTTCATATTAAAACCTTCCCTAATGCAAGACTGAATTCTTCTAAGGTAGTCATTAGAAATAGAGAGTTGTCTCTGGCCACACCTGAGGAAATTACATCTGCCTTAGAAAGCCAAGGGATCAGCGACTACTATAGAATCTCAATTAAAAGAAAAAGGGAAATAATTATAACTGACACACATATTCTTACTTTTGGCACACCTGGACCCCCCCCCATAAAATAGGGTATAATATTGTGCCAATGGAACAATATATCCCTGCTCCCCAAAGATGCTTTAAACCAAAAATTTCTGAAGCTCAAACAAAAAGCAAAAAAAAAAAAAAAAAAATTAAACTTTAAATCAGGTAGCGCTGAGAGCTGTAACCTACTATTCACTATAGAGGAACTAAATGAATCTTTAATGAAAGCCAACAATACATCTGTGGGACCAGATGATATCCACTATTGATTCATAAAACAGTTACCCAACAAATTACACATGTTACTAAATTTGCATAACATATTGACAAGTGGCAACTTCCAGATATGTGGAGACAGTCATTCATCTTTCCTATTCCAAAACCTGGAAAGGATGACACAGATCCTGAAAGTTACAGGCCGATAGCACTAATGAGCTGTCTATGTAAAACTATGGAGAGAATGGTCAACAATAGGTTGACTTGGTACCTGGAAACTAAATGCCTAATCAGTGACTACCAATGAGCTTTTAGAAAAGAAAGTAGTACCATGGATCACTTAGTTCACCTCAAAACCTTTCATTAAAAAAGAACATCTCTCGGCAGTCTTTTTTGACATAGAAATTTGGTATTATGAAAGATCTGCATAAATTTGGTCTAAAAGGAATTCTGATTCAATTCATAGGGAATTTCCTGAAAAACTGGTGGTTTCAAATCTATATAAGAAGTACACTATTGGAACTACAAGATCAAGAAGGAGTTCTGCAAGGAGGCATTCTTTCAGTGATACTATT
>CAHIKZ030000315.1:900000-939264 GCA_903632075.3 Acanthosepion pharaonis | reverse complement strand
AAAGAAGATTTTAGATGTGTATTGGGATGCTTAGATGATTATTATGGTCAAATTGTGACTTTATGTTAAAAAATAAATTGCAACACTAGTATCAACAGAAAAGATGACCTCGATAAGAACTTTAATACAAATTGCAACGCAGCATAACTTGATAGTACATCAACAAGTTGTTAAGTCAGCCGAACTCAAAGCACCAATTAATTGTGACTTATACATGGAGCAAGTAAAAGGTTTCGAGATAGAAAACAAAAATAGGGAATACAGACTAGTTTATGAATTAAAGAAATCGTTATATGACCTGAGAAAAAGCGGCCGAAACTGGAATAACTTATTAGACATATATTTAATTGAAGAAAGTTTTGTCAATCGCTATCAAACGTTTGTGTATATACAAAGTATAAGAATAAATATACAGTTTTTATTGTATGGCTGGAGGATCTCTTAATAGCGACAAAATGTAATGAAAATATGATAAATACTAAAATTATCCTCAAACAAAAATTTAAAAACGAAGAACCAAGGTAAAATTAAAAGTTTCGGTATAGAATTTACCTATGAAGATAATATTGTATATATATATATATATATATATATATATATATATATATATATATGAACCAAAAACAAAACACTATTTCCAATGGTTACTAACTAAGGATGTTAGCTTTTACATACATGAAAATACAACTGAGCTTCAGTGACCATGACATATGCTGTCTGAACTGACCGGCGAGTGACAAATGGCAAATGGCGTGTCTAGACCATATTACTAAAATATAAATGAAAGTTCGGCCAATAACATTAAATGAAACTGTGTTAAATATATCAACTGAAGTAGTTCTTTGCTCATGTAGTGATGCGGCTGTACGCCCTATCTCCGCACTCATTGATATCACTACGCGATAGCATGTTACATCACCTGTTTGCAACCGCAAAAATTGGCGCGCAATTTGTTTCCTATTTTTGTGCTTTTAGTTCCGTGTGCAGAACATATGTATATATTTTCTCTCCCTAATTATATCTTGCCTTCCTTTTTCATCATTAACACTATGAACCAAAAACGCTATTTCCAAAGGTTACTGGTAAGATTTGGAATGAAAGATTGCAAACCGATGTGTACACCTAGGAACAACAATGTTAATAAGATACGTAGGGGACCAAGTGAATTAACTGACGAAAAAATTGTATAGGAAATTTTTGGAAGCTTAATATATGCAATGATTGCAACTAGGCCAGATTTATGTTTTATAGTAACAAAATTGTCACAATTTATAAGTAAACAATACATGGCATATATGATGGTAGAGAAATACTCTTGAGATATATAAAAGATATAACAGACCAACAATTAGTATTTAAACCCACAAAAAGCGCTCTAAACCTTGCAGGCTTTTCCGAACTCACAAGATAGAAAAAGTATAACTGGATACGGTTTAAACACCTCAGATGACGGTCCACTAATTTCGTAGAAAACGCGAGAACAGTCTACAGTTGTCCTTTCCCCGTGCAGCGTCAAAGGAGGGAATCTAAAAGCTCTGATGAAGGATATGCTAAATAAAGAAATAAATATATTTACACTCTATTGAAGCAGTCAAAGTGTCATAGCTTTAATGAATAATTCTATATGTCACCACAGATCGAAACATATAAATATAACATTTCATTTGATAAGAAACAAATTAGAGAATGAAACTCTAAAATTATTTCACATAGCTAGTGAAGAAAATATGGCTGATAAATTCACAAAACCAATGAATTGATCTAAAAAAAAACAAAAAAAAAAACTAGACATCTACTGATCGGATTTTGAATTGCATTCTTGTGTAAAAAAAATAAATCATGTGACAGCAAGCTCAATACCCCCTCCAAAATAGAAGAAAAATTGAAAAAAATACTTTTCAAAACTATAGACGCTGTATAATAAAAAGAAATGTGGCAATAAATTTTATAATGTGAAAAGTGTTAAAAATATTTTGAATATGAAACATGTCAAAAATATTTTAATTGTGGAAAGTGTTAAAAATGTTTTAAAGGTAAAAAGTGTTAAAAATGTTTTAAAGGCGAAAAGTATCAAAAATGTTTTAAATGGGAAAAGTGTTACAAATATTTTAACGGTGAAAAGTGTGGAAAATGTTTTAAAGGTGAAAAGTGTTAAAACTATTTTAAATGTGAAAAGTGTTAAAAATGTTTTAAAGGTGAAAAATGTTTTAAATGTGAAGTGTCAAAAATGTTTTAAAGGAGAAAAGCATTAAAATATTTTAAATGTGAAAAGTGTTACAAAATGTTTCTTTTTTTTTACTTACCTAATAAAACATTATCAAATTTTGTCTGGCAAAGGAAGGGGAGCAAACTGTGTTGATTTAAGAAATAAAACTTTTGATTTGAGGGCACCAACTCCAGTTGAAGAAGGTGTGTTAAATATATTAACTGGAGTTGTTCTTTGCTCATGTAGTAATTCTGGGGTATGCCCTATCACCGCACTATTTGATATCACTTCACGACCGCTTGTCCCGTGATCTGTTTGCAACCGCCAAAATTAGTGCACAGTTTGTTTCCTTTTTGTACTTTTAATTCCAGCAAATAGAGACGAGTGAATAATACGTGTCTATATTTTCCCTTCCAAATTATATCCTGTTATGGTCCGGTTCCTTGTACCACGGTGATAGTCCAAGGTAGAACCAATAAAGAGGAACTCGAACACGTATATGGAACAACACAGATATATTACAAACAAGAATATATACAGAGAACAATCAGCTTTAGTAGTAAATGTCTGAACGCGACTACGTTTGCTCTGACTGCCTCTGACTGCCTCTGACTCGACTGACTGACTCGATCGCTCTGAATGACTGACTGACAGACTCCTGACGGACCTCACTCCAGACTTCAGACCTCACTCCAGACTTCAGACGGAACTCTAAACTCCCTGCTTCCTCTTGAGGCGCAGTATTTATTACGTATGGAATAGTCCATTATGTTATTATGGGTAAGGTCCCATAACATATCCTATCTTCTTGTTTATTATTAACACTATGAGTCAATCTGCCCCTTTGAAATTAACAAACTGCGCTTTCGTGTATGACGTAACATTTATTTATTTTGTAAAATATATCACGAATGGCCTAGCAGTGTGACCCCAAAATCCGAAGGCGCACCAGTATAGCAAAAGATGCCTTCCAAAAGCGAAACAAAGTATTAAAAAACAGGAAAATTTTCTTAGGGGTACAATGTTTTATTACAACAATAAAAAACAGAAATATTAAAAGAACATTCATAGCAAAAAGCTATCCATTTTTCTTTTGGCTATGAATATTTTGTTAATATGTCTGGGGTTTTTTTTTATTGCTGTGTTGTTAAAAAAAGAGGGACATTTCTTCAGAAACAAGAGAAAATTCTGCTGAAGTGAAATGTTATAAAATGTCAGACAATTTCTTTACAGATGAAGAAGAGACTTGAAGAAAGAGAGATGCTGCGAATAACATGGACAGAACACATGAGTAGATAATAAGTTTGTGGGGTTTTTTCTCAAAAAGGTAACTCGAATGATCCTCACACTTATAATTAGGAAATTCGAATTTCTGGGGCGCATTTGAGGAAGGGCGGCTTGGAAAATTCAATACTGGCAGGAAACATTGTCGAAAGTAGGGCTAGGGGAAAACGGCGAGAAATATGTGCCAGATCCAAGACAAATATTAAAACGTTGGTTATAGCTAAAATGAAAAAGAGGAAATAGTGGAAAGTCATGATCGTCCACGTCCTGAAAGTACATTAAAGAATGATGTGATGCTGCTTAAGTCTTATTGGTTTGATTTTTGTCATAGAGATTTTCGCAAAAAATAAAAATAAAAACCTGCGATATTTCTGGTGCCTATTAATCAGTCACTTGGAACATTTGCCGGCCACTTGGTAATGACTAGTTTAACTGGTGTGTGTGTGTGTGTGTGTGTTTAACTGATTGAAGGCGAATTTTTAATTTCGTGTGTCATTTTAAAATCTTTTTATTGACATTATGACAGTGAAATGAAGGCTAAATCTGTTTTAATTCTGACAGCCATTTTTTTTTCAACATTCGGTGAGGGTTACATTCTGTGTTGTCTCTGAAAACGATCAAATATTTTTTTTTTATTTCCTTTTGTGTATGAATACAAAATAAACGGTGTTTACTTTTAATCTGATTTAATTAAAATTCGCATGCTCTGAAGTTAGGTGTCTAATAAGCTGCCGTGTTTGTCGAGCAGGGACAACTGACAAGTTTCTAATTAAGAAACAGAGTGAGAACAGACTTGATCAGTAAATACACCTCAAATGATTAACGCACGTACGCACACGCATTGTTTCTGACATGCTCAAACTCATACACAGATACTTACATACACTGGCGCATACCTACACATATACACACATTCCTACCTATAGATTCCATATATCATTTGGGTTTGTTTTATCGTCATCATTTATGGACGTGGGCGATTACAGTTTGCCACAACTTCTTATCGCTTGTAACCCTTAGCAACATTTGATTGTTTATCTACCTTTATTTATATCTTTTCTGTCACGCATCTAACCTGTTTAATTGCTTGTTGTTTCCCTCTACTTTTTTAAAATCCATTTGCATTTCGCGATTGTAAATATTCACTGGGGTTTTCATTTTTAAATGTTGTTATTCTATTCCTACAATTTGTCTGTATGGGTTAGGAATGTGACCAGTTAGAACTTCATAGAGACACTGGGGTATTATGGTGATTGTAGTAAGAATGCTAAGTAAAAATATGTAATTTTGGTGCAAGAAATATTGCATAGCTTGCATGGATTGTGGCTAGCTATGTTTAAGATAAAGCAGATGAAGATCACCCTACCCCCATCCCCACCTTGGCCTTGTGCACATTTTTTGCCTTTGCAAATATAGATATTTGCATTCTCCGATTGATATTATCACACGGTTCGTTATGCGATATGTTGGGATTTGATCACCATCAGCAGGGCCACCGGAATGGAGGTGTCTGTTGTTGGATAAACTCGAAGTACCAAGGGCCCCGTACCTTGATAATCTATTGGGCTTCAAAATCACCTCAGACCTCAAGTGGAACTCGTACATACGATCCATTGCTAAGGATTGTCGAAAAGAAAAAAACTTTCGACACAGTAAAGTGGGGAAAACCCAGAAAAGAGCAGCGACAGCCTGGTAAGGGTTGCAAAAGGAGTCCTCCTCTTGCGACCCGCTCAAACTAGGTCTAGTAACAGAGAAGAAAAACAAGAAATAATCCTTCAGCACAACAAATAACTAGTCACGCGTCGGCTGATAGAGAAAATAGGACCCGTCAGAATACAGAGGATGGTTTTTATAAGGAGGCTAACCGCTTCCCACAATCCTCCTCTGACCAAGACCATAAATATCAGTTGGTCATTTGGTTCCAGTTTAGCTGGACACAATTCTCCCCTTCTCTCTTCCTCTTTCCTTTTCTTCACAGGGTGTAGGGAAAATGGTTGGTTTACTGTACCGTCCTAGTAAGTGCCTGGTTCCTCCTGCTATCCTATACCTTTACAAGTGCCAGATCAGGCCTAAAATGGAGTACTGCTATCATATTTGGACAGGTGCTATCCAGTTCTCACTTTCCAGTCTTGATCTACTTCAGTAGTGTATCCATATCCTTGTGGGTGACAAATTACTTCTTTGTACTTGTTAAGTAATTATTTGCGGTTGTAATTAAATACTGTTTTATCTTAACACTGAAGTCTTGAGTTATACTTAATTATTAACGGCCACCGTACGTCACAAAACTTTTAAAGCCATTTGCATTCTGCGATTGATATTTTCCCACAGCTCTTTACGAGGTGACATATTGGTATTTGATCCCCTCCAGCAAGGTCACCTGAGCGAAGGTGTCTGTTGTTGGATAAACCCGAAAGTCCTGAGGATCCCAGAGCAACATCGCTGATGATGTGGCCAGGGTCATCTTACAGTTGTACTTCTAAACGGCCTAAGAGTATATACAGATCATTTGTGAATATTTATACGGATGATACAACGATATATGTGTGTACCTCCAAAATTAGTTATGACCAGAGACTGGCAGCTGATCTATCATCCGATCTAAGTCTAATACCTGAGTGGGGAAAAAAACTAGCTGGTTACATTCAATGCCTCGAAAACGAAACTAGTTATATTCCAGCATCACCGATTGAACCCCGAACTGCCAACAATCACGATAAATAGATGTCCACTCGTGAGGCTCTGTGCCTTGATCGTCTAATGGCCCATAAATTCACCCCCGAACCTCAAGGATGAAGTAGAAAAGGTGGGTGTGAACGAGAATAGGTATGCTCACGAAAAATGAAAAGAAAACTGGATGAAAGATAATATATATATATAGAGAGAGAGAGAAAAACAGGCATCATAGGACTGAAAATAGTGTAAAAATATACGCTTTTTGGTTGGTTATCAAGAAACAATGATTTATAGATTGAAATTCCGATAGGTATAAAAACACATAACCATTGTTACATAAAAATTTTTTTTATGAAAAGATAAAGTAAATCATAAGATAACATAAAATATTTATGTATTTTTTATTCACTTTTTAAATATGGAATTAATCAATGCTCTTATGAATCGAGATAAAAATATTAACTTGACATTTACCACTTATTAACTGAGCCAATCGCTTTAAATGGAATATTTTTTATTAATTTGTTTTTTTAACGTATTATCAGCGTTTTTTTTGTCTGTTATTTAACATATTTTTGGATTGTAACCCTTTTTTTAAATAATAATGTTACAACTCCTACTATTTAATCTATAACTGGGGAGACGGTTGAAAACTTTGAAAGTATCCTCTTACGTTGGACTTATATGCTAAAAATATACACACGACCTTATAAAATGCATATTCCTTTTTATTAATGAAACATTTGTCTGTGTTTGTTTCTTTATTGAGTTTTTTACCATTTGAATTTGCAATATTATTTGTCCTGACCTGATAACTCAGCTTCACTTACTTTCCCATTGCTATAGAGTAACTTCAGTGTAACTTTCTATAAATATTTTCATGGTAATTGTTCTGATGACCTTTGCGTTATTTTATCTAGACTCAGTGGCAAGGTCTCATCGTTTTATCATTAAAATGACTATACATAACCGTAAGTTCTATGCTAACAGTTTCTTCTGTCGCACTTCTCGCTTGTGGAATTCTTTTCTTTTACTACTTCCCAGTCAAATTCGATCTTCAAAAATTTAAATGTAATGTCAATCTCTATCTTCTGACTTCTTAAATCATGTTCTGTTATTGTTCTCCCTCCTTTAATAGTATTTTTCTCATATTCTCTAACATTCAATACCCCCCCCCCGTGTGTCTTAGTGGTTTTATTGCCTTGCTTGGGTGAAATGATTGAAAAACTGAACGCATTCGACTCAGCTGAAATTTAAACTAGTTGTATATCCGTTAAGGAATATAGGAACCGCAAAGAATTTGCTGCTAAGAATCGTAAAGAGACAAATGAAATGTTGATGATACACAATGAGAAAAGAAGGCTTGGAAAATTCAACTCACACGGCGAAATATAGAAGCCACGGGATGCTGTTTTAAGCAAATTGATGTGGGAAACGTAATCGCTATTTCCATGGCAAAAGTTCAGATGAGCATACCATTATTCATTTTCCACCAAGTCTTTACACAAAAGGACGCAATATGCTACGTTCACGAGTTCGAATCATTCTCATTTTCCATTGACTTCCATTTGCAATGAAGAAGTTCACATCAGGCAGCATTTTCCAAAGAACTACTACCTTCTGCATCATACTCCTTTCTTGAACACACTATAATCTTAACAGTCTACAGACAGATCACGTTGAAAACCCGAACGATCACCGAAGTTAAGCATTGTCGAGCCTGGTCAGTACCTAGATAGGTGACCGCATGGGAATACCAGGTGCTGTAAGCTGCCGTGTATGTCGAGCACGGACAACTGACAAGTTTCTAATTAAGAAACAGATTAAGAACAGACTTGATCAGTAAATACACCTCAAATGATTAACGCACATATGCACACGCATTGTTTCTGATAAACTCATACACACATACTTACATACACCCGCGCATACCTACACAAAAAATTTCTTCTTTTATATATATATATATATTTAAAAATTATAACATAATTATGGTATAACATCACTACAAAAATAAACATTTTGTTTCAACACTGTCCTGTCTAGCGATGGTGATGCAAGTAAAATAAAAAAAGTTTTAAAGAGTTCAAAAACCAACCATTGGGCTCATATATATATATATATATATATATATATATATATATATATATATATATATATATAGAGAGAGAGAGAGAGAGAGAGAGAGATATACTTTATCTTTTTGATCAGGCCAGATACATAGATATATAATTATTATAAGATAGATAGATAGTGTGTGTGTGTGTGAGAGAGAGAGAGAGAGAGAGAGAGAGAGAGAGAGAGAGAGAGAGATATGGAGAGAGTTAATAAAGGTCGAACTTCTGACTCACGTGCATATTTCCTAAGAGTGTTAATGGTCGGTGTTTCAATATGATTTTCATGACAACTCGGATATAGGCCCATTTTTGTGAAAGAGTGGCTGAACGCAATCTTTCAATTCCTACTTTTTTGTGCCACACTACATTAAGTTTGGTAAATATGAAAACATAAATAAAGTTGCATGGAAAATAAAGCAGAATATTTTCCTAAGGAAAACTGGATTTCGAGAAGTTCTTGAAAATTAAGAAGAGAGACATCCTGCTTTATCTTCAGGGTAAACGTTCCAGCGGAAGCCTGAAAATCGCGAATCGTAACGAACTGTATGGTATTCCTATGATAAAGTTTGATTTATATATTAGTTACAATAAGAAGCAGACAATAATAACTAATAATAAAATAGAACAGTTCTTGCAGTATACTGTTATAAAAAGTTATGTGACGCATAGGAGATTCTTTCTTATTGGATATCATATTGGACAAAGAATAACATGAATAATTAATCATAAAACGTAGCAACTATAACAATATTACAAGAGTTATGTGACGAATGGTTGATTCTTACTCATTATTGTTTTTCTTTGACAAAGAGATTAACAGGATCAATTAATAAAATGGAACGATTATAACAATGTACTATAATAAAAAAAAACATATGATGAATAAAAGATTCGTTTATACTTCTGTGTGCCGTGTCTTTTCAGGATATTGTCGATCATGGCTTCCAACAATTACCTGTTATTTGTAGCTCTTAATAAATTTTGTCTTTTTGTTATCTCACGTAAATCTTGTTCCGTCATCTATTAACTCAAGTTCTCTGGGTAGGTTATCCCTTATTTTCCTCTGTTCCTCTTGCCTTCAATCGTCCCTGGGGGTATCAAATTTTCCAATCCCTCTTTCCTCATTATATGCTCTAGAAATTTAAACTTAGCCTGCAGAGCCGAACTTAAGCCGCCTAAGGCGACCATTGCGTATGATTTTAAAGAACACATTTTCTAAAATTGCACATGTTTAAAAAAAGACACAAGGTCCTTAACAGGTTACGCCTGACAGCCTTGAATGCATGTACATATATATATATATATATATATATATATATATATATATATATATATATATATATATATATTGTGATGCTATTCCATACTTAATAAATACTGCGCCTCAGGAGTAGGCAAGTAGTCAGTAAGTCAGTTGTTCAAGTCGAGTTTGTAGTTCAATTAGAGTCAAGAGTCGAGTCAGAGGCAGTCCGAAACAGAGTTGCGTTCAGACAATTACTGCAAGATATTGGAATAGTGATACTGGTCGAGACTACATTGTTCTCCCTACTAAACCTGATTGTTCATACTAACACTTCTACTTCTCTGTATATATTCCTGTTTGTAATATATCTGTGTTATTCCATACCTGTGTTCGAGTTCTTCTTTATTGGTTCTACCTTGGAATATCACACCGTGGTACAAGGAACCGGACCATAACACACACACACACACACACAGACACACACACACACACATATATATATATATATATATATATATATATATATATATATATATATATATATAAATATATATATATATATATATAACTAGAGATGAAGATTGCAAACGGATTTTGTACTTGAAATCAGCACCCACAAATTAAGAGGGAGCAACTGTTTTAACGCTTGCTTCATTTTCTTTGTAAACTAGTGTAATTGTTAATACAATATTCCCTCTCGCCGAGTGGTTAGAACGTTCAAATGTTGAAAATGAAACCCAGGTTCGAATCTCACCATAGTCAATTTGTCAGGAAGGAGACTTCCTGAGATTATTGGACTGGTGGTGTCGACCCCGGCTTGCGGCACCTTTGGAAAGTTCCTGAAAACCATATCACGGGTTAATCCAAGCCTTGTGAGTGAAATTGGGTAGACGGAACCCTTCGGTGCCATCGATAGATGTTCTAGTACGAAGTCACAAGTCATCGTGACCGAGAGTTTGGGCGTGCTGGCCTTCTTCAAATATCTAATAGATAACACGCTCTTTCCCAGAAACTCTAACTAAGGTCTGCAATATAAACTACAGGCGGTCTCTGTGTGTGTTCAATAAACACAAATGCGCCTCGAATACGAGTGGCCAGCTATATTCCTTCTCAATAAAAAAGCATTCTAAAAATTAAAAAAAAAGATATGATTCAGTTTTAAATGACCCACAAAGTGTTGATAAGCCGTAAAAAACAAACCAGTCACTCAATAAATCTTTGTATCTGTTCAGCCACCTGTTTACAAAATTCGTTTAGTAGGTTGCTCACTGTTTAAGTCTGCTTCTCTTGTTTTAAATATAGCATGTGAATATTCAATTTTCTAAGCCAAATTGCCTCATATGAATGTCACAGAAATATTACCAGTCTATTTCTTATTGTTGACTTAAGTTTCCTTGCTGTTTCTATTTTCTTCTTTGCTTACCTTTTCTGTCCACAGCATCTTTACTAATATGTCGGTTGAACTTCTTGTCTGTCGCTTCAAGTCACTTCTTCATCGATGACGAAATTCTCCAGAACTCACTGGCATATAGGAGATTATAATACATAGCAGTTCAATAATATTTTTTTATTCTAACGATGTTTTTCTGTTTTAATAATTTGCTTAGTCATCTTCGGCTATTTTTTATCATTTGACTCCAAGCCACGCAATACAGCCACCAAGACGCAAGGGATTACTGAATACTAGAGAGTAAGAGAAAACAAAAAATTATATATATATATATATATATATATATATATATATATATATATATATATAAAGAACAGGAATTAAGAAGACAAAAGATAAAGATTGTCAACAATCAAATTTGACTGGGGAGAATAAAGCCGGAAGGTTTGGTTTGATTTACTTAGTTTCAAACCATATCAACATCTCAATGGGTTATTTAATGTCGACAAGATTTTTAAGATAAGTTCTTATGAATAGAATATATATTGATATTTTTTTCAAAAATATATTACTGGTATTTTTATAATAAAAATCTTTTTTTTATACTTTCATAGTGTTTTGATCACACTTTGGTGTGAGGTTAACTATTTGTTCATAGCTGGGACCCTAACAGGTGCTACCATTCCGGGTCAGGATGAACCTGGGATCAGCTGCATTTAAGAAGTGGTTTCACGCTCCTCAAAACCTTCTGATCAGAGGCCTACCTGCCGGGTGAAGTTTCGTCATACCCAGGACGCCTCATTTAGGTGGGGGTGTTACTTCTCTGCAGAGGTGCATTCAACAGTGCAGAAGCCAGAAAAGAGTTCCACATGTAAGAAGTGCGATATAATAAAATGTTAGCATAGAACTTACAGAGACATTTCAACTGTAAAATGGTGAGGCCTTGCCGCCAATCTAAAACTGCGCTTTCATTCAGAAAGTCTTTGCACGATAGAGGAAAGTTCATTAGAACAATTATCATGAAAGTATTTATGGAAATGGCACAATGAAGCTACGTTACAGTGGTAGGAGAATGACAAACCGAGATGCCAGGTGAGGACCAATAAAACTGCAGATTCTTTTTTGGATTTTATCAAGAATCTGTAAATATATAGAGATTTTCCAAGCGTAGCTCATATGTGAGACAAGGCCGAAAGTATGGGGCACCCAGTGAGAATCGAACTTACTACTTAGTCGTAATTGTTCTAGCGAGGCAAGCTTGTTAACTATTACACCGCTTCGAGGTGCCCAAGAATCTCTAAATATATAGCAGGAGCAGCAAACTAGACGTGGTAGCAATATTCAATTCAAGGACGAATGGTAGATTTATGTAGCTGCTTGATTTTGAGGTTCCCATAATTTGCTGAGCTCTTGAGCCCGTCTCTCTTGCTGATGATCCTGCGTTCTGCCTATGTACAGTTAGCCAACTTTTGCTTTCTTTCCATTAATAATTTACCCAAGAGTTCTCTTGTTTTCCGTTATGCGTTCTGCTATCAAAACTGTACTATCCGATATCTGATGTTGTTAACATCAACCCCCCACCCTATAATACAGGGTGCGGCAAAAGTCGCTCCCCCATAGGTATCAATGGGCAATGGGAAGGTCGAAGAGGTCCTGTTGCGTGGCCAACCGAGGTCACCAGACCTCACCCTTTGTTTTTTTTTTCTGTGGGGGCCATTTTAAATCAGTTATCAGTCGTGCCCAAGAAATATTGAAGAATTTAAAGAAAGAATTAAATATGAATGCAGTAAAATGGCAAAGGAAACACTCCGACGTTTTACTGAATCCTGCAGGCACAGAATTGAAATGTGCTAGAAAAAAGGAGGAGGACATTTTGAACAGCACATATAACAATTAAATGACCCGTAAACATTGGGTTGGTGCATAATTATCAGGCGTTTTTGTAGGCGAGTAATTTGTTGATAAAAATTGCTGTTTTGTTTACATTTTTAATAAAAATATGATTTTTATTTCAGGTTATAAAAATGCGTTTCGATAATCATACGCTCTGGAATAATCATTTAAAAATGTTATTGTTGAATTGTTATATGTTTCTTTTTTCATAGTAAATATTGTTTAAAAAAACGCCTGATAATTATGCACCAACCCAATAGAATTCTCATCTGTAATTATACTTTTAATAAATTATCCCTATGGTGCGCGGCTTTTGCCTCGCTTCTGTATTTCCTGCACAGTTTTCCAGGTCTATAAGGATTTCCCCGCTATATTGGTTGAATAAATCCGGTATGAAAATACTTTTTTTTCGTACTAAGTAACGGAAAATCATTTGGATGTAAATCAGAATTTTCATCTATTTCGAATAATTCTTTGCGTCAGACCTTACCATATGCTTTAAAATATATTTCTTGGTGTCATATTTGTAAATATACCAAAGACTATCCGTTTTGTTTCTACGGGTCTTGTTACTGTTAACTTGTTTTTTTATATTGATAATCTTTTGCATTTCTGGGTCTCAAAAGTCCATCTCGTTTCACAGTGAACCTTTAGGGACTGCGAAAAATCAATAATGAAATTTCTTTTTTAATCAGCAGTAAATGTTGTTATAGCTTTTAAAATGTAGGATTTTCTTTGCAGTGTGTTCTTGGTTAACCCTCAAGATTCGTCATCACCTAACGAACAAAGCTCTTTACACTTGATTTCAGGCAATCGAAGGACAATTAAATTTTCGCACAACGATTTAACAATCCGCATTTTTACCACAGAGAAATACATTCTATCTGAAGGGTGAATTAATTTCCTTCAGTTCAATTAATCCATTCGTCAGCCGATTCACAGTTGGTGGGGAAGTTTAATCAATTCTAGGCCTTCATTATGTATAAAGTTATCTTTTAAAAGAACGGGTGTTTAGCGGGTATTCTTGCAAGCAGCCTTCCGCTGATATTTGCTGGCTTTTTTAATTCCTATAAATTTTTTTTACAGACAGCAGGAATGTTGTTGAGATATTGAAGTTTTCTTTTAAAAGTGATTCCTAACCCGAAGCTTTGTTCACCATGAGGATACTTCAATTAACTGTAATCTCAAAAAATCACAAGAAGTGTTTAGAATGGGCTTTGTTCAATATTTTGAAAACATTATTTAAATCCTGTTACAGTTTTTAAAAAATAATCCTGTGAAAGTTGTTAGCCGATATAGCAGTAGTTTCGCTTTTTTCAAATTAGATTTAAGTTTCCTTCTTCAAGAGTCGTCTGTTGAATCTGAGCTATCCCTATAGTAAAAGATCTGTAGTCACGTGGCGAGTACACTGAAACCTGATCATTATTATTCGCAACTATATGTTCTAGCGATTCCAAAATATTAAAACGAGACAACGTTGTCAGGAGTACATTACGTAACTGAATACGAATATTTTTAGACCAATCACAAAGTAGATCACCGCAATTCGAATGAATTATATGTCCGCAAAAATGGCCGCTGAGATATTTAACTTGGTAATTATTGATTACAATGCCAAGATATTGTGAATGACAACAGAAATCAGCAAAGAGGTTCAAAGGAATAAATATACAATAACACCTTACACAGAAGACAGAATTTCGGAGTGTACATCGACTAAATGGTTACAGTAATAAGCAACCAAGATGAACGTGAAAGACTGAATGAATATATAATAATGATACAGCTGGTCTCTAAAACTGTAATTATTAAAGTAAAATACAAAAAAAAATGAATTAATTAAATGCTCGCTAACATGGCCGCTGACTCATTTAAATTGGTATTTATTAAAATTGTTGATAGCTATTAAAAACTTATACGTGCATAAAATTTCGACTTCTTCTTCAACTATTCTCAATTCTTCACGTTAATAAAAAAATAAATCTGAAAGGTGGTGTGGCAAAAGTCAAAGCTTTCTCCTTAAGTGTTATCCACATCTCAAAGACGTAAACTTAGCCTGAAAAAAGTATTGACAGGATAAACAGTAGGTAACATTTGTTAAGTTTATTACTGAAATTTTTAGGCATCTATTTAGAAGATGTCATATATATATATATATATATATATATATATATATATATATATATATATATAATGGGATAAAGAACAAATAGAAAAACCTTCTGGCACGGTTTGTGACTAAACTTTCCTTGCAGTAGATGCAGCTGTTGGTTCGACATAGTCGTGGCTTTTCAACTGTCGTTCAAGACAGTTGAAAAGCCACAGATTACTTCCATGAGTCTAGCATCAGCTATGCTGATGTCAGGCAGGAAAGTTTCTCGATGATGGTTGAATGAGAGCAGTTTAGTTTTGACGGCATTAACTAAAGATTGGAGGTCCTTTTTAAGAGCAGCGGCCAAGTTAACTTCGTCGACTTTGGCAAATTTGTTGTTGAGACAAAAGTAAGTGCCTATTTGGGAATTGATGACATCATTAAGATCATTGATCGAAATCAGAAACAGCGTACGATCCAGGATAGAGCCTTGGAAGACACGCGTTCGTGTGAAAGGATCTAGAGTTATGGCGGATTACTGGTCATTTTTTACTTATACACGTATATATATATATATATATATATATATATATATATATATATATATATATATATATATACATCGTAAATACTCGATTAAGTACTCTCTTTGGAATAAGCGCCTCTTTCAAATTAACATTACCGTTTCAGAAGGAATTTAAAACAAGCGCTCATCTCGAATTAACATAACAAGCTGATTGTTATAGCATCATCAATAATGTTATGATTATACGATTGTATGCACTTCCGGTCTCACTATGGAATGTTGGGAGCAAAACGGATCCAGCGGTTAATGAAGTTGTTGAGTTTACTACGTTTCGTGTTGTCTTTTGTATTGCTTCGATTGTTCAGCGGCCTGTCTCATATAAAATATCTTTCCACCCTAAGTCTAGTGGAACAATAGATAAACGCATATATTCGAGAAATAAATTTGTATCTGGGAGTTTAATGTCAATAAATTACATCAGTCAAAATATGCTCATTATTTACATTATTCGGACTATTGTCCTCATCTTTGTCGCCATATCTATTACAACGTTCCGGCCGTTGTACGCTCCGGCCTTCTTCAGGTGGTTGGAATGTCGAACTGAACCCTTTATTTCGCTCGCTGGGGTAGACTGTTCTAGTTCCCCGTGCCATTCTTTGGGTCCTGTCACTGGATCTAACCAACGCCTTTATCCACTGTGCCATGTGTCCTTGAGGACATATGGCACAGTGTGAGTTCAATACCCGGTTAAGACAGTGGAGAACTTGGAGAGGGGGATTAACAGGAGATAACTGATAACTGACATCAATTAAACAAGGCATGTTCATAATTGGCAGTCATTGCCCGCATAATTAGAATTGTAAAGTCCACTTCTCTTTTACGTTTCTCGACAACTATCGCTTTGAGACGATTGCCTCTATTTGTTTCCAACAAATGATTTACCAGTTTAGAAACCTCTCCCAGTATATGCCCAGCACATCCCGATTCCTTGATATTTGTGTTAAAAGTGGTAGATTATTCCCGCTTTTGTTTTTTTTCCCTATGTTTTGTTTTTTACCTGTCTCCTGCAGTTCTTATACTTGGATCAACAAAAGATGGAAATGGCTAAAAATTGTATTTTTTAAAAAATAAGACCCCTTCTCGATTAAGCGCACCCATGCAAACGACATTATTTAAATAAACGTCCCGGGCGCTAAATTGAGCATTTACTATATATATATATATAGTTCCATTTCGTCCTCAAGCGAATTCAAGAGAAAAAATTCGCTTGAGGATGAAATGGAACTAATGTCTTTAATTTAATTGCAAAATTAAATTCGTGGCTTTTAGCTTCCATTTTTGAAACATGGTTAGAACTGTGTAGCGGAAAAAAACATATTTTAAATCAATTAATTTTTAATATTAATGCTCTGTAAATTTACATTGAGCACTATTTTGTAAAAAAATAAAATATCTATAAGAACACCGGATTATATATCTTACTGTTCTTTCTTTTTATTTAAATATATATATATATATATATATATATATATATATATATATATATATATATATATATATATATATATATATATGAAAAAAATATACGGAAAAAACAAAACAAAAAAATCTATATACGATTATGCTGTTTTTAATGTTAATATGTCAACGTCGGACGTTTCGGTCTAATAAACCATCTTCAGGACATATTCATAAATATAACATTATCAATACAACATGACAAAGACGATGTACATTAGAACAAGACTTATCCAAACAATAACTGAAAGTTTTATAAGATCAGCGCTCCGTTTAAAACATTGTCACGTTGTCGTCACGTGGGCGACGCTGTGAAAACGTATTCCTAAAATTTTGAGTATTTTGAATGAAAAATGAAAAGAATTCTATTTTGAACTAAAATTTATATGTACGCTTGTCGAGCATTAATCTCGCTAGAAAAGGGGAAATATTAAAGAAACCAGGTCTAGTATTCACCGTGCGTGAGATGGATATTATGATTTATTATGAAAATATTTTAAAATCTTCACGAAATCAAAACCGAAATTATGATCTGCTTTAGTTGTGTGTACAACTATAGCATTGTTTAAATTTCCGAGGTGAATATCTCGTTTATGTTCGAAAACACGAGATTTTACGGACCTACATGTTTCACCCACATATTTTAAGTAACAGTTTTTGCATGAGATTTGGTAGATGCAAGCATCGGATTTACTATGTTGTTTGCTGGTGTTATTTAATAAACTACGGATAGTTCTAGTAGGTAATATAGTAGTTCTAATTTTTAACGCATTTAGATTATTAGAGATACGTTCGGTCAAATGGTTATTTGGTAGAAAGATGCGACCAAAAGAATTATTATCAGGGACAGCTGAAAGTATACCTTTCATTGATGTAGTTGTAGTGGCCTTCAAGGTGTCATTTTGCGCTGATGAGTGAATTTTCAACGCTTATTTTTAGCTCTCAGTAATAATTGTCTCAGATACGACAGATTTGAAAAGGTATGCTCAATATATATATATATATATATATATATATATATATATATATATATATGTGTGTGTGTGTGTGTGTATAAACGGTAAGTTCTGTCTCCCTCTGCGTTTGTCTGAAACCTCTCTACATCGGGCCACACTTACTCTACATAGACATATTATTATACCTTTTTGGAATCAAGATGATCTCGGGATTGACAATTTGCCCTTCATCTAGTGCTTACACATCTGACATTAACATTTCTGTCCGGATGAGGAGGGAACAGTTAAAAATTCAAATTTTAAAATAACTGGTAAAAAATAACTGATTTTAAAAGTTTTTTTTTTTTTTTTTTAATTTATATTGGGTTTAAAGTAACACAAAACTTTTCGAATTTAAAAGTTTTTATTTTAAATTCGTTCCAAAATATCTCCAAAACTTTGTGAATTGAGGAAATCAATTTTATTTCTTTTAAATGCCAGGGAATCTGTGTTAAAATGAAGGGATTCGTGACTTCAGTTTTTTTCGAAGTTCCGCAGAGTTTCTGATTTGAAGATCTCAACTCAATTGAAGTTCCACAGTGTTTGGAATTGGAATTTCAGACCAAATCGGACTTTGCCTAAATCAGTCTTTTGGCCGGAATTGGACTTATAGCTCAGATCAGAGTTAAAGTGAGATTTTGAAGTTCCATGGATTGAATTGGGGAATTTGAAGTTATTTCTTTAAAATTTAATTGCTGTTTTCTAAGCTGGACTAGTGACTCAATAAGCCTTCCCTAGTACCTTAGTTAACAGTGTCCAATGAGTTTGGTTTTAAGTTAGTATATATAGTATATAAATGACTTTTTCATAATTATAATTATAGATATTTAACGCATAGGGGCCATAGTTGTCTCCTATGTTAATAAAACATATATTTTCAGAAAGGTATGTAAAGACAGTCAAAACGCTGGTGTGCAGAAATTAAAGTTTCTATTGTCTAATTAACCTACTGATTCCAAGTTGATTCTGTCCTGCTTTCATGACGTAGTATAACCAAGAATAGATGAAGAAGTCCAAGGGATCAATACATGCTTCATGTATGTTCAACGAAATAGGCTTTCCATGACAGCCAACATTTGCAATAAATACCAAGTGATCTATAGTTTTATTATATGTTATTATTGTAGTTTCCATGGTATAAAAACTATAAAATATCAGTAAATAAAACTGCGATTCGTTTATACATGATTTGTCAGCGGCCATGTTTGCGGGCATGTAATTTATTCTATTTTTGTAATTTGAGAATTACAGATTTTGTGACGAGATGTTATTATTCATTCATTTGGGCCACTTTCTTCATCTTTATTGCAATATTTTAAATATTTAAATTTACACACCGATGTTCATTGTGTCTGAAATTCTTGGACGAAGTGTTAATGCTATTACACATTAATTCTTTCAATATCTCTCTATATTTCTAAGGGGTGTTGTTTTAACTATTTACATCGTTCGGTCTTTATTACCATATTGTGACGTTTCGGCCGTTTTACGCTCCGACCTTCTTCAGGTGATATACATTAGAACTGACTCCTATATTTAGTCCACGAGTAGATTGTTCTAATTCCACGTATCATGCTTTTTTTGTGGAGGGATGTCTATCACAGTTTTCAATTAATTCCCTTTAGTAACTCAAACAGGTTCTTCTTCCCTCTGCTCTGGCCAGGTATTGAACCTATAAGTCTTTGGATTAAGTTACTTTTTGGATTACTTAACCACTACATTTATCCACTGAGCCATGTGTTCTTGGATAACAGCCTAGTGGATAAATGCATTATTTGATTAATCCAAAAAGTGTACTGACTCAAAGAGTTGTGAATCCAATACCTGGCCATAGCAGAGGAAGGAACAAAAACATGGAGAGTTGAGTTACTAAAAGGAATTAACTGAAACTGAGATATCCAAAAAAGCCATGGCACGTGGAATTAGAACACTCTACCCCGTCGACTAAATAATGGTTCTAAATTTTAACGTATACCACTTGAAGAATGCCGGAGCGTACAACGGCCGAAACGTCGTAAATATGACAAGAAAGATGAGGACAACAAAGCGAACTATTTAAATAATGTAAATATTATTTCATTTTTATCGCTTTTCTCAGCTAGACTGATTTTATTACAATTGTTCAACTTTGTACACTCCAGCTATTTTCCCTTCTAAATAGTATATATTTATTCATTCGAACGACTTTCTTGATCAGTGTTGTCATTCACAATGTTTTGGCATTGCAATCAGCGGCCTCGTTTTCGTCTGAATTTCTAAGACGAATTGATAACATTGATTCATTTGCATCCTCTTTTTTATTTTTGGTTTTGGTTGCTATGCTCTTCGGTATTCTTCAAGTGTCTCTCGTGAGAAGATTGGAGGCGACCAATACTTTGGCAATGGTATTGGCAATAGTTGAATGACAGAAAACATTCGGTCTTCATTGACCTAAAAATTTATAATAAAAAAAATATTAGTCTTTCAGGAAATTAGACTGCTGAAGTCAATTTAGTTGTTTCTAATAAGCGTCTTACTAGATTGGCATCTATTTAAGAGTCACTTCTTTTCCAGCAGTTTCTTTACTTTCACTTCCCAACAGTGAAACTCCCTTCCTCTTGCTTGCTTCCCTGATAACTACAATCTTCAACAATTTAGATGCAACGTCAATCACCATCTTCTGTTGCCTTGATTCCCTTTCTTCTTTTTATTCTTTCGGGATTCCCCTCTATACACAGTCTTTTCCCCACGTTCACTCTCTGTAAGCCCCGCCCTGCGCACTAGTAGCAACGGGGTGAAAATGCTTAAAAATTATTGATGGGACTTTCTTTCCAAACATTTTGGTTTTGATAGTTATCAGTTATTTCATTGTTTTCTTTTCTAGTAACATGTTCTACACATTTAGTATTTTCACACATGAAAAAAAAACCTTACAAAATTTTTTACAGAAGGTAATGAAGAAAAACAAGAAGAAAGCACTAAACATCAAGACAGTATAATAGTTGTTAGCAAATGGATGAGTTCAAGGTGCGAAATACAAATCGGAGATACCAAAATCAAGCAAGTACAAAACTTAAATATTTGGGAAGTGTTTTAACAGAAGACCGAAAGTTCGACACTGAAATCATAAAGCGAATTGGGATAGCCAAAGATGCTTTCCAGAAGCTAAGCAAAGTATTAAAAAAATAGAAAAAAAATATCGCTAGAAACAAAGAAAAGAGTACTAAACTATCACATTATAACTATACGGCTTACGGTCAAATCACGCTGAAACACCGGTTCTCGTACGATCACCGAAGTTAAGCAGCGTAGAGCCAGGTCAGTACTTAGATGGGGACCGCTTTGGAACACCTGGTACTGTAAGCCCCCAAAGTCAACCCTTACCTCACAGTCGGTGGGGGGTGTAAACAGTAGTGTCAGAGCTATGCCGCCCAGAACTTCGTTCCTGGTAGGGCCACCAAAGGCGGACAGGTCTGACACACGCCAACTAACAAGGGCTCTGGTGAAAATCCAAGGAGCGTCTGCATCGGTAACCGGCGGCTTCTGGTCGTTCCTGTCTCTGCGTCTGTGGAACCCCGCGGCAAGCAAGAACGTTATCCGAGTAGGCCTGGGTACCCTACTTCTGTAATTTATCCCAAGAATCTTCTTCTCATAACAGGAAGAAGCCGGCATCAGACAGACATTATAACTATCCTTGTGTATGGCAGTGAGTGCTGGACAATCTCCTTAAAGATGAAAAACAGACTTGAAGCAAAAGAAATGTGGTTCTACAGAAGGATGCTGGGGATAACACGGACCGATTATGTGAGCAACAAAGAAGACTTAACAAAAAGGTAACATTTAACAAATAACATCAGGAAGAGAGAGTTGAAATTTCGAGGGCGCATAATGGGGAAAGGGGGCTTGGAAAATCTGACACTCACAGGACAAATTGAAGGACGTATGAAAACAACGCATAATATAATGAACTTGAGTAAATGGGTGGCGGAACAGGTTTTAGGAGAAATAACAAAAAGAGCTACAAATGACAGGAAGTTATGGCGATCCATGATCACATACATCCTGAGGATACAAAGCACATAAAGAAGAAGTGCATACAAACGCGCGAAGCATAGTCTATAAACTAAGCAGATTTCCTACTTGTTCTACTCCTCACAAAGGTTGAAGGTCCGTCATCAAAAATATTATTTGGTTGATCGATACAGTTACTCTATCAGATCAAAGCAGTCAGCGGAGTCAGTTTGAAAGCCAGTTTCTTTTGAATGATATACGGAAGTCTCTCCTGATGCGATCACATGATGCTGAGTGATCAACATAGCAGGTCAACAACTTTGTGAGAAACGAAGGAAATGGTCCAAACGAATCGATAGATAAGAGTACCATTTTCCTCCCGCTTTGTTTTCGTTCGACTTTTCCCTCAAGACCTAGATAAGACGGTGAATGCCTCGACAAGACGATTCTTAAATTAGGCAAACTTTCTCGTATAAGAAATAGTTTCTGTACAAAGAATCACGATGCATTAATTTTTCCCTTCTCAATTAAGAAACAGAAAATTTAATAATCAATATCGGAAACATTTCGCCGGACAGATGTTTCCATGTTCCAACTTAGTTTATTGAATATAAATCCTGTTAATATATCGAATATTTATGAACGTAAGAAAGATTGATGTAAGACTACATTCATCAAGAGACCTTCATTTGAATAATGTACTTACTGTAATTTCCTGTTTTCACATGATGTAATAAGTGAATAACGTATGCTTTTAACAAAGTGGAGGTTTTTATAGACGCAAACTACAAATCATTCGTCATTGCGAAGTCTTCTGCGAAACGAACACAATAATAAATTACTAGTATGGTGAATTTGATCGCAATGAGCGCTTCTTGCCATTGTTACAATCCTCGCCAAGATGAAGACTAGACCTGCATAATTCAGTGGGGTGGGGAATCATTGTTAGTAGAAAATTAGCCACTGGCAGCAAGAATAAATTTTTTAGAGTAAATTACTTAGTGAAAAATGGCGCAAATGAACTAATGCATTCCAAGGAAGCTATGATTTAATACAAAAAAATATATTTCTTTGAAAAAAACCATACATCTACAAAACCTCAATTTTTTGTACGCAATCGGTCGCCGAATTTATTCGGATGATTACAAAAAAATACCATTCTGAAAACCCCTCGCCGACTAACCTTAGCAATCTCGCGCGCCACACTGACTAGTCTCGCAAGCCACATTGTGTTGTCTAACGAGACGCATTTAGTGCAAGCCATTTTTTACAGTAAGGCTCACTCTTTACAAGGCCCGGAGTTCACTTGAGGTGGAAGTTTACGTTAGGAGACCATTTGTGTGTATAGAATTTGAAGGTAGCGGTCAACCTTAGCCTTGAACAGATTAAGATTGTAATGATCAGAAAAACATCCTGTTGGGAGTCGGTTCTACAGAACACCGGTTCGCGGTAAGAAGCTGCTCAAGTGGAGCTATGTAAGGGTCATGACGGGTTCTTGTCGTGATGGTTTGACCTGTCGGGATCAGGGAATGTAATTCGACCGAGCACTTTCCGTGGGAGTAGCGGTAGAGCAGCGAGGAGTTTGCTACATCCCTCCTGTGGGGAAAGAGGTTGAAGGGCGGAGAATAATTCGTTTCCCACAAGTGATAGGAGAGGCTTTTGAACTATAAGAATGAGTTCTGGACAACTGCTGCTCATATATGACAATGGTACTACCATTTCTGACCTGATCTTGCTTTTGTAAAGCATGCATGCATATATATATATATATATAATAATTAAGTAATTCATCGAGTCTAGAAGAAACCTCAACAGAATGTGGAAAGCACTAGACGGCTGTTTCGTTCTATATTTGGGACTCATCAGCAGTGTGCATCCACTACCGAGAATTGAAACCCTAACAGTTAGGTTGTCAAGCAAACAGCATACCAACTGTTCAAACGGACCTCGGTGACGAAGAGATAGCAAATCAGACTCAATATAGCGTCGCTTGCTCATATATTCCGTGGTGGAACTCTACTGAGATTCTCGCTAACCATAGAACTGTGCCTCCTGGAATCACGACTACTATCACCAGGCCGCTCACTCTAGGGCATTAGAAGCCGGTTCAAGCAATGATATACATATAGAGAAATTATAAGGAGGATTTGATAATTATATTTAAGTAATTCATCGAGTCTGAAACTTCAAAAGAATGCAAAAAGCACTGGACGGCCGTTTCGTCCTATATTTGGGACTCATTAGCAGTGCGCATTCCCTACCGAGAATTGAAACCCGAACAGTTACAATACGAGGCAAACGCCATACAAACTGTACCAACTGTCCTCGGTGACGAAGAGTTAACGAATTAGACTCGATATAGCGTCGCTCGATCACATATTCCGTTGTGGAACCCATCCGAGTTTCTCTTTTACACATAGAGCTGTGCCTCCCCGAGCTACGACTGCTATCCCCAAACCGCTCACTCCAGAGCAATAGAAGCCAGTTCAAGCAAGGATATACAGATAGAAATAATTAGAAGGATTTGAAATAATCATAATTATTTCTCTTTCTCTCTCTCTCTCTCTCTCTCTCTCTATATATATATATATATATATATATATATATATGTGTGTGTGTGTGTGTGTGTGTGTGTGTGTGTGTGTGTGTGTATGATATCATGAAGAGTCAGGTACTTCCTAAAGCGGTGCAATGTATCGTATTTATGAATATTACTTGAGGTCGGGAGTGAGGCTAAACAGTCTTTCAAGGTACGTTGCTTTCCCCAGAGGACTTCCGTTCATTATGATTAATAGTAGTTCGAGGTCAGATTGGCGATCATTGAATGTAACTAGCTTGGTCTTCCAGGCATTGAATGTAGCCAGCAAGTTTTTACCCCATTGGGTAGTTTGATCATTAGAGAGATTAGTCGTTAATCTCTTACCATTGAGGGTTTTAGAGGTGCGCCCGTATATAGTCGAATCATTGGCATAGATGTTTACAAATGATATGAGTATATTCGATATTTATGTAGATAAAAAGAAATGGTTGGTTCGAGGAGTAACCCCTGGGGGACACCTATGTTGACTGCTTTGGCTCAGGAGGACTGGCCATTAATAAATACCTGTTATGAAGTATTTTATAATCGAAAATTCTCTTCCAATGATTCCATAACGGGAGAGATTGTGTAGTAAAGCTTTTTGCCACACCTTGTTGTCAGCATTTGAGATATCAAATGCTGTAGTCCTCGAGGTGTGTTTGTCGTCAAGAGCCTCACTGACTCAGTGAATGATGGTAGTTAGGACGTCAGAAGTGGATCGAACCAACCGAAATCCATACTACTCGTCGGTGAAGAGGTTGTTCTTTTCTAAATACTCGACAACATTCTTATTGATTATGTCCTCTAAAAGCTTACTGGTGATAGTGAAGATATTGATGGGTCTGTACTGGGAGGGAAAGGATCGCAGTGGCTTTCTTAGTGTCAAGGCCTTTGATAAAACTAAAGACTTCTCGTGTTGTAATGGTAATATTGCTGAGAATGTGGTCAGTGACACGTTGGGAGTTGGGGAGTGAATAGTATTTGTCGTCTAACGTTAAGTTAAAGGCTTAGATAGAGGCGAAGGTGTTCGTCTTTGATTAGTATGTAACCGTATATGAAGCCAACGTTAAGCCGACCATACTGTGGATATATAGGTGAGTAGGTAAATACTGACTACGTTGAGCTATATATATAAGGACGCTGACCCGTTGGTAAATTGTGACCGAGTTAGATTAGGTAAGTATTACATCTGTGGCGACAGATCGATCCTCACAATGGATTCCCTGTATTTGAGTTTTCCTATATATATATATATATATATATATATATATATATATATAAAAACTAAGTAGTCTATATATAGAACCTGCGATAGGAGTAGTACACATGGCGTGAAGATCACTGCATGTTGGAAACTGATTGTCACCATGCATTAATTAATTTTTTCATTATGCCTCATAGCGAGAATATTTAACATTGAAAAACATGAGGAAAAAATTAATTATTTTAATATGTGGAAATCTCCGCTTTTACATGAAGACGGTCACGAGACCAGAAACACGTGTAGTAAAATTATGGAAAATAAAGCATAAAAGTTTGCGGCACCTGTCTTCTCTTCTTTTTAATATACATACTTTTCTCTCGTTGGAACCACTACAACCTGTTTTTATATATATATATATATATATATATATATATATATATATATATATACAGTGGGCTATAATATGTTTTAACCACCGTTGATTACAGCAATTTTGGCTTGTTTTATAACGTCTCTTCTTTTTTTTCAGACAATACCGTGTTAGTATCAAACTACTCTCGTCTATGAAAAATAGTTGACTTATATCTTGCAATGAAATGAAAGTTCGTGGAAGTCAGGAAATTGGTGAATTTCAACAAAGGCAAATAATAGGATTGCATCAGTGTGGCAAGTCAAATAAAGAAATTGCTAAGATTTTCCAGGTTAATCATCAAGCGGTTAATAATATTGTCAAGAAATTTAATGAAGCAGGTCATTGTCCTGTGGAACAACGTTCAGGAAGATCAAGCATCGTGTCTGAGCGAACGAAAAGGGCGCTGAAGTAGGAAGTCATCAGAAATCGTCGTCAGAGTTTCAAAGATGTCGCCAACAGCATGGAAATGTCACCATATGTGGTGAGAAAGACTCTGAAATAGCTAGGCTATCAAAGAAAGTTTCAAGAAAGAAGCTTTTGATTTCAGAAGTTAACAGAAACGTGCGTATGGACTGGGTGAGAGAATTAGAAAGCAAAGATTATGAATTTTGGCAGGCTGTAATTTGGTTAGATGAAAGTAAATTCTGTCAATATTCGAATTCAAGACCGGCTTATGTTTGGAGAAATCAGAATGAGACTTGGAACATTGAATGTCTTCAGGCGACCATGAAACCTGGAAGAATTGGAATAATGATGTTGGGCACTGTCTGGTTTGGAGGGAAATTTGATCTTATTCTTGTTGACGAGCATTTGAATGGTCCAAAATACTGTCAAATATTAGAGAAATGACTACTCCCACTATTTGAAACCAATCAGATTGACAAGAATGTCTACCTTTTTCAATATTGATTGAGAGCCATGTCATATGAGCAAGGTAGCAAAGACCTGGAAGGAATCGCAAGGTACCAAGTCATTGCCGTGGGTAGCCCAAAATCCAGACATGAATCCTATAGAGCACGTTTGGGAGCATCTTGACTGAAAAGTTCAAGAGCGTAAAACCCAAATTACGTCAGTGGCAACCCTTAAAAAAACATTGCTTAAGGAGTGGCAAAATATGGATCAGACGATTGTTGATAACTTGATCAAATCCATGAAATATTGAATACAAGTACTGAAACTAGCAAAGAGAGGACCTACTCCATACTATTTCCAAATACTGTTTATTTATGTTGAGTTAGGATTACGTAATTAAATTTTGAAATGGGATGTAGTTCATTTCTCCTGGCGAAAAACATTTCTTAGGCCAGTATAGATAGATAGATAGATAGATAGATAGATAGATAGATAGATAGATAGATAGATAGATAGATAGATATATGGCCACAGAGGAGCGTTCGGTTATCACGGTCGATTTTACTGCTTTTTAAACACAATTCTCCATGATTTTCTCTCATTCATTCATATCTGTTCAATGCGTATCCAAATGTAAACAAATGACGTCATACTTTACGAAATGGACAAAGTCCGACAATTATTTAAGACATTTTTTATGTTTATACGTTCTTTTTATAGATACAAATATTTGAGTAAATGCTTTCTTTATATAACATTTAACGTCCTGAATGTCAGAGAAACTTTCATAGAAAATATGCATCCTCTGACAAATATATATATATATTCCACGGCTTGAACCGACTTCTAATGTTCCGGATGAAGCGACTTGGGGATAGAAGACGTAACTCATGGGGACACGGTCCGTTGGTGTAAGAAAACTTGTGAAGAGCTGGTTCTATATCGAGTCTGGTTTGTTGCCACTCCTTCATCGAGACACATTGGCCCAGTGGGTATGACATTGCATCGTATCGTAACAGTCCAGTTTCGATTTTCGGAAGTGGATGCCCACTGCTGATGAGTCCAAAAAATAAAACTAAACAGCTGCCCAGTGCTTTCTGTATTCTGTTGAACATTTGTCTAGATTCGTTGCATTAATTATTTAATATCTATTTTAGTTCTGTGTGTTTAAAATCTACAAGCATCAGCATGACTATATATTAAAGAAAGATGAAGTTGTTATTGATTCACTGATGTTTTACGGCTTATGAACACTTTGTAGTATATTTAAAGCCGAAACATTTTTTCGCGTGTAACAATTTTAGAAGAATAACAATGATTTTTCTAGATACAAGTACCGATATTTAACCCACACCTGGGGAGAAGATGGATTTTTACCTTTCTCAATATTATTTTTGAGTAAGTGAATGCAACGAAGCCGGCTGAAATTCGAACTCTGTTCTCCGATTTCTCATTCCGAAACGCCGTCCATTGCACCATCCGCACGTCCAACGTGTTATCGCATTTGTCTTACTCGTTTGAATTAATAGTGTTCCTATTGTTATTATTTTCTCAACTGCAGATTTCTTATCAACGTTAAGTTGCTATAAGTTAACTTAATTAGTTTCGATTGAAAGTTAAGTTGTCAAAATCCGATGTGGAAGGCAATTATCATCTCGGTTATACTGAGTACTATTGTAATTACTTACGGCATTAAATTGCTGTAAATTTGTAAAGGCAATTTACTACGATGCAAACTCCTGCAAGCGATGAAATCTGAAATTACGAGCATTTCGTAAGTGGGAAGGATTAATATAATTCTCCGGCTACCATAACAAAAGCAGTCGACACGAAATGGTGGAAAAATGAAAAGTACTATTCACACATTTTAATGAGTTCAGTCCTTAATGTGTGGTACACAATTCTAAACTTCTCCCAGATAAACCTCTGATTACCGAATATTTCAGAGACTTCTTCCCATAGAGTGAAACTCAAAGACCATTCCTATCTACGGTAGCACGTTCGATCATTATTGTTTGACTCCTAATTTTGGCCGTCCTGAGTAAGATGATAAACTACACCAGCGTCCTCGGTAAGACGATGAACTAAGTCCAACAACAAGGCCTGTGATCAGTAGGTTTTGCGGAGCGTGGAAACACCTCTTAATTGCTGGTGTAACCAGGTTCGCCCTGACCAGGGGTGGTAGCACCTGTTAGGGTCCCAGCTATGGGCAAATAGTTAACCCCCAAACTGGAGTCAAAACCCTATGAAAGTGTAAAAATAGGTTTTAATACTAGAAATACTTTGTAAAAAAATTATTACCAACAATATATTTTTGTAAAAAACCATATTATCAGGTATACTTTTTGAAAAAAAAACATTTTTTTGAAGAAAAAATATTACCAGAAATAGATTTTTGAAGGCAAAAATTTTTACCAGCAATACATTTAATAAAAAAAATTACCAGCAATAAAAATTTTGTCCACATTAAATAACCCATTGAGGTTGATATGCCGTAAAACAAAACAAACCAAATCAAACAAACCTAATTTTGGCTAAGCTTAGCAAATAGAATAAGGTGCTGTTTAAGGATAGTTAGCAAGCTAGACTAACAATTCATCTTCCATACCCTTTGAATGCACCACAACTGTAGCCTTGCACGCTATGATTAGTATATTACTCTAGGCCTGTTAAGGACACCTCGGCGTTGTGTAATGGTTAGCAAGCTTGTCTCGCTAAAACAGTTTCGACTGAATAATGAGTTCGATCCTCATTGGGTGCCCCATACTTTGGCCTTGTGCCACATCTAAGCAACGCTTAGAAAATCAATACTCTAGGCCTGTTAATGAATGAGAAAGTATTCCACCCTTACGACAGTGGTCAATGTTCGGGCCTAGATAAACGCTAAGAGTCGGAATGAGGATTTTCGGTGTAGGAAGGTGTTTTCCAAATGCACTATTATCGCAAGAAAGCAGTTTTGGACCTGACTTGGCGTCTGGGCTTTAGTAAATATCCACTCGCCGTAAAGATGCTTCCCTGTGACTTTCTATAAATATTTTCAAGGTTACACTTCTTCCCTATGGTACCTAGACATTATGAATTTAATAGCAACACTTGATTAGCAACAAGACCTCCTCAATTTACAATTGAATTAACTAGATGCTAACAGTTTATCTATCGCACTTCTCGCTTGTGAGACTCTTTCCTGGATTTCATGCTTTCCAGTCAACTTTGATCTTCAAAACTTCAAAATTCAATTGTTTTCTACTATCTTCCTGATTACACTTGTATTGTTTTCGCTCCTGGATATCGTTTCTATGTTTTCTTATTCCTTCACACTTAGTAATATCTAGTGTCTTAGTGGCTTCACAGCCTTGCACGGGGTGGAATGGTTAAAACAATGCGAAAGAATAATGCTTCATAGTACACTACTTTTATCATTTTTACTTATGGGATCAGGTAGTTGTAGAATAGTTAGACGAAACACACTAACAAATATCCGTCGTTTCCAATGATCACGCTAGCTTCAAAACTGTACCAATGATAGAAGATAGTACGCTTCAATAGGTCCCGCTTAGTTTCTCATTAATAAGGTTGATTCAATGGCAACTGTGTACTATTTCTTGAATAAATGATGGCAGTAGGATGTCCGCTGGGAAAGATAAAAAGCCGATGGGAGCAATGTGATGGTTGGCTTAACATTCTGCTGGGAAACATTAGGCTATATCCTTTATATGTAAAGTTCTTTGTCGCATAAAACATCCCTGAAAATGAAGTCCATGATAAGTATTCTCTGATGGCTGTTTCATATTTCAGCTGAGAAAATGCGCCTCGACACACTGTACCGGAATGTTTCATGAACACAAAGGAGGCCTCATTGTGTTGCACTGGTTAACAAACTCTGTCTCACTGCACATTTGTAGGAGGAGTTGCAGAATAATCACCTTTCACTTTCACTTTCACTTTCATTTTCAAATGAAATATCCTCGTGGAATCCTTGTAAGACTTCGATCACTGATGGAATAAGAGCTTTTTTGTAAGAACATGGATGAACAACAGCTGATTAAGCGGCTCCTTATAATGCTTTGCCTCATTAGTTTGTATTTATTTCAAAGAACAGCCATTGATATTTGAAGTTACGTTGGAGGGAGATAAATTAGTACGATACAGTCTGCACACTGTGGCCGTGGTCATAATTAGTACGGCGACGGTGTGCTGACCGTGTTTGTAAATTAAAACATTGCTATTGCTAAGAATATTTACATATTAAGAAAAACGAAAACATGGTTCATAATTGGTAATAGAAAGATAATTTCAACAATTCCCACATTCACAACCAATTTTGTTTCTACACATGCAAGAAAAATATAATAAAAAACTAAAATCACAATGCTCTTTCAGATCTTCAGCGAAACCTGTATAACAGAGAGTGTGCTGCCAAAATGCACGCACACACACACACACACACATATATATATATATATATGTGTATGTATGATAAAAATATAGTATATGGTATGGCATATTTATGGGTTAAAGTGCTGGAGCGTATGCAAATATAAACATAAAAGTGGACATTGGGGTCAACAACGAGTAGAGATTGTCTGTTACATGCCTAAAGGTAATCTTGAGGCCTGGGTTGTGATCTCAATGTCCACTTATATATACACAGTGCTGTGCAAAAGTAAGTGGATCATAAGATAATATTTATAATAATTGTCTCTTCTTTCCAGATAATCAAGAAATCTTAATTAAAACATATATTCATTAAAACAAACCTTTATTAATTCCCTTACCACTATATTCATAGATTTTTATCAAGCTGGAATAAAAATATTAATTAAAAATGAAAATTTGCAAAAGTAAACCCTTACAGTTACATTCTGTATTTTTGTTTTACATGGTTGCCAGGGCAATTCTTTTTGTATACATGTAAAAATCAAAATGACACGGGGTCATTATTTTTTGTAAAAGTGTGTATACTGCATATATATATATATATATATATATATATATATATATATGATTGGTGCATACGGAATAAAATCCAATAAACAAAATTTCTATTCTTAAAAGAGTGCTCAATACAGAGTAGAGCGAATATAATTATTTATTTAAAATTATAACATAAATATGTTATAAAATCACTACAAAAATAGCCATTTTGTTTCAACAACTCTGGTGTCTTATGAAGTGATGATGTTGAATGTAAATTGTAGAATCTACAATCTATATTTAAAACCCAATTGAAATCTGTGATTCCAGTGAAAGAAGGCAGTGCATATAAGAAACCCAGGTAATATCAAGCAATTGTGTGAGTTTTGCCAAGAAGAATGGTCAAAAATGGGAACTCATTACCGCCAGAAATTTCTTAAAAATTAAAGAAAAAACTCGTTGACATTGTAACCTCAAAAGGAGAAGTCGCCAAAAAATAAATGTAAGCTTTCCCTTATTTTTGCACATCTTAATTTTGATAAGCTTGATAAAACATTTGAAAATTACCGTAATTGAATTAATAAGGGTTTTTCTTAATGAATATAGAGTTTAATTAAGATTTGCTGAGCCAATTATTTTAAATGTAACTCAGGAGTTCACATACGTTTGCACATCACTGTATATATATATATATATATATATATATATATATATATATATATATATATATAATAACGTATATTTGAGCAGCAAGTTTTCTTCTATGGAAGTATTGTTAAATGTCACGAAGAATGGAAGACATTTATGTTGTTTTAATTAACTTTTCTTGGTTTCGAAGTAAGCTCTTTACATTAGACGGGAGTCCGTGAATGAACAGTTCGTAGTTGAATTGTTTATGGATGGTGTTTTTCTTTTAAAGTTGATGACATCCATTATTTATATTATTTTATTCTTTGAGTGATGTAAAATTCTAGTATTGTAGACTAATATCTGATATAAATTATCAGCGACATGAATGTGGATTTAGTAAATGCTAAACATCTCAAGTACCTCGGAGTATGGATGAGGTATAATAAATTTCAGCAGAGATAAATAAACTGCACTAGATCGAGTTTAGGCCAACACCACAAATAGCTATTAATTTGTGTATTTGTATAAATTTAATATTAATTTATTAATTAATTATTAATTTGAAAACCTGTTATTAATCTAGGATTAATAACAGGTTTTCAAATAATAAAAAATTGTTTACTACTTTAGAACACTCATCTAGTGCATTGCTCTCTGGGTAACAGAATTTGATCTCCTAGTAATTGCAAGGTCTTCCTTCTGTCCAAATATTGATGAAAAAAAGATTATCATTCCTTAAATGTTATTTATTTATTTATAAAACTGATTTTTTCATGCAGTTTCAATTCTTTCAAGCACCAGTTGTAATATTAATGGCAATATTAACCATTACCATTTAAGGAAATGCCACCTTTATTATTCTTTTTATAAGTCGCGTCCTTTCAGGACGTAGGCAATCATGGCTCTCCACCCCTTCCTCTATCCCTTGCATCTCTTAACAAGTTCCTTCCCTCTGCCACCTCCCCCAGACCACTTGCTCAAGCCCGTTAGGTATGTCATGCGTTGTTTTTCTTTGTCTCTTTTTCACTCTATTCGACCCGTGAGTATCAGATTCTCCAGGCCTTCCTCCCTCATTATGTGTCCCAGAAACTTCAGCTGTCTCTTCCTGATGTTAAGTATAAGCCTCCTCCTTGTTTGCATCCTATCCAAGACCCCATCTTTGCTCACACGCCCGGTCCATGATATCCTCAGCATCCTTATGGATCAGTTGTAACAAATTTAGTAGAGGAGATAAAGAAACTCAACTTAGATAAGGCTGCCCTAGATCTAGTTTCAGCCAACACCACAAATAGATACAAAAACCAAAAACATTAACTTGAAAACTAGAGTCATGTTCTTAAATAGCCTCGTTATATCGAGACTTTCATATGGATTATATGCACAATGCCAAATCCACTCAGAAATATCTAAACTCTCTGCTGGATACAACCGCTTTCTAAGATCAATGATAATAAATGGTTCTGAGCGAGTGAAACCTATAAGGGATTGATGCAACCATGTGAACTGGCGCTACGCAATCACAAACAAAGAACTGTGCCAAATGACTTGAGGATATTCAAGCCAAATCTCAAATGGATAACACATTTAACTCAAAGAGACATAAACGAGATGTTAAAACTCCACACTATTTCAAATAAAAATATTGTCGAATATTATAGAGAATGGAAGACATTTATGGTTATTTAATTAGCATTTGCCACCAAGTAACCGCTTTACATTCGACAAGAGTCCATGAATAAACAGTCGGTCGTTGAATCGGGAGGAAGCACATTCTACTCTTCAATATGTCATCATCATGGAGGAAGATGATAATGATGTACCAATTTTTATCGGAAAAAATAGCTGTTGGAAAAATATTTTATGAGTTAATATGTCGTTAATGTAATAGGGCATGACGTGATGTCACGTGATTGTCACGCAATTCAGATCTGACATAAATTATCATGGACTTGGATATGGATTTAGTAAATGCTAAACACCTCAAGTAGCTCGGTGTATGGATCAGTTATAACTAATTTAGTAGAGGAGATAAAGAAACTCAACTTAGATCAGGCTGCGCTAGGTCTAGTTTCGGCCAACACCCCTACTAGCTACAAAACCAAAACATTAACATGAAAACTAGAGTCATGTCCTTAAATAGCCTCGATCGAGACTTTCATATGGAGTAGATGCACAACGCTAAATCCAGTCAGAAATATCTAAACTCTCGGCTGAATACAACAACTTTCTAAGATCAATGATTACAAATGGCTTTTAATGAGTGAACTCTATAGGGGCCTGTTGAAGAACACACTTCTTTGAACCTTGTGAACTGGCACTACACAATCAAAAACAAAGAATTGTACCAAATGGAAGAATCAAAACAGTTATACAGAGGACACGGGTTTATTCCTTTCACAAAGTATTTTGTTTATAGGTTAAGTAAGCACACATGAACAGAAATAGATGCAAATATATTGAACAGTTCATGTTCCGAGGATCTTTTCAATATTTGTATGGGGGAGTGATTCAATGCTAGTATTTTTCAACATCCCCACACGCGCGAGCAAGCACACACACATACACGCATAAGCACACACATACAAACACACACACACACACATATATATATATATAATAATTTATTTAAAATTATAACATAAATATGTTATAAAATCACTACAAAATAGCCATTTTGTTTCAACACCTCTGGTGTCTTATCAAGTGATGATGTTGAATGTAGATTGTAGAATTTTGTTGGTTATTGGAATTTATTCCGTATACACCAAT
The DNA here is from genome assembly GCA_903632075.3 of Acanthosepion pharaonis. Classification (NCBI taxonomy): domain Eukaryota; kingdom Metazoa; phylum Mollusca; class Cephalopoda; order Sepiida; family Sepiidae; genus Acanthosepion; species Acanthosepion pharaonis. Next base: position 903,975 of record CAHIKZ030000315.1, on the reverse strand, counting down.
CACATACTTATATATATATATATATATATATATATATATATATATATATATATATATAATATCAAATTATTTTTAACGTATGCTATATTCGTCGGTAACAATGTTCAATATTAAAAATCGAGCATATGTAGATCTAAGAGTGGATACTGAGGTCAACAATGAATGGCGATGAAATGCTCCATGACTGAACTCAATAAAATTGGTGTTGGCTTAAGCTTGGATTCATGACTATCTTTCGTCCTCGATATAACGGTAAACTACATCCGATAACAAGGCCTCTAATCTGGAGCTTTTGAGATGCGTGGAACCACCTCTTAATTGGTTTTGTTCCTAGGTCCACCCTGTCCCGGTGTAGTAACTGCTGTTAGGGTCCCAGCCATGGACAAATAGTGAACCCGAACCTGGGGTCAACATCATTATTGTTGTGGTAGGATCCACCTAATTTGCATAGTGGAGTACCGACCATATAAATATGGTTGGTACCGGGAAGAGAGGAAGGAATCAAGAGATTCAACCAGAGACTCTGCCCGACTGCGACTCAGTCAACACATTCTCCAGGAACGGTCTTACCAGGAATATACAAAAGACTATATGTAAATATTGTGTACATTTTCTTGTTTCAATACATTTTGTTCTAAGTACATTTTGTGTTGCATTATTATTCCATGCATTAGTCAAGTTTCGACAATTATGAAAGTATAAAAATACATTTTTTGTAGTAAGAAAGATTGCCATCGATACAGGAAAAGTAAGAGCAAAATAACGTCTAGATGAACACTACAATTTTGTCTTAGAAAAATGATGAACAAAACAACTTTTGTCCTAGACAAAAACAACATCCTTATGATGACGTTGTGCTGATGTCGAGAGGACTCAAAATAAATGAATATGTATCAACACGATAAGTTTCTTTTAATAAGCATATTAAGAAGCTTATCCGGGAATATCAATATCCTATAGAAAATAAGTAGACAAATTGAGACATGTCTTAATGGAAACACACACACACACACACACACACACACACACACACACACACACACACATATATATATATATATATAATAATTATTTTTAATTATTTTTAAAAAATGTTATTCCTTCGCTACATAAGAGTTCTCATGTTTCAAAAACGGGAGCCGAAACCATCAATATAATTATTAAAAATTAAATTGAATTAAAGTAACAAGCCCTGTTTCATCCTCAAGCGAAAATTTAGGAATAACCAATTTTGAAATTTACGTATCTTTATAAGCGTGTACAAATAAACGGAATTATTTCGTCAAACTTTTTCAAAAAAACAGGAATTAATAAGGAGAATGAGATGGAAAGCGTTCTTCTTCCTACGAGGAAATAACTTCACAAAAAAAGTACATGAGGTTTACGGCTTTAAATGTAAAAAAGTTGCACCATTTAGCAAAAACCTACAGGAATTTGAAAAGGGCCTACTCAATATAATCAATAACATCTCCTTTCAAAAAACGAAAAGCAACTTCCAAAAACATCTAGATCAAATAGTCAAAAACATCAATGACAGCGATAAAATATTAGTTAAGTCCGACAAAACGGGAAACTTCTACAATGTGACGGAAGATTACTACAACAAATGCATATATATATATATATATATATATATATATATATATATATATATATATATATATATATATCCGAAATGAGAACGAAAATAATATATAAATTCTAACGTTCACAGCATTAATTCAAATGTGGGCTCGATAACGACAGTAGAGCAATAATTATTTATTATATATTTTTTTCATATAGACAAAAACAGAAGACAGGTGAGTAAACTGTTTTTGTCTATATGAACATATGTAAATAGCTATAATCTAACCCATCCAGTTGGAGGATTGCATTCAAGCATAAAACAGGCTGTCGCTACTCGCTATTGAAATCGGACTACACCTTTCTCATATTTACACACGATCTATCTATATTGAACACATTTATTTATCCTATAAATATAGGATTCCTTAAAACTCTATTTCATCATATTTAGCTCCTGGTAAACAGTAGATCACTCACTCTACATTTATAACCTAACATGAACGTTGAGAATTTTAACCTTGACTACTTCCTAAAGGACATGCCCATCACACTAACCATCACTTAAAACCTAAAATTAAAAGAAACGTTCGTAAAACGAATGAGATGGAAAGCGTATTTCTTCTCAAAGCAAGAATTTAAAACTAAAGACGCAATCAAAGAAAATACGGATTCCAAAGAAAAAGAAAATCTCTCTGACAACTCAAGGAACTCTGCAACTTTGAAAGAGACTTAACCGATTTATTAAGAAACATAAAATTTCATAAACAGACGATTTCCAGAAAGAAAAAAAAACTAAAAAGAGACATAATGAAACTAAACAATTCACCCGACGTATTCCTGCAGACAAAACGGAGAATATAGACTAAAACTGCAAACAAACAATAAACTATTCAAGAAAAACATAACTAAAACACAGAAACTCACCAAAAGATAGAGAATATGACATTAACCTCGAAGTTAAAAAAAATACCCCAACTGCATTAAACTGCATCGCTAAATCACAAACATTCATTATGCTAAAAGATAACAGAAAATTTCAAAGCAAATCCACCATGCAGATTCATAAACCTAACGAAATGTTAAATAGGCAAAGTAAATAAAATAATACTAAAAAGAATTGGCTCATATATAAGAACGATGTTTGCAGTACACCAGTTGAAAAACATTGCAAATTTATACAACTATATATAAAATAATCGTAGATTTCAATAACCGAACACATGCTAGACAAAGCTATCTCCCTTGCCCAGGAATATATAAAAATAAACGCAAACCAATTAAAAATCATCCGACACTGCCTAAACTCCCTATTATTCGACAACAAAGTTATTTGATGAAAGAAAAGCACGTAAGAGATGTTCAACCTTACAATGGGAAGTTTTGATGGAACTCAAAATTGCTAGTCGATAGATATATACTTATTACATGACTTAAGCAAAATAATGGGTGAAAACTATATAGACCACTACAGGGGTGACGGTCTCATAACCCTAAGAAACTGTAACAAACAAAAATACCCAGCTCTTCAGTGTTCCTAGACGTCCGATTGCTTTAAGCCGTGATAGAAACCCGACCAATTTGATATCAGTCAGAGATTCTAGGCTATCGTCGCAGAGCAGAGAGCAAGGGAAATTTTAAACGTTTTCTATGCGAAATACGTCCTTGGCCCGGAGAGCTCAATTCAATTCAGTTGAAGAGCAATGCGTTAATAGCGTTTGAGGCCAGTGTTTTTAAAATTACCCTTTTTTTCAAGAGAGCTCAACCGGATGTCCTGGAAGCATTTAAATATATTTATTTGTGATCAAACAAAGAAAAGATTACTGAACCGTTACGTAATATCAGTCCTCCTGTTTGGCAGTGAATGCTGGTAAATCTGAAGAGACTCGAAGTAACGGAAATGTGTTTCTACAGAAGTATGTTTAAAATACCATGAACAGACCATGTGAGCAATGAGAAAGTTTTAGAGAAAATGAAAACAAGAAGGACGCTTATAGTTTGCATCAGAAAGCGACAATTAAAATTTCTTGGGCACATAATGAGAAAAGAAGACTTGGAAACTTTGACACTCGCTAGAGAGATTGAAATATAAAAGGGACAGAGGAAAACATTGCATAATCTACCAAGTGAGCTTGTATACATGGATGAAAGAAAACGGTTTAGGAGAGATAACGAATAGACAAATGTTATTAAGAGCTACAAAGGACAGGAAAATGTGGAGAGCCATTTTCGCAAAAGGGACAAGGCATACCGAAGAAGTTCATGATTTATGAATGGATATAATTTCCATGCGTTACTTATATTCTATAAATCTTTGCGAGTTGTTAAAATCTTTATAAGAACATCATTAGAGCAACAATCTTTAGAATAAAATTAAATGCTTCGAATAAAATCGTTTTTTATCACATA
>CAHIKZ030000315.1:825000-897500 GCA_903632075.3 Acanthosepion pharaonis | reverse complement strand
GTGTGTGTCAGATTTTCTTATACAACTCAACTTTTTCACTGTAAATTAGTATCAATCGACCAATGTTAGTAAGACTTTAATGATATATTCGTAATATGATGCACAATGTTTTATTTTAGAATATCTGTGATATTTTATTACGTACTACAATTGGTTTTATCATATATTTCTCTTTAATCAATTCGCCCCAAGAAAGGAGATAATGTCACTGAAACGCAAGGGGTTACTAGGTGGGAAAGAGAATTAAAAGACTTTAGAAGGAGCAGGTAACTTAAAATTTAAAAGGAAACAAGGAATAAAACTCTACTCCCGTTTAAAATACTGGAGCAGATTTGAAACCGGGCGATAGGCGAACCTATTGTAAGTAATTATATATATATATATATATATATATATATATATATATATATTATATATATATTATTGACATTTATTTTTTTTAAATACAGACATGTAAAAATTGCCCTGGTTCATAAGATATATAATACTTGAAAAGAGAAACAAAAACTGTAAAATTACTGATCACTGGGAAGCTGAACAAATATCAGAGAACAAATAAAAAGAGATGGAAAACGTTGTCAATATGGGACCAAAGAAAAAACTAATTTTAAGAAAGTCGCAAAAATAGACCTGGGAAAAGATAGCAAATACGAAATGTAGATTGACTAACAGGAAAAAATTGTTGCTGAAGCTGATGTTGCGTATGTAAAAAAAAATCTTAAAAAGGTTGGCGAAAGATTTGAAACCAAAGGAAATACTTCCTTTATGTAAACATCTCAATGGGAAACAAGTTCAGAGAAGAAATATGAAACTGATTTCTTTAACTGTAATTTTAGTAATGAACGCGGAGCTACATTAGTTGAACGTGATAGTACGGCGAGAGAGTTGTCCCTTCATGGAAATACAACAGGAAAAGAAAGGGAACATTTTATTTATTGTGGACAGTAAAATGATAGATCCTTCTCTGCACCCTGATGTTCAGAGGACTATGGTAGATCCGTATAAATGACATTTTAAGTCTTACAGGTCATAACCAAGAAGATTTAAGCAAAATGAGGTGTAGGTGTTTCCTGTGTTCTGAATTTGCCCGTGAAAGCAAATGCCTACCCTTATTGAAAATAACTTTATTTGCTGCGGATATATAATAGAATAATAGACCATGCCTTTTTGATTGTGAGTAATGGCGGAAGAAAAATATCTGTCAAAGACGCGGTTTGATTTTAATGCGAAAAATCAAGCATACGTAATAAAAAGAAAGAATAGATAGAAGAAGCGATAACGCTCTCCAGCTTTTAGCGTCTGCTTCAGTGAAATGAAAAACATTATCAAATTTGAATCTTTTCATTTATAAGCTCCTACCTCTTTCAATAGCGAACTGCATTAGTACTTGTTATTCTTATCAGAATATATTTCCATGTTGCTAAGCAGAAATATTTAACGGAGCAATGGAGGAATACCCATCGGTATAGAAAATCACAAGGAGATTATTCAATTATTAACTTAAGAATTGGGATTCATCAGAAAATTAAAATAGGAAATTTCTCACGGATAGTACTAATAAAACTAATGTACATTGATACTATTTCTTTTTACAGTGGTTCATTGCGCTACAGAAGAAATACTGGTTAAATATATCAATTGAGCGTAAATTTGAATGAATGTTTGAGTTTGTATATTTGGCAAATATCCGAGACCACTTTTCACTTTCACAGTTATCAGACTTAAAAATACGATGTCTATTTTGAAATTGTTTAAAAAAAAAAACATTTATAGTTCTGAAAAAGAAATGCGGAAGTAGCATTTGGGTGCTAATCATATCTTATCGGATAAACACCGAATACTTGCCTGGAAACCGAAAATAATGGCTATTACTTGGAAAAAGCTAAAATAAGATCATTTATTTTTAAAATGAGAAAAGCAAGAACTTCTGCATTTCTTTGATGAATTTTAGTGTAAACAACTCCAAGGCAAATCAGCTGTTCTTTAATGGTGACCTGTCATCTATTTAGGTTTATTGAAATTGGAAAGACATTTTAATCGATTTAATTGTAATCGACATAATGTCAGTAGTAATCGTTTCGAAAAGAATGAACTGGGCAGAATAATGAGAGAAATTCATAATTTAATCTCAGATAGTCACGTAAATGACAGTCTTATGTAAAATTAGTTTTCAAGTTTTAGCAAAAAAAAAAAAAAAAAGGAATGAAAAATAAGTAAATAAAATAGAATTCTTAATTTCCTAGAAAATGTGTACAAAATTGAATATGTTATTTTTCTCAATAATAATCCGCTTTTGCAGACAGAGTTACTTTTTGGTCGAATGTTGATTTTTTTTAAAAAAGATATCTTCAATATTTCAGTTAAGATATAATATTATCCCCTATTTAAAAGTCCACGTGATTATTTAAAAAAATCATTTCACCTGAAGCAATGCGATAAAAAACAACTACAAAGCAAAGGGGCTACTGAGAATGAAAGAAGCAGAAGACAAATAATGAATATTGCATAAACAGTTTTGATGACCGTAGTTGACAGAATAGCTAGAATCCGGAAGAAATTGGGAAATAAGAGAAGACTCTATCTGTATAGAACTTGCGGTTACATCTAATAATTTCAACAGATAAATTATGAAACCTAACTACGAATTTTTACTGCGGTCAAATTAGTGAAGTCAAGGTACCAAAGAAGAAAGCTAATATGAACAATATCCTTGAATGTATTTATAGAAAATGCACAGGAAAGCTTCGTTATGGCGGTGAGGAAGTGACTGAAGCCGAGATGCCTGTGACGACTGATAGCATTGCAAATTCGACTTTTCAAGAATTTCTAGATATACAACAGAAGTTCAAGACCAGATGAGGCAGCAGTGTTTGATGCGAGGACGAATGGCAGACTCATAAATGTGCGAGAAAGAAATTTGGCGAGAATGAATGTCTGGAAAGACATAATGAAGCAAAAGTTGCCCTTAAAGTAGACGTTGAAATTAATTTAATACAGTTGTCCCACGTGATGTCAGTGAAAAATGAATAATTTTTCGGCGATATAGACAATGTATTAGAGTGGACTTCGTCGGGCGTTTAATACGTTGTGAAAATATAAACATGCATGAATCACTCGACAAAAAAAAAATCAACGCCAGAACTTGCAAAGCAAGCCAAGCCCTGGACAGACTGCAAGCTCGTGGGCTAAATGAACACAACCTCTAGAACATCAAGGTTCAAGTCACTTTATCTCATCAGACTTCTTTACGGAAATGAAACCATGGCCCTGTATAGAAGGCATATCAAACGGTTAGAGCACTTTCACATGAGAACCTTGCGCACATTGGACATCGAATGGCAGGAAAGGATCACAAACTTTTAAGTTCTGGACCGAGCAGAAACAACTAATAGTGAAGCCAATCATGCAAGTCCATGTCATCTGGATAGACAATGACAGAATCTCAAAGAAACTTCTCTATGGCCAGCTCTCTAAGGGAAAGTGAAAACATTGTAGGCCATTGAAATGTTTCAAAGACGGCATCAAAGCAGGTTGATGGAGGCGCAGAGAATCGAACTGAATGTCGTGCCCTTACACGCGAAGCAGCTGGGGCATTTGAGGAGAACCGACGTTATAGTATCAACGAGGCCTGTGCATAACGAAACGCAGTATTAAAACCCCCAAAAACGCCACACCAGTTTCTCTGTCCCCATTACGGACGTCGTTGCAGTTACCGAATTAAATTCCACAGCCAACTTCGTGTTCACCTCTGCAAACAGATATTTCATTGTCGAAACCATGTCCATTCAGGACGTTGACGATCTTGGCTCTTCACAATTTCCTGTCCTTTGTAGAGCCTAATAAATTTTGGTTTTTCGTTATATCTCCTAAACCCTTTACACAAGCTTGCTTGGTAGGTTATGCGTTGTTTTCCTGTTCCTATTGTATTCAATCTGTCCTGTGAGTATCAAATTTTCCAAGCCCTAAGTCCATAAAAGTATTTAATGCTGAATTTGCTGGGTTTTATTACGAATATATGATTACGTATTCTTGGATTCTAAGCAGACTGTTGTTGCACTAACACTACAGAGAGTAAATGGTTCGTTTGAATAACATATTGAAAAAAAATGCTATTTCTCTTGGTTAAAGAGAGAAATTATTGCATTGCAAACACCTGTCATGAAATTGAATTAAATATTTTCTAAGAGAAGAGAAAACAGTGCAGTATATGACTCCGACAGAAAAGTTTTTTCATTGTTTCAGTTTCTAAGAGAATACTTTATTGCGAATTACTGGAATCTATGCAGGTTTTTATTGGACAAACACTACAGAGATCAATTGGCTGGTTTGAATAACACACTAGAGAATAAATAACATTTTTCTTGATGTTAGAGTCACCTAGTGAAACCCATCACCATCATCGTCGTATTCAATGAAAACATGAGAAGTAGATTCCTCTAGGTCTGGCGGCTTGATTCACGTGACGGCCGTGTCTCCTGGACGACCCTCGCTGGTAAGTGACCAGCCTCGATGGAAACATTACTGCATGACAAACGTTAATCTTTAAGTTGTCGTAATGCAATACAATACGCTATCATGAAGAAGGATAAGGAATCATTTTTACACGTGACGTATTTTCTAAACGTATTTCCTTTGAATTATCTCATGTTTCAATCTAGGAAAAAGTTCTTTGTTTGGTTGGCAGTTTCAAGAAATTTAAGATCTCGAAACACTGATCGAAGAATTCATCAAATCCGAAATGGAAATATTTTATAACGGAATACGCGTTTTATCGGAGCGATAGCAAAAGTTGATAGAAAACCAGAGAATGCATTATACTGGCTAAATATTTACGCTGTGAATATAGATAAATAAAGGATTGCAATACGTAAAGTTAAGAATTGGGAATTCTAGTGCTCAGGGTTTGAGCTGAATATATTTTACATATCCATATCTGTTAAAAAATACAATAAACATTTTAAAGAGAGATAAACCCAGGAAAGATGTGCATTTGGTGTACTTGCCCTTGAAAATGGAGTCAGTAAACCGAGTTCAGAACGTAATCATGCTTCTAAAGAAGACCTTTAGGAAAAGCTTTAATCCGACTCTTCTGGATATAGATAAAATAGACCGAGTATTTGGCCTTCACAGGGCAACTGGTCGACGAGATAGACAATACTGTATTCGAAAGCATCAACTAATTTTCCCTGTTCACATATATTCCTTGCCTTGGCTGCGTGCATGTGGTACCTCGGTAATTCTAAAGTGGGATGCAGGTGACATGCCTATTTGTCTCTTCAGAAAATCAGATGGGAAATTGATAGTCTTAGTCTGACTTTATTTTCTACGTAAGGAGATACTTTCCCGTTAAAGGAGCCTTGGTGTCCATGTATGATTTTCTGACTCGTATCTGACGCATCTGATAAATAATACAAAAAAAAAAAGAGTTACCCAGTCGCAGATAAGAGCGCTTTCGAAGAATGCACATTTCCTAATTGCGAGTTATTTTTGTCCTCAAATATTCCAACAAATAACCAGCTACAATGAGAAAAACATCCTTTTAAGTTAAGATAGAAATTAAATTCGACCAGCGACAGAATCAGCCGTGTGATTTCGACAACAGACGTTAGCATGTAAAACAGAAATTTAACAAGAAATTGCTTTTCAGATGTTTATCAATAGACGAGAGGTAGAAGTTAGACGACAAACATTCCAGCCATGAGACAGATTTCAAACGAAAACGAAATGCGACGAACGTGAGTTCAGTCAGTCAAAAAAGTTTCTAAATAGAAATAAAATGAAGAGAGAGCAGTTCTAGGTTTTCTCCAATTCCAATGACAGCCACAGAACCGTATTTAGTCGGCAGCGTCAATTCCCGTTCGATTAGTGTCTATCTGGCAGTGGTACTTTATCAATTTGAAATTTTTACAATATAATCCGGCTGGATTTTGTAGCGTAACAATTAGACAGTCCTCGTGTCCGTAAGAATAATTATTACCTTAAACTGTCGGACGTATTTTGGAATACTGAAAAAAGAAGGAATCAAGATTAAGTTCCTTTTTAGTTAATAAGTCAGTAGTTAAAAAGTAGGGAGCAGAAGAAAGCAAACCAGAGTGAGTATAGTGTATTAGAAAGTAAATTTTAGGAGCGTTTTTTTTTCTTTTCTACCAAATACAACTGCTGTCGGGAATAGTGATGTGAGTGGGAGTATTTCAACATATAATATAAGCGTAATTTAGAGCTTAGACGTTGTGTAATCGTTAGCAAGCTTGTCTCACTAGATAAATTAAATAATGAGTTCGATCCTCACTGGGTGTCACCTATTCTCGCTTTTATGCCACATCTAAGCTTTGCTTAGAAAATTTCAATAGAATTGAAAGAGTTCGTTCAAATTAATTTTCCATCGGGTATGTTTGATTCCTAGAATAAAATAACCATCTGATAAAGAAGATTATTTAAAAAAAAATGATTAGCGCGCCTGACCCAATATGTACAGCACCAGGTGGCGGGTGGGAATTGAAGAAAATATTTTAATCATGCCGGCACTTGTATTTGGTACACAAGGGTAGTATTTAACAGAATCTAAGATTTTGTAACTGAATTAAAATCTGAATTACTGTATAAAGGTTTAATTTAGTCTAATCTGTTCAAGTCACTGTATATTGATTTATTGATGATAACACGCACACACCGCGCGCACACAAAAACACACGCATGCACACGTACACACACACAAACATATATATATATATATATATATATATATATATATATATATATATATATATATATATATATATATATATATATCATTTCACCCCAATGAAGATGGAAATACCGCTAATATTAATCGGGTACAGGGAGTCAAAGTGAGAGAAAAGACTAAGCGTAGGGAGGATTGTGCAAAGGAGAAAACATGAACGGGATTCAAGAAAAGAAGATGGCAAGTGACGTTGAATTTAAAATTTTGAATATCGTAGTTATCAGGGAAGCAAGTTAACGGTAGGGGGGTCACAGTGAGGAATTGCGAGAAAATAAACTAAGTGAGAGTCACATTTAGCTACTTTAACAGTAAACGGGTGGGACCTATAGGCCAATTTAGTAGCATGCTTAAATTCATGTAGCTAGGACACCAGGGAAAAAAGCTAGTCAGAGAAGTTGCCATGAAATTATCTTTTTTAGAAAAGACAGAGGGAAATCACGTCATGTCGGTGAGAAAGTGACTGAAGTCAAGATGCCAAGTCACGATCGATTACATTACAGATCCTTCTTTGGATTTTGTCAAGAATCTTGAGATCAATAACAGGAGTACCAGATATGGCAACAATATTCTATGCATGAACGAATAGTAGATTTGCTAGATGAACTCTTACGAGAAAAAAAAAAATTTCTGTTACGACAGTGACACAACATTCCTTGCAGTGGATGCAGCTATTAATTTGACGTAGACTCTCCACTTCAAATCAATTCAAAACCTGAGGCCAAGAAAGCGCAGTGTGTTACTCGCCACGAGTTGAGCAATCGTGTATTTGCTTAGTAATCACAATTTATACAAGTTTTATTAAAGACGACTGACTCGGTGCTGTGATTAAGCTTTTTATTCATTCTTTCTTGCATTCCGATAAATGTTTTCTTTGCTGGATATAAAGTGACTAAAAACTGTCCAAATGTTGTATCTAGCTGAGCGCTTTTGGTTATTTTTTTAACTGAATATCTCCATCTTTATATATGTGCATCGATAGTGATCGGAATGTTTTTCTTACCAGAAACGGTCAGCACGTTGTGGCTGTGTTCATAGTTGATATTATTGTTGCCTTTTTTTTTTTATTATTAAAGCTTTCATTAGATTCAGCTGTCTTTTATTTGGATGAGTCTACTTCCTACATCTATGTTGCGGATGGGGTTTAGTAGGTTTTGCACTTAAATGGGTAACGTGAGTCTTCTTGATAAGCTATGAAGTGGTATGGCCAATGTAATTATTCCCGATTTTACTTTGATTTCTCAAGTGGAATGAAAATTCCTGAATAATATTGACACTCTGTAATTTGCCACTTGTAGTTGAGTTTTGGTTTTTGATGCGGTTAGCTGTTTTTTTTATAATAGTAATTAGTTTAATCTCCATGTTCTCGTAGACATGTTTATGCATTCTGTTATAATGTTTCCCAGGAAACACAATGTCTCTCTCACACACACACACACACACACACACACATATATATATATATATAAAGAAAGAACAGTAAGATATATAATCCGGTGTTCTTATAGATATTTTTATTTTTACAAAATAGTGCTCAATGTAAATTTACAGAGCATTAACCTTGGAAGCCTTGGAAACGTGAATTATGATTTTTGCTGTGTCTTTAAAAGCCAGTAATTTTAAAAGTTACTCCAAAATTCGCTTGAGGATGAAATGGAACTAATGTCTTTAATTTAATTACAAAATTAAATTCGGAGCTTTCAGCTTCCATTTTTGAAACATGGTTAGAACTGTGTAGCGAAAAAAAACATATTTTAAATCAAATAATTTATAATATATATATATATATATATATTGATGCATGTTTCATAAATAATATATGCATATATCTTCCATGCAAACAAAAACAGACTATCATTATAGCCATGTCCGTGTATTGTTTAATATATTGCAATGTTATTGTCATCGATGGTTTATGTAAGCCGAAGGCTTAGATAGGATTAAAAAACATGTATCAATATGTTGATTTTCTTTCGTCTTTCAATGATAATGTTATTTATCTTATCAGGCGATATGAAAAGAATTTACATAAAATAAATAGACAAAACTTGTCTATATTATTTAATGAAACACCCCCATATATATATATATATATATATATATATATATATATATATATATATATATATATACAGTGTTTCTAATTCTTGTTCTTTCATTGTTCAGTCTCCTAAAAATTTTAACACTCATTAACGCTTTGTGTCTTAGTGACTTCTTTTTCTTACTTGAAATTACTATATATATATATATATATATATATATATATATATATATATATATATATATATATATATATATATATATATATATATATATATATATATATATATATATATGTGTGTGTGTGTGTGTGTGTGTGTGTGTGTAGGTATGTATGCGTGTGAGAGAGAGAGAGGCGTGTGTTTGTGTGTAGGTATGTATGTGTGTGCGTGTGAGAGAGAGAGAGCGTGTGTGTGTATATATATATATATATATATATGTTTATACGTTCTTTTTATAGATTATATATATCGAGGTTGTTGAAACACCGGTTCTCATATCATCACCGGTTAAGCAACGTCGAGCCTAGTCAATACCTAGATGGGTGACCATTTTGTAATACCACGGGCTGTAAGCTTGGATGTGCAGTTGGTGTAAGAGATAATTGTCAAGTCGGTTTTGTTATATTTACTTACGCGAAAATTCCCCGCCAGCTATGGCTAAATATCAGGACAGGCTGGGTCCTATAGATCTGGATGGCAACCTGCCGAAGGACAACTCTGAATTCAAAACCTGACCAAGTTCCACCGTTTACCAGGTCTGTAGATTCGGTACTTCCAAAAAGTCTCGCCCGACTATGGCGAAACTTAAGTATCGCCTTAATATTATCTCTTTTTGAGGTGTGACGTTGTCAAGCGTTTTTACTCTGCCTTCATGAGAGTCGCATAAAGCACAGTTGGTTACAGTCAATAGGGAGGGCTAAGGTTAGGTGTTTGCCTTTCGGTCATTTTTACTTTAGTTTCATTTTCCTATTTTCTTGCATCGTTTTTTTTTTTTTTATTGAGTTTTCTTTTGCTCACATAACAGGATATCTGTTAGTTGTACATTTTTGCACACACACACACACGTATATATATATATATATATATATATATATATATATATATATATATATATAAACCTAGTGAGCCAGACAAACCTACCCAGTTTTCACCTAAGCGGATCGTCAGGGAAAGCTGGCTGCTCTACGGTTGTATTGAGCTCTTTTGTTAGTTAGTTGTTTACTCGTGTCCGGTTTTTCTTTGGGCTTTAAACCTGTATCTGTGCGATTGTTTTCGACAGACTTTCATGTTTCTAGCACTTTCTTTTTTTTAAAACCTTTTTTCCTTCGATATTGATTTGATTATTGGCAAATAAAAATTCGAAGGTTTTTCGAAACGAGTATAGTTACCTATATATATATATATATATATATATATATATATATATATATGTTCACACAGGGTGCGATGGATAAATTGTCGTCTAAATGCCGCAAAAATTAAAATAACACAGACATCTCATTTTAACAGATATATTTACCAGAATTACATAAAAATGTCTTGAATTACTAATGCGTAAATTTATTCAACCACGGTCGCCAGGCGATTTTGTAACGAACGGTCTCCTTGTTTAAGTTGTTCAATGCTGCCATAATCCTTGCCTTCAGTTCATCTTTAGTGCTACAAGTTTTTGGGTCTCTCGTTCAACTGCCCTCCACATATAATTATGAAAGGAGTTGCAGTCTGGAGCATTAATGATGATGTGGCCGCCATAATTATCTGACAGCCTTGACTGAGTTCATCTGCTTGCGTGACACGGTGCAGAGTCCTCTTGCCAGATATAGGGGCTTCCAGCAGCCACACTCCTGACTTTTGGCATCTGAAGGAAATGAATAAAACACCTAAAGTAAAATGGAAAATTATAAACAAAACTAGAACTTGTACAACTTGGGATGACCCATGCCCTTTATGCCTACATGAAAAACTACACATTATTAAGTTTCTAAATAATGAAAATTTATTAAACAATAGACATGAGTTAACGTTTTTTTGCCGACATCATCAAATTTTTGCATTGAATAATTAGCATAAAAAACAAACAAACAATAAAATAATAAATAAAAATTTTAAACTCCATAGTCTAAATAAAAAGTTAAAAAAAAAACCTTTATGAAGTCGTCAAAAAAAACAAATGTTAGCGAATTATGAGAGTTTTTTCTATACACAAAACCCTTTCAGGAAAAAAAAATAAATAAAATACAAAAAATAAATATTTCTCCATAGACACTTAACCAGACTAGACGATGTCATCTTCCACTTTGAATTTAGACACCCCAACCTTACCCTGACTTGACCTCTTTGAATGTAACTGAGATATTGATACAAATTATTAACCCTTACGCCTCTTTTCTTTAAATAATTGCTCTAGACGTTACCATAGTAATTTTAATTTTAATAATGTATATGCTTATAAAACGCGTAAATTTCAAGAATAAGTTATTCCAAAAAAAAATTTCGCTTGAAGATTGAACAGAGCTTGGTACTTTAATTCAATTTAATTCAAATAATTATATTGAAGTTTTCGGCTCTTGTTTTGAAACATGAGAACTCTTATGTAGTGATGGAATCATATTTTTAAATAAATAATTATTTATATATATATATATATT
The DNA here is from genome assembly GCA_903632075.3 of Acanthosepion pharaonis. Classification (NCBI taxonomy): domain Eukaryota; kingdom Metazoa; phylum Mollusca; class Cephalopoda; order Sepiida; family Sepiidae; genus Acanthosepion; species Acanthosepion pharaonis. Next base: position 886,071 of record CAHIKZ030000315.1, on the reverse strand, counting down.
TTCACACATATGTCATATATATATATATATATATATATATGTATATTGATGCATTAACTTACCAATCGAGTGATCGATATGTTAATGGAACTTTAAAATTTTGTTAGTGAAGGGATTTTGCCATTCTATATCATTAACTTTACTAATTTACTTATTTTTTATGAATGATTCATTGTAATATAAATTGAACTGCACCACATATTTGATTTAAAAGAACCGATCCGACGTGCAAATTTTCGGGATAACAACTGAGACATTACTCTACTTATTGAACTATTCACTTCTTGTTACATTGACTGATAAACTCTGCAACAAAAATCCTCAAATTGCCATATTAGTAAAAAACGCACTCACTTAAATTTTCAAAAATATTAAACCTTAGCGTTGCGACTGCACACTCCCAAAATTTGTATCCGTTATCAATAAGACATTTAAAGAAAAAAGCAAAAAAATATATATCGATTCGCATTATATTTTTTCGTCTCGGATGTTACTTGAATTTTACCAAAAAGAAAATAATTTCCATGCCTGAAGATGACTTAATGTGCACTAGAAAGTACTTGCGTATTTAAGAAAAACCTTATACAGCTTATAATTAAAAAAAAAAACAAGGATCATAACATTCATCAAGTGATTAGTAGGTTAATGCATCTTTAAAAATTTTATTCGCAAAGGGATTTCACCATTTTATATCAATAACTTTACTAATTTACTTTTTGTATGAATGATTCATTGTAATATATATATATATATATATATATATATATATATATATATATATATATATATATATATGGTGGCGTAAAAATGAGATATTACTAAAATATATCTGTAAAAAAGACAACATGAATAGACAAAAAGGTAACTTATCTTAGCCGATGTTTTTCGTCTTTTGATGGAGTTTATCAAGACATCTACGATCTAAAGAATGTCCCACTTATAAAAAGTGAAAGTATCTTAGACGGAAAATTCTTGAGACTGCCCCACTTAAATATAACCAAAATATAATGCTGTGCCCCGGAAGTCTTTAAATATCTGTATTTCTAAAAGAAATGCTTATTTCCCTTAAAAATGTTATCAATCGCTTCATACCAACGCAGACAATAAAGCCACAGAAAATAACTTTTGGCATTGCATTAAAATTTCTGAAGATCAAAGCAGACTGGGAAGCAAGAAGCTGAAAGATAGTTCAACATATAAGCAGTGCGAGAGAAGAAAGTTTTAACATAGAACTTACGGTTACATCTAGCTATTTCAGCTGTAAGATGATGTGACCTTGCCGCCAATCCAGTACTGCGCTTAAATTCATAAAGTCTTGGTACCTGTTGTGGATTCCGGGATGAAATCCGGTCTCAAATGAATGGCAAACGCAGGAATGAAATATAGCAAATAAATGTATTGACATTACAATTGGTAATACGGTTAGTAGATCCAGAAATGCGGTTAGTAGCAATAATAATATATATATACAGTCTGAGAAATTCAGTATCGAAGTATGACTTCCTTCTGAGTCTACATGTTCGCAACTGTGACTCCTACAAAGCGGTTACCTCACTCCCTCACTGTATCACTGTATCAGTGTACTCACTCAATACCTGTTGCTCACTCTATCTCTCGGGTATTCACCGGCAGCAGTACAAGTACACACTGGTATGAAAAAGGGGTGGAACCCATAACAGTACCATAGAGAAAAGCCCATCAGAAAAGTCACAGCAAAGGTACCTTAAGGCGGTGAGAATATTCCACAACGAAGAAGTGCGATAAAAGAAACTGTAAGCTTAGAATTTACAGTTACATCTAGCCAGCTCAATTATAAATTGGTGAATTCTCATTGCCATTGGAGGAGGCACGGTGGAGTAATAGATAGCGGCTCGGATTGAGGAATCGGAGAGCAGAGTTCGAATTCCAGTCGAATCCATTACATTCACTTACGTTCTAATACCCTTGGGATCCTTCCAGCTATGAGTAAATATAGCCTAGGAGAATGTAAACTCTGAATTCGAAACCTGCGGAGGGTCGTTTGGGGACCTTGTGGCACGTAGTGCACCAGATCTCTGTAATCGGCCCTTAAAAAAGTGTGTATGATCCTGCACGAAAACTTCACCACTATAATCAAATCTCATGTGCTGTTGTCGGGCTATCGGTTTCCTGGGAACTGATCTGAAGCCTATACATGCGGGTTTGGGGATGAATGAAACTCCAATATTGGAGCCGTTAAAAGACAAGACCTCATTGCTAGTCTAGTACTGCGCTTAAATTCAAATTTTCTAAGAACTATAGCGAAGCGCTCACCCGAGCAATTATTATGGAAGTATTTCTAGAAAAGGCAAAGGGAGGCGGTGGGAAAAGTGACTAACGCCGAGAGGCCAGATTAGGGCCAATAATATTGCTGATTCTCCTTTGAATTTTATTAAGGAGTTCGATATGAATAAGCAGGTGCACCGGACCATATGCAACAGCAATGTTCTAAGCATGGTCGAATGGTAGACTTATAGATATGTAAAATAAACCCTGGAGAGAAAATTGTCAAGCACGAAAATGAATCTTCGTTACAGCTGATCTAGCAATACATTTTTTATATACTGGACTATATACCGAAACATAATATTAAAAAAAAAGAAATTAAGTTTAAAATTTCACTGTCCCACCACTGCATACGCATATATAATCATATCAATATAAACATCTCTTTCTTCTGATGAAGTCCTAATGAAGAAACGCTTGACACGAAAATAAGGATGTCTGTTTAATTTCATATTATAGTTTTTTCGCTTTCCGAATATGCTGTACATCAGGGTAAAAATTGTACAGAAACCGCACAAATTCAATCTATTTTTCTCTTTTTATTCAAGTATTTTCGACATCCTAGCATTTTTCAAACACAGGGTATGCAAATTAATGCAAATTGATCTGTTATTACACAGAGCAAGACCGCACTGGGAAATAATGTATCAAATATTTATACAAGCTGTTTGAATGTCAGTACAAACATTAAGAATGTTTGTACTGACATTTTAAAATACGCACTTAATAAGAAGCACGAAAATTGTGGCAGATGTTTTCAAAATCATTACGCTTTCTCTAAAACAAACTTGTTCATTGTTCCTTCATTTCCGACTCTTAATAACTGACAGAATTTTGATCTAGATTTTTGTCATGAGGTTTGTTTCTCGTAACCTATTTTAAAAACGTTAAATATTCTGTGCCCTCGAAGCAAGCAAAACTTTCAAATGATCTTCTATTGGATAATCAAGAAAAGAGACCTGATGAAATTATAAAATATTATTCCCTTGAAACGTATTATCCCATTAAAATATCTCCAGAAGCGTTACACCAACTCTTTTGGCTTCCTATTCGTGTTTGTAATAGAAGTGCGAGCGATGGTCATCGTCGGGTATTGTCGGGTATATTTGTAATAGAAGTGCGAGCGATGGTCATCGTCGGGTATTGGAAAACGAAATAAATTAAACTCTTAGGAAATAATAGATGCAATTTTTACTCCATGGTGATGTAATGGATACCAACTAGAATTAAAGAATCGGAGAGTCGAGATAGAACTTTTATATTATATATATATATATATATATATATATATATATATATATATATATATATGTATGTGTGTGTGTGTGTGTGTGTGTGTGTGTGTGTGTGTGTGTGTGTGTGTGTGTGTGAGAGAGAATATGGGTGTTAGGTGGCCAGATGTAAGGGGCTGATGTGATCGCAGAAATTGTCTGACAACCATGTCTGGGTCTCTTGCTTGCGTGGAATGGTGCAGAGTCCTGTTAACGTAGGTTCTTTCAGCAGGCACTCTCTTGACACGGGGCAGCAGTACTTCCTCAAGCACTTGTTTTAGGCCTCCGTGATGAGTCTGAGACACTGTGGGAAGATCAATAGAAGCATTACGTCGCTATCAATAATGATCACTCCAAATACCGTCGTAATCACCATTAGATTCTTTCCGAGTCATCTGTGGTGTCCTCAGATTGACACTACAAAACTCTGAAATGTTCAAATTGGAACCTCCAGTGCGAATGCCAAGCAGCTCATCAAGCCGTTTCCAAATTTCTGGCGTGGTGAATTGCGTGAACGTGCTCTTTTTCTCACAGATGTTGCCAACTGACCCTAATATAATGTGCAGCCGATATATATATATATATATATATATATATATATATATATATATATATATATATATATACAGTGGGTAGCAAAAGTATTTAACACATTGGTTTTTCTTACATATCTCAAAAAACAACAGATCAATTTCAACGAAACTTATAGGAAATATTTAAACGAACATTGTCGATCAAAACATAGAAGGAAAATTTAAAACCAGTTTTGAGGAACATTTATTAACAATAAATAAAATAACCCATATGCAAAAGTATTTAACACACTTTACTAATATTTAGTACAGTAGCCTCTGTTCTGCTTCACAGCCTCCAGTCGTTTCCCGTAATCTTCAACTAGTTTCTTGCAGGTACTTGTTGGTATTTTGATTCATTCTTCTTAACAAATTTTCTTCAATTTGTTTAAATTTGATGGATTTCTTTTATGAACTCGTAACTTCAATAATTTCCACAAATTTTCGATTGGGTTTAAATCCGGTGACTGGCTTGGCCATTCCAGGACATTAATGTCATTATTATTAAACCAATTCTTAGTGGTTTTAGCAGTATGCTTCGGGTCATTGTCTTGCTGAAATACAAAATCACGACCATGTCCCAAATATTGTTCAAGAGTTGAGTTGACAAAATTTGAGTGTATTTTGCAGCATTCATTGTTCTTTCGATGATTTTCATTTTTCCTACTACATTTGAGGAAAAACAACCCCACATCATCATATTTCCACCCCCATGTTTGACTGTAGGGATGGTATTTGCTGGCTCGTATTCCGCTCCTTTTTTCCTCCATACATGAGTGCGCATGTTTCGTCCGTAAAGTTCAGTTTTTTTTTAGTCTGACCAAATTACTTTCTCCCAGAAATCATTAGATTCAATTTCCTATTTCTTTACAAAATTCAAACGGGCTTGTGCATGTCGGCGTTTTAGTAATGGATTCTTTCTCGGTGATCTTGAAGTGAGACCTGCAAGATTCAGTGATCTTTTAATTGTATCTTTACTAACTTCAATTCCGGCATTTTTCAAATCATTCTGAATTTCTCGACGAGTTGAAAATGGATTTTTCTTCACAGTACGAGAAATGTACCGCTCATTAGCCTCATTTAAGATACGGGGACGACCACTCTTTTGAATATTTTCAATAGTAATCGAATCTTTTCCATTTTCGAACAGCACCAACTGTACTCACAAGCAAATTCAAATCTTGAGCGATTTTTCTATATCCCTTACCATCTTTGTGATTCTTTATGATCTTCTTGCACATTTCGTTCAACAATTCTTTTGTTTTCACCATTTTCTTGCAGTAGTGGCAACAGAATAGCTGCAGTGTCTCAGAGCTGTTATCTAATAGCCAGTTGAATGTCGTGCAGTGCTGTCATTGGTCGACATATCACATCATATCAATATGGGTAAGAATCATGACAACACATCTCTTCTAGCATAATATTTGCATTGGTGTTAGATACTTTTTGCATATAGGTTATTTTATCTATTGTTAATAAATTTTTTCTCTCAAAACAGTGGTTTTAACCAATGTGTTAAATACTTTTGTACCCACTGTATATATATATATATATATATATATATATATATATATATATATATATATATATATATATATATATATATATATATATATATATATATATATATATATATATATAGTTGCGTATTTGGCCAGCAATCCCTCCTTGTTTCGTTAAACAAGACTAAAAAATTACACTTGTCATGTTTATCTTGTATACGTACAAGTTTTTTTCTATTTTCGGATTTAATAAATGTTAAAACTCTCCAAAAGTTGATTGATTTCGAGCTAAACTATTAGCTATTTTCTATAACTTCTGTTATAATGCTATTATAGACTTTTAAAAGTTGCTGAACGTAAACACACACACACACACACACACACACATATATATATATATATATATATATATATATATATATATATATATATATATATATATGACACACACACATATCAACGTAGACAAACACACACACATATATACATATATGTATATATGCGTATATATTGCAAGCATATATATGTGTACATGATACAATGTTGATACATATTCATTTATTCCGAGTACTTTTGGCATTAGCATGTTTGGTGTTGTTTTTTGTCTTAGAAAACAACACCCTGATTATGCTAATGTCGAAAGTACTCTAAATAAATGAATACGTATCAACATGGTAATTTTCTCTCGTCCTTCAATAAAGATACTAAGAAAACTCTCCGTGAACATGAGACGATCCTATTGGAAATAAGTATACAAAACTTGTCTAAATTATTCAATGAGACATGACTTTATATATATATATATATATATATATATATATATATATATATATATATAACACGAAAATGTCTCTTTTTTGGCAGATGTGTATGACCGCGCCTTGATAATTGTTTTCAAATCAAGAAACTGACTGAGCTACTTCAATAGACTGATTTTTTTTACATTATTTATAAACCTCTGGTTGCATTAGCAATATGTTTAAGATCATTCTCCTTTTGAAACACATAATTGAGCTTCATGTTTAAAACATAGACTGATATAAAGATATCCTTGGTCAATACCTCTTGGTACATGGATCTATTCTTTCTTACTTCACTCGTAAGAAGTCGGCCCGTAACTTGAGATCGAAAGCAACCCCTATATCGTTATATTACAGCGACCATGCATCAGAGTTGGAAAGGAGTTCTATTCCTTTTTATTAATCCTGTCACGTCCTGCAGATCGATAATGCTACAAGTACGCAAGGGGTTACTGAGGGTGAAAGACAATAGTGTGAAGGAAACTGAGAAAACTTTACTGGAAAGAACAATACAATAAAAAAAAAGGATTCAAGGAAACAGATATAACAATTGACGTCGTATTTAGCTTTATGAATATTGTAAATGGTTCGTTACTGTTCTTCGTTGATGGCTTGATGATAAGAACAGAGACTAAAGAATAATATTTTTTGTAGGCATCTGATTTACTTAAATACGCATTAGCAAAATTTCAGAATTGTAATTTCTTTACTCTCCGTGTTAATCTTTCTTTTGGTTGCTTTGACTATATATGGACTCCTCGTGACTTGTCTGGTCTTAGCCATGCATTACACAAGCATATAAGGGTGAATTCAGAGGGGGGCGAGATCGGCAGGGAATTCTTTTATTGTACCTCTATTTAGATTAAATGGTTTAATTCTACCTTCTTAGTTTCATCTCGTTTTACGTCGCTCTTCTTCTTCTTCTTCTTCATTATTTCTAGAGCTGTCTTTTAGTACATGTATTTCTCATTACCATTTGCAAGAAATGGGATTCAAGATAAACCTTTCCAAAACAGAAACTGTGATATGAAAATTGAATTAAAGCAGTGATAACACTTACCCTGAATCCATCTTAAACATTCAGGATATTGAATTAGTAAATACAAAAAAAAAAAAACTTCAGATACCTCTGCCTTATAAGATCGGCTATGTGTTTCAAAAGTGTTGGAGAAAAAGAAAATTAAACATGTGCCAGAGTTAGTTTTCCCCAACACCTCAAATTGCTACAAAACCAAAACATCAACATGAAAACTCGAGTCATGTTTTTAAATAGCCTCCTCAAATCGATATGGAAGTTATGGCTAGCGTCAAACTCATTCAGGAATATCTAAACTGTCAAGATCACTGGTGAAAAAATGGCGTTGACCGAGTGAAACATGAGATCATGTGCATAGATCATCCCTCTTTGAACATTGTGGACTGGCACGACAAATTCATTAAGAATTGTGGCAAATAACAGAAATCACATCCCTACAGCCAATAACAGAAACAACTCAAAGGGATAGAAAAAATAATTCGACAAGAAAATAATGATTTAATCATGATATTAACATTCAACATCATTTCAAGCATAAGGTAAAAAAGGAAACCGCCAATCAATACTGGAAAGAGCAATAACAGCTACTGGGCTCGAGAAAACTGTTTTTCTCAAAAGTTGTTTTAAGAGAAAGATTTTAAGACTTTCAACTGACATCAGTATTGGCTGATCAGTCAATGAATACAAATGTTTCTTTATATGGAAATGGCTAATATTACCATTGTCATTACCAATTTTTATTTTACTAGTTACTGTTGCTTTCATAATCAGGAGTGTTAATTTGCTATTTCATATTTTCTGTTAATTTTCGTATTCCACAAGACCTAAAATCTGTTCTTGCTTTCTACTTCAAATTTGATAATAATCTCTCCGACCTTATGAAGATATATTTTCTTTATGGTATTTATTTAATTCCTCTTAATTTCTAACTTATATATAACTCTGCAACCTCTCGATCTATCATAAAAATCTCTATTATTATATTGACAGAATGAACAGAAAATGTAACTCAACTAGAAAATAATGATTTAATCAAGATGTTAACATTCAACAACACTTCCGACATACGGTCAAAGAGGAAAACTCAATCAATACTAGAAAGGGCGATAACAGCTACTGGGCTTGTGAAAACTGTTTTTTGAAAAATTGAATTTCAACTGACAGAATAGTCTAGGCTAGACTAGGCTAGAGGTATAGGGCTAGGGTTAGTTTCCCCCAACACCGCAATTTGCTACAAGACCAAAACATTAATCTGAAAACTTGTTATGTTCTTAAATAGCTTCATCAGATCGAGACATTCATATGAATGTTATGCATGACGCCAAACCCATTCAGAAATATCTAAACTGTCAACTGTATATAATCGCACTCTAAGATTAATGGTTAAAATGTCTTTAAGTGACTGAAGCCTGTGAATCTTGACGAAGATCATCTTTTTTCGAAGATTGTGGACTGGCGCTACAGAATCATAAACAATGATCTGTACCAAATAACAGAAACCACATCACTTTAAGACTTTCAACATCAACAATAACTAACGTGGATAGCACATGTAAGTCAAAGAGAAAATAATGAGAATGATCAAGATGTTGATGTTCAACATTACTTCAAATAAAAATTTAGGACGGAAGCTCCCATCAATACTGGAAAGAGCAATAACAGGTACTGGACTTGAGAAACTTATTTTTCTGAAAAATTGTTTTAAGAATTAGATTTTATAAATTTCAACTGACGGCAGTACTGGCTGATATATATTCCAAATGCTTCGAAATAAAGCAGCAATCCTTAACTAATGGAAATGGAAAACTAATGCTCAAATGCACCCAATATATATATATATATATATATATATATATATATATGTGTGTGTGTGTGTGTGTGTGTGTGTGTGTGTGTGTGTGTATATATATATATATATATATATATATATATATATATATATATATATATATATATATATATATATATATATATGTATATATATATATATATATATATATATATATATAACAGCGCTTCAGTGTGGCTACAGGTCCGATTGTTCAAGCCGATCGTTTGTTGTGTGTGTGTGTGTGTGTGTGTGTGTGTGTGTGTGTGTGTGTGTGTGTGTGTGTGTGTGTGTGTGTGTGCATTGTATTTTTGTATTTCAGGTTTATGCATCTGAACGTGTAAACAAAGTGTCTTCACATGTAACTCATCTTAAGAATTTATTTATTTGGAACATTGTATTCATTCATTCGATGTTATTAAGGTTTTAACATATCACGTACGCACTAATGCTTCTAGTGGATGGTGGAGAGTGGACAAAATCAGAATATTCCCTGTTTCTATGAAAGAAACCTCTTAACATGATACACTGAGAACCGAATCTTAGTGAAAAACTACCATTTACCATATCTTAAAATGAATACAACTCTTTACATTTGGTATCTATATATACACATGTAAGTAGACATGAATCGCGCTTTGATACATATGTATTATATACAGTGGTGGGTGGAAAGATGTATTTGCAAACTTTCACAATATTTATTTAATATCGTTTCGGTGTTTCTTTTTGCTTTTAGATTTTCGCAGGTGATGTATATTTTTTATGTTAAATAAACAATTACTAAGAACAAAATACAGGATTTCAAATATAGGAAGCAGAATGGAATATACAAGTAAGAGTAAGTATACACGGATTTAATATTTCATAATTTAGTTACATTAACCTCGTTTGAAATTAATAGTTTCAAAAATCTTTTTGTAACCCGTCACAAATCGATCGAAACGTTCTTCTGAAATCTTGACCCACTCTTCTTTGCAAAACACCTTCGAATCGTTAATGTTTTGCATTCATTTTTGTTCTGTCACTTAAACGTTATTTTCAGTATACTTATATTTGAGTAAACGCCCCGTTTATTTATTAAGCACTATATTTATTTATTGTCGTCTGCTGGCCTGAATATTCGAGAAATTTTATTCAAATCAAGAAGCGCCCTTCGGCAGAATTCGAAACTGCGTCCCCCTAGCAGGAGAAACCTTCGTTAGATTCGACGTGCTTTTGATGATCAACTCGGCCACAAAGGGACTCGCTGATCGAGCAACGTGGAATTTAAAAATGTAGATAACGTTTTAAAATATTATTTATTCACTACTAAATGCTCATCTTCTCTCAGTGCAAAGTGTGGCGATCATGAGAGATCTAAAAGTCCTACCGGTACTTATTATTGGTGGGTACTATCTTAACAACATAATATATGCAAATGATACAGCGTTGATAGCAGACGCAGAGAGAAAACTATAGAAACTCCTCTAGAAGGTATTAAATGAAAACAAGAAGAAAGGACTTCAGGTTGTCAGCAAATGGAATTTGACAACTAGTTGGAGACAATGTAATCAAGCAAGTTCAAAAATTTAAATATCTTGGAAGTGTATTAACAAGGGATGGAAAATGTGACATCTAAATCATAGGGTGCATTGAAATTGCGGAAGATAACTTCTAAAAGCTAAGCTTAGTATTAAGAAACGGGAAAATCCCGTTAGAAACAAAGAAAAGTGTACTGAGCGGCCCACATATAGGAGGACCTCTCTGTACACTTGTGAATGCAAAGCAATTTCCTCACAGACCAAAAGGATCTTGAGGCAATAGAAATATATTTCTACAGAAGGATGTTGAAAATCCCATGAATTGAAAATGTTTTAGCGATAATAGCAAACATGACACTTTTAATTACAATCAGAAAAAAGCAAAAAAAGAAAAACAATTGAGATTTTCCGGGTACATAACGAGGAAAAAAAAGCCTTGAAGAATTTCATTCTTACAGTGAATAAACTAACTAACACGCTTGTGTAATTGTTTGGCAGAACAGGCAATCCTTACAAAGAGTTACAAACGATAAAAAAAAAATTGTGGAGTGACATGACTCCCGGCGTCCTGAAAGGAAACGGTACATAGAAGAATAGTACTTGCTTTCCACGAGATCGATTCTTACAGTGAGCTTCATATTCGTGTATTTTTGCTATAATAATCGAAACTATCATTGTAATATAATTATGTTATGTTTTTACATTTATTAGTCAACACGAAAAACCAAAACTTCGTATGATGATTCCAGTTTACAATCTGTGCGCCAATAAAGAATAAAAAAAATATTATTTATAAAATAAACAAATAAAAAAATCGATCGTAGCTGTTGTGCTCTGTCGTCATTCGTAAGACCTGTTTGTTTAACAAATGACTTGGCTGACAAACGAATCGGTCACAGTCCTTTATAGAAATAAACAACGCCATATATAAATGTCATGAGTTGCAAAAATAGGAGGAAAGGTTAGAAATAGACCGAGAGAAAAAAACAAAACAAAAAATAAAAAAACAAACAAAAAAAACAAGAGATTACAAAACGCAATGAAACGAAAGAAAAGAAAAGTGCCCTGCAGGGATTTCGTCTGGAGTAGAAGTCCGACTCGAAAGCGTAAACATTCATTTAAGTAGCCATTTTAGACTATGAAATATTCTCTTTGCTGAAGTATCGATACAAATAAAACGATTGTTTCGCAAAAGCTGTCTTGTGGACGCCGACAGTGCCATATTATTGACACTGAAATGTGGCATCGCTTGAAGAGTACACTGAACTGAAACTGTCAGAAGAGATTATTTCGTCGCAGAAACCCTTCTTGCGATCTTTTCGGCTCATTGGTCTAGACAGAGTTTTAACAGTTCTTTCTGAGTGCTTGAGGTGACGTTTCCCCGATTTCGCTATTTGATGATACTTGAATTGTGATATTTCATGTTTTCACCAGAGGCGCCCCAACGTGCATAAAAAAACCAAAAAAACACATGAATGATTGTCATGTCTGTAGACTAATTGTTCGTGCAGGCAGAATTTAAGAGACTGGCAGCGGAGTTAAAAAAAATAATTGTCTGTTGACTGAAAAGTTCAGGTTTTCATTCTAAGCGTTAGTCTTTTTAACCCGGTCTTCCCACAAAACTGTTCAATATTTCGACTTGGGTAGAGTTGTATTAGCATTAGTATATATGTATTAGCAAACACGGTGGTATTAAAGGTAACCAGCCAAAATAGTCACAAATAAGGTCCAATGATATAGATTATAGTTAATAATGTCATCCCAAGGTTCCGGGAACCGGTTCTATAAAAGCAGTAGGAACCTATTCTGTTTATTTTCTTTTCAAACTAAGAATGAAAACAAATCACTTTATAGTATAAAAAAATAAACCATTTTTATAATTTAATAATTTAATAATTTTAGTAATTTTAGTAGAAAAAGTTTATTTATTATGATATTTCATATCATGTTCACATCATATTTTTGTTCAGAAATATGATGCTTTTTTATTCTAATGTCATCTGTGTTTTGATTTCTTAGCCACATTCTGACTGAATCACTGTAGTCCCAAAGATCCAATGGAAGGCTTATCAAATTTATGACTCGAAGATTTGCCACATTTTTATCTTGAAGTGGATTTCTTTTGTCAGAATAAATTATGTTAATCACAGAAAACTCTCTTTCAGCCTACACAGAACTTACATCAATGGTATTAATTATATTTGAATATTTTGAGGTACGGCGTGTTTATGGTAATCTCTCGTTACGTTTTCAACGCAATTACAGAAAACATTAACATTGATCTCATGGCGAAATACATAAGTAAGGTAACTTCTCTTCAGCATCTTTCCAGAGACCTAAAGCTCCTTCCATATTCCAATAATCTGGGTTAACAATATTAACTTAATTCATGAATTTTATGACTTATGTTATGGAGTTATTGTTTATTATGCGGTCGCAACCTATTAGTCTTAATCTCATATTTATTATCTTTGTATTCAGTAATTTTTGACGACAGAGATTTACATTGTTTCCAACAAAATTAATATGTTGAAATATTTTACATTCCAGTCCTCTGAGATGCTGACATGCCACTGCTAGAAAATTAAACGTATTCATAAATCAACGTAAATACTTGACAACCTCCTTATGTATATACATTCTGTTTATCATACTATACTTGGTTTTATTAGATCAGTGAAAACCTTGAATATTTCATCAATTAATGCTTTAAAATGATTCAGTTTGCTTTAGATCCTAGATAGAATCAAGCTGATGGCGACGACTCAAACAATGCCAAATAATGACCTCAGGAATATCATTTTTCATTTTAGCATCCAGCCCGGAGTTCCAACCCAGCATCACACTTACTCCAGATGAAAAACATACGACCAAATTACTCTTAAAATATTGAACATAAAATCCTACTGAATGCTAACTTTTTAGTAAAGAAGTATAGATCGCCTTGTAAAAATGATAAGGATGACTTCATCAATTATAACACATGTCTTTAAATTTTGTTCAATTATTTTATTCAATACTTCCTTTTTAATGTTGTTTGCAATATAATCAACAATTTTCATGGCAGTCTGTCGAGAATGGAGTCGCAGTCCCATATCTAACCTATTCTGTATTTGTAGTTATATCACTTGTTCAATATCAGAAAACGGTCTGTTTCGTTTTGCTAAAGTGTAAAGAGCATTGAAAATTCTACAAGTAGAGATAAAGTTTTCGTTTGCTTTGTCTATGGGTTTGAAAATTGCATTCTTTCCCCCTTCTTCAAATTGTATCGTGCATATCTGATGTGATTTTGTTGAAAAATGTTCCACCGTTTTTCGAAGCAAAGCTTGCTGAACTATTTTTTATTTTCCACTTCGAACGACACTGCAGCTTCTCCATTCTCTTGATACATGGGTTGTCTTCACATTTACTGACTCAACTTTGGCACATATACCACAACCAAGTTTTCTGCTGATAACAAGTAAACCGTCATATTTTTCTTTGAATTCATCGGCCTGTTTCGTTGTCCAGCAGTCAGGAAGCTTACTATTTACATTTATTTTATTGTCATCTTCTGTACTTTTGGAACTGGACGCCTTATTTATGTCGTTGACGTCATCTTATATTGTCTTAGAAGATATAGATAGCAAAATCCACTTCAAAATATTTTCCTTTGCATTTGGCCTTGATTATGTATCAATGCTTTGGACTTTTATAAAGAAATTCGCTATTTTTTGCAGGGATCTCCTATTTTATTTTTACGTCAACTCTCTCTATCTATCACTTTAGATTATTTTTCTACAAAGCTACTGTTATCTATGTCTTTTACATTTTTTCTTTTTTTCTTCCCCACTGACTACTGTTTATTGTTGCAGTAGGGGGTATTTTGTCTATTTGAGTTTCTCTAGGTGCACACACGCACCATCGTAGCGTAACTATCATTAGGCAATAAACCATCGGCTATTAATATATAAGATTATTTTAGGATAATCCAACAACCAGTTCGCTCAGCTTTTATAATTTTAAGAATCCGTTCTCGCGAACCGGTGGGAACCTGTAAGATGCCACCAACGGTTAGAGTAATATGTCTATTGGTTTATATGGCAAAATTCACCATTCATTGAGCGAAATGTTAGTGTTCCTCTCCGTTGAAATTTATGAAAGTGTAAAAACTTTCACGCCTCTAAAACAAAACTGCTTTCATTTACCCACCATAGAGAACCTTTTCTTCCTGTGATCAGCATGTCTGGCGCTACACTCGAGGAGAGCAACACACTGCGCCTTGTTGGTCACACGTTTTCCACTGACTTGAAGTGGAGCGACTACATCGAACCAATAGCTGCATCTACTGCAAAGAAAGTGTTATGGGACCTTACCCATAATAACATAATGGAATATTCCATACGTAATAAATACTGCACAAGAGGAAGCAGGGAGTTCAGTCCGAAGTCGGGCGACCGGCTGATCGGTTGAACTCTCTACCTTCGGGCGGGGAGGAACCCAAACGAGGCTACGCCGAAGGGCGGAGTCTCTTTCGGGGAGGTAAACCGACCCTGAACCCGTTTATATGGTTTCAAAGGGCATATTTTTGGCCGAGCCCACGGGCTCAGAGATCTCACGTTAAACCGGCCTTGTGCCACATGATGCCCTCGTGGGGGGGGGCTGACTAAATACCGTTCAGTCCGAAGTCTGGAGTGAGGTCCGTCAGAAGTCCGTCAGGAGTCTGTCAGTCAGTCAGTCAGAACGAGCGAGTCAGTCAGTCGAGTCAGAGGCAGTCCGAAACAGAGTCGCGTTCAGACAATTACTACTAAACCTGATTGTTCGTACTAATACTTTTTACTTCTCAGTATATATTCCTGTTTGTAATATATCTGTGTTATTCCATATCCGTATTCGAGTTCTTCTTTATTGGTTCTACCTTGGACTATCACCGTGGTACAAGGAACCAGGCCATAACAGAAAGTTGAGTCCCTGTGTCGTGCCAGAAAGTTTTACTCGTCAGAATTCATCTAGCGCATTTACAAATCTACAATTTTTTCGCGCGTTGAATAATGCTGCCATATTTGATACTCCTGCTGTTCATTTTAAGAATCTTGACAAAATCCAAAGAAGGATTTGTAATGTAATCGATCCTGACCTGGCATCTCGACTTCAGTTACCTTTTCACCGATGTGGCGTGACTTCCCTCTGTCTTTTCTACAATTATTTACATGGCAATTGATCTGACGATCTTTTTTCCTCTGCTGCCCCGACTACATGAATTCAAGTGTGTTACTAGATGGGCATCTAGGTCCCACTCTATTACTGTTGAACTAGTTCAGCTATTGCAACTGCCGTTTCTATTTCAACAGTTTCTTTTCTCACGCTTCCCACCCGTGGAAGTTCCTTCCGTTTACTTGCTTCTCTGATAACTACAAACTTCAAAAGGATACAACCTCAATCGCTATCTTCTATTTACTTGATTCCCATTCATCTTTGGTCCTTTCCTCAATATTCCCCATTCTCAGTCTTCTCTTTCACGTTCACACACTGTAAAACACCTGCGTACATGTGTTATGTATTTTAGTTGTTGCTCTTTATAGTTTTCAAGTGATGTGGTTTCTGCTATTTGACAAGCTCCCTATTTCTGATTCTGCAGCGCCTTGGAGAGCCAAGGTAATATAATATTCATTATATAATGAATCCACTTCAGATAGGGACTGATTATTTTATGGAAATTGTATAGTAGCGTATTATATATATATATATATATATATATATATATATATATATATATATATATATATATTTTACAGGGTGGCAATAAAGTCACTATGAAGTTGGCTGTAATAAAAAAAGCAAAGCATTGAAGGTGGTAGCTTGCAATTCGAACAATATTGGTAATTGATTTACTATTGTTTGCCATAGCATTTTATTGTTATTAACCAGAATTAACCAGAACCATTTAAATAATAAACTTGTGAACTTTTGATTAATTGCTTTGTCATAATTGTTATTGTAAGTAACTGCATAGTGACTTTATTGCAACCATGCATATAGATAGATAGATAGATAGATAATATTAGTGGTCATTAAATATATATATATATATATAACTTTCCAAGACGATAGAATCCAGGTAGGGCTCAATGTCCATGGACAGAGCAAGAATTTAATATAAAAGGCTCAAACACTAATATTCCATGGTTATGATTTATTAAATTGGAATCGTAATCATTATGCAATTCATCAGACCTACAATTGGATTGTGATTACAATTCTAATGTAATAAATTATAATCATGGAATATTAGTGTTAGCGCCATATATATATATATATATATATATATATATATATATATATATATATATATATATATATATATATATATGTACTGGGAGTAACAGCAAGATTGTCCAATTATTAGAATTTTATAAACCTATTGGGCTCTACTTTGAACACTAAGAATGTATTTAACTCTCTAAGTTGAAATGATTATTGCTCTTGCAGTTGTCACCTCCTGATCCTGTTTTCCTTTCGACTGTTCCCTCTTCTTAAAATTTATTCACCGTTTTCTTGATGGTACTTAAAAGAAATTTGAAGGTGGAAACCAGAGTATAAATGTTGGTACCATTACTGAAGGCCTGAATGATCTTTTTCCTCTCACCATTGCTCAGTTGTGAAGACATAGTGGGCTGACAAGAAACGATTTTATCCTGTTCTCTTTCTCGCTTAATAACTCAAAGGGTTTTTTTTCTGTGATGCTGACAGTAAATGGTATCAAGATGGCTGAACGACCTATCTGAAAACCCGGAAAAAAGAAAACTCAGTAAGTTTATTGTTTTTTGTTTTTTTTTAGATATTAAAGATTTTGTGGGATGGACAATTATCCCATGCTGTTACACGATTTTGACAGTTTTGCTGTTACAGCCAGTATGTTATTCTGCTTTCACAATTGAATCCATGGTAGATGATACTCAGCTTTTGTGCATATACATGTTTGTGTGAAAATAATTACTAGTGGCGGTTATATGCTTTTTTAAACACCGATTTCCACTAAGCAAGGCAATAAGGCCACTAAGGCGCAATTGGTTACTAGGTGTGGAAGGATTACATCTGGTATATTATATTTTTATTACTTCAAAGCTCACAAGAAAGTTAAATTTCAGCATTAAATGACCCATAAGGAGTTGATATGCCGTTGAATAGACAAACAAACGATTCGTAGATGGTAATAAAGGAAGTAAAAGCAATGATTTCGCTGGATCAGCTTACGAGACATTTTTTTTTTTTTTTTTTTGGCTGTTCATCCGTAAGTAATTCAATACAATTCGTAGATCGTGATGTAAGTAGTGTTCACGAGATATTTTGCTGATACGACATCACACAAAAACATTCTATTCTTCTGCTATCTTCAGGTGATTCCTCCATTAAGCATTCGACTTAATTAATGTCGCTCTTTTTTTTTCTTAAGCCGAACCTCGGCTATAAAATCAAATAGGAACTGAATTTTGACAACCGTTTAATGATGGCAAAAGAGGCGCGTGCAGTAAGTCTCTAATTTTATTGTCCAAGTAATGTGTCTTTAGTAATGTCCGCATAATTGGATTCACGGTAAAATGCAAGAAAATCCAGCATTGCCGGAATATTTCGCGAATTATCTCTTGAGTCCATGCAAGTAGCCCGAACCATTTCACGAAAAGAGTAACAAAACACAGGATGGTAACTTTCTCCCGAAATATTTCGACAGGTAATCGTAAGAAAACCTGAGATGAAGAACTCTGTAGCCTTTTATCTTTCTCACGAATTATTTCATTTGTTGAAATCAAGTGTTTCAGACTTCTTTAGATTTTAAAAAGGCTTTTATGAATAGGCAAAATGTAAAAAAAAAAATCCTGTACGAGAAGCTACTATGGAATTTCAATAAAACAAAGTCACTTTGAAATCTTTTTTGTTCATTTTGGTCGAAGACTAACACTTACAATGAAAACCTGATCTTTTCAGCCAGCAGGCATTTTATTTTGTGGTAATAATTGACGAGTTAAATTTCTACTTTGCTATATGTCAATTTGGTTCAGACTTTGATACCGATGTGTAAGTGCAGTGATGTAAATTTTTGAAAAGGAGTAATTGTCAGGCTTCTGTCTTTCAAAACAGATTAGAATAAAAACAAGACTATAAAAATCGATGCTCTGCTTTAATATTCAAAACAGTAGACAATTTTTACTCGCTGATTGATAATTTATACCAAGTAGAGTTTTCTTGATTTTGTTTCGTACAGAAATTAAATTGACAGTTTCACAACGTTTCCAATTGGCTGTGAATAATAGCAAAAATCGATATGCCTTTTGTATTTCGATAATTTTTTAAAATTTTAATATTATAAATACTATGTGGAAAATGAACCAAACTCATCATATTGTGAGAAAAAAAAACATGGACATTAAGACACTGTCTGATTTTATCCATTTCTGTGTTATTTCTTACCAGGACTGAGATATTCATGGCTCTTCACTATTTCCTATATTTTGCTGTTATAATCAAAGTTTTTTTTTTTTTTTACTCTTAATCATATTACTTTGTCTTTTCTGCCATCCATTTACAGAAATTCATCACTTAGGTGACTCGCTGTTGCCCCTTGCTTCTCTTGTCTTTTAATATGTCATATATGTGTTAATTCTTCAGGACTGCTTTATTCATATTTCTTTTATGTACCATTTTTCTTCCGGAAGTAAGAAATAATGGTTCTCAACAAGTTCTTTTTTTTGTTGATTTAAGTAATTCTTTATCCGATGCCATCATTCTATGTCCTGGTTCTGCAGTCTATTCACAGAAAATCATTAATTAATTTTCATGGTGTTTTCTCCTTTTTCTCTTGTCTTCCGAATGCCATGCGTCCATTACATTCTGCAGGCCTTCTTGACTATTTTATTCCCAGTTTCACCTGCTTTACGTGATTTCAGTGTGCTAAATATGTGTTAGAATCTCCAAGACCTCTTTTCTAGCGTATTCACTGTTTCCCTTCGCTACTTTTGCTTTCAGTATGGCCCGTGGTTATTAGATTCCCCAGGATCTTCTCAAAGGATACTCACTGTTTGTTGCTGTTCCTCTTGCCTTCAGTATGATATATGAGCGTTAAATTATTCAACTTCTCTTTCCTATGTTACTCTCTCTTTTCTTCTGCTACTCTTGCTTTCAATATGTCTTGAGATTTTTATTCTCCACCAGGCCATCTTTCCTAGATTTCTCACTGTTTTACCCCGCATCTCTTGCCTTTAATGTCACCCGTGTGTGTTAGATCTTCCAGGTTCTCTTCCTTAGGTTACGCTGTCTTTTCTTTTGCTATTTTTACCTTCAATATGTCTTGTAAGTTTTTTTTTAAAATTCTCCAGGTCATCTTTCCTAGACTGCTCACTATTTCACCCCGCATCTGTTGCCATTAATATCACCTGTGACTTTTAGATTTTTCAAGTTCTCTTCTCAAGGTTACTTTGTCTTTTCTTCTGTTACTTTTGCTTTCATTATCACGTGTAAGTTTTTTTTTTTTAATTTTCTAGGCCCTCTTTTATTCGATTACTCACTGTTTTCCTCTGCTTCTCTTGCCATCAAATATATCGTATATGTTTCAGACTTTCTAGGCTCGTTTGCTCACTATTCCCCCACCCACGCGTCTCTTGACGTCACTATCACCTGTGAACGTTGGATTTCTCTAGACAACCTTTCGTCGCACTTACCTTCAATATATACCGTCACCGTTAGATTTTCCAGACTTTATTTCCTTGGTCACTTACCGTTACCCTCACCTACTCTTACGTTCAATATGTTCTTTGAGAGTTAGATTTCCCAGTCCCTCTTTTTCACATGATGTGTCGTAAACATTTCAGCTGTCTCTTTCCTTATAAGTTTTATTTTTCTTAAATCTTACAAAGATGAAAATAAACATTTGATATCATTCATTAATCCTTTATCATTTGGGAATTAACATTTATAAAGAATGTTTTCATGAATAAAAACACATGCTATCTTTACAACACAGATTCAAGCATTTCTAAATTCGAAATATCTTTCCATTTTTTTTTATTTTGAAATCTGTCATGTTTTTGTTTTTTTTTATTCCACACTCATTGGATATCAATGCTTTCGATATCGAAGAAATAGCAGACAATATCGTCTAAAGAAAATCCCAGTGAAAAATTCAAGAAACCTTTAAAAACAGATAATTTTTTAGTGTTATATTACAGCTAACACTTTTGCCCAACAAACGGAAAAAGAACAAAGTTAAAATAAAACCATTCAAGTGAATCAGTTCTTTATGTTTTTGAAGGGGATGGTACTCCATCAGGAGCTTTGTAATTGGCACTATAATTCCGGAAACTAAGATCTTTGCAAAATAAAGTAACTAATATGTAACTAAAAGGGAGAATAATCACATAAACAAGCTATTATCAGTACTAGAATGAGCAATAAGAGTGAGGAATTTAAGTATTAATACCTGAAATATTTTTTTAATCTTTTTCAACCGATACTAACACAAAATACATCATGACTCCTGTAAGGAAACGGCTATACTCTACATTGCCATTACTAATATGCATAGAATAGGCGGTTAGTGGTTAGAACGCTCGTTTACTAACCATGAGACCAGGGTTCGAATCTCACCATTTATCAGGAAGGTGACTTCTTGATCTTATCGGTCTGATGGGAGTTACCTCGGCGTGCAGCACCTTTGGAAAGTTCTTGAAAACTATATCACGGTTGACCCAAGTTTTGTGAGTGAAATTGGGTAGACGGAAGTATTTGTGATAGCACGAAGTCACAAGTCATCGGTACCGAGAGTTTGTGAGCGCTGGCCTTGTTCGGATTGTTGACGCTAGATAACGCGTTCTCTTCCAGAAACTCTAAAGTCCGACCAGCATATTTGACGTATATGGGCTCTGGGTATTGAACAAATAGAAATGTACATGAGGAGGCAACTGCAACAGGAATTAGCCAAGCCAGCCGCTCTAGTAGATGGTCATTCTCGGATACGAATGGTGGTATTATCAAATTTTTATTGTTATCGTTACGACTCAGTTAAAAAGGGGAAATACTTTTGTTTCGTCATTTCAGGTGATAATGCCACTAGGGCACAAGTGATAATTGGGGTTGAAAGAGAATGAGACGAATTTAGTGGAATGAAGAGACGGGTACAACAAAAAACAGGATTAAGACGGCATTTGGTGTTACATTTAAATTTTTCAAGATTGACTGAAGAAATCGGATTGGCGTTCCACAGGCTAGAAGTATAAGAAAAGAAACTATTAGAATATAACACACGGTTGCATCTTCAATAATAAAATGGTGACATCTACTTGTCAATCTAGTAGCCCTTAAATCTGTGCAGTCGAGGAACCACGGGGGAAAAGCTCATCAGAACAATTGCCATGAAGATATATTTGTAGAAGAGACAGAGGAAAGCCATGTCACGTCGGTAAGAAAATGACTAAAGTCGAGGTGCTAGGTAAGGATCGATTACATTCGGGACAGTTCTCTGAATTTAGTCAAGAATATAGAGATATATAGTAAGAGCACCAGATCAGCAAAATTCAATTCATGGACGAATGGTAAATTTATAAATGTGCAAGATTGATCACGATGAGAAACATGCCCCAAACGACGCAGGGAACCAACTTTCCTAGCAGTAGATCTATCAAATGATTCAATATAATCTAATAATATAATTATTTCATGTCAGTGGAAAAAGTGAACCCAAGAATTCACACAGAGTTGCTTTTCTGGGGATTAGCATAATTCATGCTCATGACGGGCAGACGAAGTTCTTTATGGTGATTAAATCAAAACAGTTTGTTTTGTAGGGGTTAGCATTGGTAAGATGTTCCTTGCTACAGTTAACAACTGATAGGAGGTTCTTCTAGAGGGCCAGTTTTATTTTGTCTGACTTGCTACCAAAACAGGAATAAATAGTTGTGACATCAGCATACGACTCAATTAAGAAGGCAAACCACAGATTACTCAGAAACGGAGTAAAGAACCTTCTTAATTTCCCCATTCTAGTTAATCAAACTTTTGATTAGTTTTTGGTTGGTATCTACAAGACAATAATTAGAAATACAAAAAAAAACATGGTCTGGCGATCATAATCTTAAAACTATTGCCAAATAATTTATTTTCTATTTGCAAAGACACGAATAAAACTTTTCAAGTACATTAACTTATTCTCCATTTTTTTTCTGACTATGGTCTTGTCACAGAGATGCAGAGATAAGGGTAAAAAATAATATGGGTGAAAGTGTTCATACCTAATCATCAGTTAAATTATTACCTCACCTATCAGGCGTAGGAAAAAGACAATTATATACTAGATTTTCAAACTTTTAGCAATTTTTTGTGCTCGAAGTCTTTGGTTTATTCCTCACGATGGCAAGCAGAGCGTCTTCATCGTCGTCGTTGCTAGTTTACATTAAAATCAGCCTAACTAAATCTGTCAAACCACTTTTTGGTTGTCCGAAGAGCTTCAACACGATCCAAATAATCCTTCTGAATTTTTGTATCAATTCTAAAGCTTACATTTGTCCGAAACACATACAGCATAATATGGCGAAAGTGCAGCTTTTCATCGTCCATTTTGAAGACATTCATTTGTGAACAACACGGCAACAGTAAAGAAAAGTCTGTCTTGCAACTGAACGATACAAGGTTCCAATCTAAAACACACGAGAAATAAGTACCTATATATGTTTCTGAGATGAGGTATTATATACACTATTTACATTATTCGAACTATTGTTGGAATGTCGAAATGAACCCTTTATTTTGTTCGCTGGGGTAGACTGTTCTAGTTCAGCGTTCCATGTCTAATGGATGTCACTTATCAGTTATCTCATGTTAAGTCCCCTCTCCAAGTTCTCCACTGCCTTAACCAGGTATTGATCCAGTAATAGGACCCAAATAGTTGTGAGTTCAATACTTGGTTAAGGCAGTGAAGAACTTGGAGAGATGAATTAACAGGAGATAACTGATAACTGACGTCCATTAGACATAACACGTTGAACTAGAACAGTCTACCCCAGTGAGCGAAATAAAGAGTTCAGTTCAACATTCCAACCACCTGAAGAAGGCCGGAGCGTACAACGGCCGAAACATTGTGATAAATATGGCAACAAAGATGAGGACAATAGTTCGAATAATGTAAATAGTGTACAGTAGAAATCGGCACCAAAACAAACGCCAGTGTAAAGTTGCGGTCATTTTCTATTAATAATGAAGATGGGCAGGGACTTTTACAAGGGCCTGATACATTTTAATCATATACTGAATGATTTAACTGGTATTCTTTTCTTTTTTTTATCTATTTTTGCCTATTGGACTTATGTATACTTGGTCTAAACATCATAAAACAGATTCGAAATGAATGGTTAAACTGTAAAATATCGGCACTCGGGTTTTCCAGACATTTGGTGTTTCTTACATTTCAAGAATAAGAGTTTTACTGTTTAATGGTTGCATAATTATATAGAGAATTCCAGTGAGTCGTCATTTTCTTGCTTATTTGAAATTAATTTTCGAAATAGGAGTCAGAGCCTTAATGAAAATGGAGACAGACAGCATCCTAATGAAGTTGGAAACGAGCAATTGAAAATCTCTCTTTTTATTTTAATCTGTTACCCTCTATATCTTTATTACTAGAGTTATTACAGCCCACCACAGCTTCTTGTCTTTTTTCTTCTCTTATCAATACTTGTTCCTTTATCTACATGCACAGAATTTTAAAGTTTGTTATTGCCTGTTTTCCTCTATTGCCCGTACCTTTGCTATGCTTGCTTACGGTCACATCATGCGGAAACACCGGTTCCAGTATGACCAAAGAAGTTAAGCAACGTCGAGCGTAGTAAGCACATAGATGGGAAATCACTGTGGAATACCCTGTGCTGTAAGTTTGGGTGTGATGCTAGTGTGATCGGAATTTTTAATCGGAGAGCCGGGTTCTAATTCCCATTGCGTTCGTTATATTCACTCGCGCGCAAATACCCTTTGGAAAGGTATGAATCTACTTCGTTCCCTCCTAGCTATGGGTTAATTAGTAAGACTTGTATCACTAAAACCATTAACATCCCCCCAAAAAGATTCTAAAGTCTAAAAGTATGTTCTGTTTTTAAATAACCTGCCAAAGAAAGATAAGACATGGAAAACTAATCAATCAGTCATATTCCATTGGTTAGGAGGAATTTCTTCTCGGACAGCTTCTCCTTCATAGCTGTTGTATAATAGAACGGACTCATGACAGAATATTTCCCTGATCAAGACAATCTTAGCATCTTCAAGTCGAGAGTCAATCGTTATCTATCCTGCATATTCACATATTTTGCACCTCTACACCCGTCCATGTACGCTCATCTACAGCCGTCCATATACGCCCATCTACACCCGTCCATGTACGTCCATCTATACCCGTCCATGTACGTCCATCTATACCCGTCCATGTACGTCCATCTATACCCGTCCATGTACGCCCATCTACAGCCGTCCATCTACAGCCGTCCATATACGCCCATCTACACCCGTCCATGTACGTCCATCTATAGCCGTTCATGTACGCCCATCTACAGCCGTTCATGTACGTCCATCTATAGCCGTCCATGTACGTCCATCTATACCCGTCCATGTACGCCCATCTACAGCCGTTCATGTACGTTCATGTACAGCCGTCCATGTACGTCCATCTACACCCGTCTATGTACGTCCATCTACACCCGTCCATGTACGCCCATCTACAGCCGTTCATGTACGTTCATCTACAGCCGTCCATGTACGTCCATCTACACCCATCTATGTACGCCCATCTACACCCGTCCATGTACGCCCATCTACAGCCGTTCATGTACGTCCATCTACACCCATCTATGTACGCCCATCTACAGCCGTTCATGTACGTCCATCTACACCCGTCCATGTACGTCCATCTACACCCGTCTATGTACGCCCATCTACAGCCGTTCATGTACGTTCATCTACAGCCGTCCATGTACGTCCATCTACACCCGTCTATGTACGCCCATCTACAGCCGTTCGTGTACGTCCATCTACACCTGTCTATGTACGTCCATCTATACCCGTCCATGTACGCCCATCTACAGCCGTCCATCTAGACCCGTCCATGTACGCCCATCTACAGCCGTCCATCTACACCCGTCCATGTACGCCCATCTACAGCCGTCCATCTACACCCGTTCATGTACGCCCATTTACACCCGTCCATGTACGTCCATCTACACCCGTCTATGTACGCCCATCTACAGCCGTTCATGTACGTCCATGTACAGCCGTCCATGTACGTCCATCTACACCCGTCTATGTACGTCCATCTACACCCGTCCATGTACGCCCATCTACAGCCGTTCATGTACGTTCATCTACAGCCGTCCATGTACGTCCATCTACACCCATCTATGTACGCCCATCTACAGCCGTTCATGTACGTCCATCTACACCGTCCATGTACGCCCATCTACAGCCGTCCATCTACACCCGTTCATGTACGCCCATTTACACCCGTCCATGTACGTCCATCTACACCCGTCTATGTACGCCCATCTACAGCCGTTCATGTACGTTCATCTACAGCCGTCCATGTACGTCCATCTACACCCGTCTACGTACGCCCATCTACAGCCATTCGTGTACGTCCATCTACACCTGTCTATGTACGTCCATCTATACCCGTCCATGTACGCCCATCTACAGCCGTCCATCTACACCCGTCCATGTACGCCCATCTACAGCCGTCCATCTACACCCGTCCATGTACGCCCATCTACAGCCGTCCATCTACACCCGTTCATGTACGCCCATTTACACCCGTCCATGTACGTCCATCTACACCCGTCTATGTACGCCCATCTACAGCCGTTCATGTACGTTCATCTACAGCCGTCCATGTACGTCCATCTACACCCGTCTATGTACGCCCATCTACAGCCGTTCGTGTACGTCCATCTACACCTGTCTATGTACGTCCATCTATACCCGTCCATGTACGCCCATCTACAGCCGTCCATCTACACCCGTCCATGTACGCCCATCTACAGCCGTCCATCTACACCCGTCCATGTACGCCCATCTACAGCCGTCCATCTACACCCGTTCATGTACGCCCATTTACAGCCGTCCATGTACGTCCATCTACACCCGTCTATGTACGCCCATCTACAGCCGTTCATGTACGTTCATGTACAGCCGTCCATGTACGTCCATCTACACCCGTCTATGTACGTCCATCTACACCCGTCCATGTACGCCCATCTACAGCCGTTCATGTACGTTCATCTACAGCCGTCCATGTACGTCCATCTACACCCATCTATGTACGCCCATCTACAGCCGTTCATGTACGTCCATCTACACCCGTCCATGTACGCCCATCTACAGCCGTCCATCTACACCCGTTCATGTACGCCCATTTACACCCGTCCATGTACGTCCATCTACACCCGTCTATGTACGCCCATCTACAGCCGTTCATGTACGTTCATCTACAGCCGTCCATGTACGTCCATCTACACCCGTCTATGTACGCCCATCTACAGCCGTTCGTGTACGTCCATCTACACCTGTCTATGTACGTCCATCTATACCCGTCCATGTACGCCCATCTACAGCCGTCCATCTACACCCGTCCATGTACGCCCATCTACAGCCGTCCATCTACACCCGTCCATGTACGCCCATCTACAGCCGTCCATCTACACCCGTTCATGTACGCCCATTTACAGCCGTCCATGTACGTCCATCTACACCCGTCTATGTACGCCCATCTACAGCCGTTCATGTACGTTCATCTTCAGCCGTCCATGTACGTCCATCTACACCCGTCTATGTACGCCCATCTACAGCCGTTCGTGTACGTCCATCTACAGCCGTCCATGTACGTCCATCTATACCCGTCCATGTACGCCCATCTTCAGCCGTCCATCTACACCCGTCCATGTACGCCCATCTACAGCCGTCCATCTACACCCGTCCATGTACGCCCATCTACAGCCGTCCATCTACACCCGTTCATGTACGCCCATTTACACCCGTCCATGTACGTCCATCTATACCCGTCCATGTACGCCCATCTACAGCCGTTCGTGTACGTTCATCTACAGCCGTCCATGTACGTCCATCTACACCCGTCCATGTACGTCCATCTATACCCGTCCATGTGCGCCCATCTACACCCCTTCATGTACGTCCTTATACTGTTCCGAATTTGTAACCCACTATATTGACTGACGATTGGGATTTGTAATGTGAGAACAATAATAAAAAAAATTAAAAGAAACGAAAAAACAAAGATCGTCACCAACTGTTCAATTAAAGCTTTTGTACTGCAACGAAATTCAAAGAAATTCAAGACTTTTTTTTTTTGCTGTAAATTCCCAAAGCTTGAAACCAAATTACGAAACCATAATTATATTCTGAAGGAAACTTTTAAATTTAAATGGTCCGCCGTTTAACAAACTTATGACCTGGAACGTAGCGTCCTGATCGTTTAAGATAGCGTTACCTCTAACGAAACCTCAGTTCACCGCGGCTTATGCGAGCTTTAATAGAAAGATAACCATTTCTCAGCAGAGCTTCCAATAGAGAATTATTTCACAATAAATTAAATATGATAGCTTGATAAAAAGGAATGTAAAATACAAAAAGAAGAGAGAGCAGCAGAAAGGAAGAGAGTTGGAGAGAGAAGGAGAAGGAGAAACTGATCTCTTGTTTTATGGTTATTGATGCTTCCTTCCTTTACAAAAACAAAACAAAACAAAAAAACGAAATGGCGTGGGATTTAAAATATAAGGAATGAAATATTTTCTTAATTTTTTCCGACAGAGATGCTGATATATGATCAAGAGAAGGAAGAGGGCAGAACCTTTTTTTTCTTTTCTTTTTTTTTTAATTAATTACCGCGTTAACTTCTGATCTGAGCGATGGCCGTATATTACTTCCTTCCGCGCATGCCACTATCAACGGAATCGAATAATGATTAATGACAAATTTTTAATCTAATTCTTTAAAAATAATAGCAATATTCGTTTTTTTTTCTATATATATATTGCTTTCTTTTTTCATAAAATATAATTCATTATAAATGAAAAAAAGAGTAACGAAAGGGTAATTTGAAACATGTTGAAAAGAAAGTCGACCGCACGATGAGGTGACAAAGACCGTCGGCGATTTTTATTGTCAATTTTTCTATTGTTCAGATTTCCTGGAAGTTTCAAAGAGAGGAAATGACGGAAGGCGGGAAGAAGGTATCGGTTTAGAATTAAAGAACAGGAAGATGAGGTTGGGGCAAAAGAAAAAGAAAAGAAAGAACAATGGAAAGGTGGAGGAAGCGTAGAAGATTTCGTGGCGGCAAAGTGGTAAGGAAAAGAAAGAGAATAAAGATTGAGGTAATAGTGATAGAAAGCAGATATATTTAAAAGGAGTGGTAATTGTTTCAAGGGAGTGATGATAGCGAAACAAAAACATGCAAGAATCAGTCGAAAAATAAAAAAAAATGAAGACGAAACGAAGATGAAACGAGATAAAGTGGGTAGCAGTAAAATAAAATAAAGAACAAAAGACAGAAAGAAAGAAAGAGAGATAAATAAAGAGAATAAAAATCAGGGAAAGAAAGGAAGTCAAAGAGACATGAAAAGAAAATAAAAAAGAAAAAAGAAAAGGAGGTATGAAGGAAACAGGGAGCGTGAAAGGAAGAAAGAAAGGAAGGAAGGATTGAAATACAAAGAAAGAAAGAGAAAAAAAGAAAGAAATACACAGAAAGAAATGGAAGAAAGAGAAGTACAAGATACGGAAAAGAGAGGCAAAACTTTAAAGAATGGAAGAAAGAGAGAAGTAAAAAAAGGGAAGCAAAAATAGACATGCTAGAAAGAAAGTGAGTACGAAATAGTACCAATTGCACATAGAAGAAAAAAAGGAGAAATATAAAGAAAGGAAGAAAGAGGGAAATAAAAAGAAAGAAAGAAATGCATAAAGGAAAAAGAGAAATACGTATAACAAAATGGCTGTGAGAATGAAAAATATACTAAAAGAAATTGGAAAATAAAAACAAGGGAAATAAAGAAACAAACTCATGAAAAGAAGAGACTCTGAGAAAGAAGGAAAATACCGATAAAAACAGAAAAGAAAGGACACTATTTACATTATTCAGACTATTGTCCTCATCTTTGTCGCCATATTTATTACAACGTTTCGGCTCTTCAGTATCTGTCTATATTTTTGAGATGAGGTATTATGTACACTATTTACATTATTCAGACTATTGTCCTCATCTTTGCCGCCATATTTATTACAACGTTTCGGCTCTTCAGTATCTGTCTATATTTCTGAGATGAGGTACACTATTTACATTATTCAGACTATTGTCCTCATCTTTGTCGCAATATTTATTACAACTTTTCGGCCGTTGTACGCTACGGCCTTCTTCAGGTGGTTGGAATGTTGAACTGAACCCTTTATTTCGCTCACTGAGGTAGACTGTTCTAGTTCCACGTGCCATGTTTAATGGATGTTAGTTATCAGTTATCTCCTGTTAATTCCCCTCTCCAAGTTCTCCACTGTCTTAACCGGGTATTGAACTCACACACTTTGGGTCCTGTTACTGGATATAATCAACGCCTTCTTTGGGGACATCTGTGTATGAATTTCTGGGTATTATAAACATAATATCTTCAGAAACATTTTTTTTATCAGAAAGGAATTAGAAAAAAAGAAGAAAAGAATTGAAAAAGGAATAAATGACGTAATTAGTGATTTTGGTTCACAATGGACGCCTGGCGGTAAAGATGAACGCTTTCGTGGAAGGAAATATCATAAATAATCATAAAAGCAAGCGTAGGGCTCTCATACCATACTTGGAGAATTCAAACAAGATCTCTTCCTTCATTCCATCCGTGGTACCCAGGTTTGAATCCTTCGATTTGAATCATGAACAACATTGTCCCGTTAACGACTAATATGTCTTGAGCTGTACTAAAATAAACTTTATAGATGGCAGTAAAAATCTAAACTGATCGACAAAAAATGTTAATTTTCGTATTTCCTGAAAGAAGTTCTGAAGTTCTGCGTCCTACAGATTAGACGTTACATTTTTCATGGGCTTATCCCAATTAATTTTGTTTTATGTTTATTCACTCTTTATATTTTCTCTCAATATTTTGCGGGAAACACATTATTTCAGTCTTTGCTTGGTACACTAATCGTGTAGCCTTCACCATAACTAATTAATCTATCTATCTATCTATCTATCTATCTATCTATCTAACTATCTGGCCTGATCAAAAGAGATAAAGTATCTAGAATGGAGCCTCATGGCGCAGATATACAGTGCTGTTCGATAAAAGTGACTCATCTGATTTTTTTTTACTTAAAGATTTTTCGCCTATTGTTTTTGGGGTCAAACTAATTTTTAAGACCCCTTCCCGACCACCTAGTAAAAAATTTTACTCACCCTAAGGTATTCTATTGATAATTATAATATTGGATATAAATGAGATTTAGGGAAAAACTGTGTGCAAAAAAAAATGACGCACTTATTTCCTGCAACTAGTAATCAATAGAAACATAGCCAAACAGCTTTAAATAAAGAATAATAGAGATATAATTTATTTATAATAGGAAATATGGTTCGAAATATTTTAAAAATCTATGGGTCCTCCTTTATTTTGAATAAGCTTTTCAACCCTTTTTGGTATGGACTTGATTAGGTTCTGGCATATCTCATCTCCAAGCATTGAATTGCATTCGGATATGAAATTTACAATCAAATCCTCTTTGTTGCTCAACTGCTTTCTCGAGAGCCTGTGTTTTATAATGCTCCATAAGTTTTCTATGGGGTTGAGGTCAGGAGATTGGGGCGGCCATGTCATAACACTCATCTGCTTCTCATCAAAGTATTCCTTCATCAATTTTGATTTGTGACAGGGAGCATTATCCTGCATAAAGATAAGCTTGGTGTGGTCAATTTTCACCTTTTCCGCAGAAGGGAGCAGACAAGACTAAAATTCTCTTGTACTGCTCGCTCCTGAGTGTCTTTTCAATAGGTTTTAAGAAACCAGTTCCATGAAAAGAAAAGCATCCCCAGATAATCATACTGAACGGATGCTTGACAGTACTTACTACTAAATTCAAAGAGTTTAAAAAGCTTCTTCTTCGGATTTTAGATCGCTTATCCTTTGAATTTAGCTCAACTTTTGTTTCATCGGAGAAGAGAACATTTGGTAAAACAAATCAGGTGAGTCACTTTTATCGAACATCACTGTATATTGAACTCTGTCGTGCATGCACACTATGTTGTAATGTTCTTATACTCTTTCGTTTTTTATAGCAGTATTTGGAAGGTAAGTGTGTAGAGTGTGGTGATCTCACCACACCATAGCCTGTGAAGCATTACACCGTCCCGCCAACCACCATATTCGCTAGATCGTCGCCCCTTGTGACTTTTTCCTCTTTTCTAAAATCAAATCCCACTTGAAAGGAACAAGATTTCAAGACATCGAGAAAGTCCAAGGGAATGCAATGAGACAGTTACTCACTACCCCCAAACGAGTTCCAGGAATGCTTCCATCATTGGAAATGACGCTGGATAAAGTGTGTCGCTTCAGAAAGGAACTACGAATTGATGTGTTGTAGTTTTTTGTAATAGCACCAAATCTTGAGACTTTTTTTATCAGCCTTCGTATCTATCTATCTGTCTACAGTGGCGAAAATAAGTACTTCATCCCCTGCTGATTTTCTGAATTTGCTACCTTACACAAATAGGAACGGTCTATAATTTTCAGGGTATGTCTGGCTTGGAAGTGAGAGATAGAATATAAAAAAAAAATTCTAGGAAATCACATTATATTAATTTTTGAACATTTATTTCTTTTTTATCGAAAAAATAAATATTTCACGCCCTACCAACCAGCAATTATTCCTGCCCAGCAGAGTGGTTATGTGACCAGGAGGCATATAGACTAGTCCTATTACTCAATTATTACTCCTAATCAAGTACTCATTACCTGTATAAAAGACACTAGTTCACAGAATCCTTCAATGGAATCAGAATCTAATCTCTCCACAATGGGCAAAATGAAAGAATTGTCTAAAGACATCTGGGACAAAATTGTATACCTGCACAAGACTGGAATGGTCTACAAGATGATTGGCAAGCAGCTTGGTGAGAAGGAGTCAACTGTTGGGGCAATAATAAGAAAATGGAAGAAACACCAATTGACTATCAATCTCCCTTGGTCTGCAGCTCCATGTAAGATCTCCCAACATGGAGTGAAATTGATGATGAGAAACATAAGGAAACAGCACAGAACTACGCAGCAAGTGCTTATTGATGATCTCAAGGCAGCTGGGACCACAGTCACCAAGATGACAGTTAATAACACATGTCATAGTGGACTGAAATCATGTAGTGCCCGCAAGTTCCCCCTACTTAAGAATGCACATGTACAGACACCTCAGAAGTTTTCAAATCAGCACCTGGATGATTCGGAGTAGGGTTGAGAGAAAGTGCTGTAGTCAGACGAGACTAAAATTGAGCTTTTTGACATCACTTCGACTCACCGTGTTTGGCGGGGAAAAAACGGTGAGTTGGACCAGGTACAGGAAAATCTTGAGTGAAAACCTCCTTGCCTCAGCCAGGACACTGGAGATGTGTCATGGATGGGTGTTCCAGCATAACAATGACCCATAGCATATGGCTAAGGCAACAAAGGAGTGGCTCAAGTAGAAGCACATTAAGGTAATGGAGTGGCCTAGTCAGTCTCCGGACCTTAATCCTTTAGAGAATCTGTGGAGAGAGCTGAAGCTGAAAACTACAACCTACAAATCTTAAGGATTTGGAGAGGATCTGTAAAGGGGGGTGGGCCAAAATCACCCCTGGGATCTGTAAAAATTTGGTAACCAACTACAGGAAATGTATGGCTTCTGTACTTGGTTTCTTCACCAAAAACTGAGTTATGTTTTGCTATGGCGTGAAATACTTATTTTTTCAATAGAAATAAAATAAATGTTCAAAAATTAATATAATGTGATTTTCTAGATTTTTTTTTATTCTATCTCTCACTTTCAAGACGGACCTACCCTGAAAATTAAAGACCGTTTGGCATTGCAATTCACTCTGTTAGAAATGCTGAGAAAATTTCATCTAGTAATGTATAAATTTTCTCTCCATATTTTATATGACGGAAGCTCTTGACCGCAGAGTGGCGATTTATGTTGTCTCTTTTCTGATGTGAAAACTACGACAGTCACTGCGTAGCCAGTTTCCATTGCCGTTGATATGTGGATATCACACCTCCATTAATGCATTTAGGGCAGTATTTAGATGGGGTTTCATACATAAAATATGGCCGCAGTAAGAATTAGAAAAAAGAGTGAGAATGATAAACGAAAAGATGCGTTAAGAATGGAAGAAAATAAAATAAAGGTATAACCTAGTGCCAGACTATGAGATTAAAAATATTCTTCTCTTTGCAATTTCCCCGCAGGATGCAGGCGAACGTGGCTCCCCGCAATTTCATATTCTTTGTAGCTCTTAGTAATCTTCGTTTAACTATCAAGTCAAACAAGCTCACCAGGCAGGTGACTTGCTGCCCACTTTTCGCCTTCGAGATGTCTCGTGAGTGTTAAATTCTCCAAGCGCTATTTCCTCGTGATGTTTCCAGCAAATGTCATCTGTCTCTTTCTGATTCTAAGTATATGTCATTTTTGTTTCCATTTTTCTAAAGAGTTCTTCGTGCCGTACGCGTAACAGGTCACAGTATT
Source organism: Acanthosepion pharaonis (assembly GCA_903632075.3). Classification (NCBI taxonomy): domain Eukaryota; kingdom Metazoa; phylum Mollusca; class Cephalopoda; order Sepiida; family Sepiidae; genus Acanthosepion; species Acanthosepion pharaonis. The sequence goes on along the minus strand of CAHIKZ030000315.1, from coordinate 851,475 downwards.
TTCAGCATCCTTCTGTAGAACTAGATCTTTGGTGTCTCCAACATTTAGTGCCTTACAGTGGCGGCTGATATTACATAGATGTTCAAAAGACTCTTTTCTCTATTTTCAACGGAATCTTCCAATTTATTTTACTATTCCATTTCCTCTTCGGATGTCTTTGAAACAATTCCTTGATTATTACCTGTTTGGTTTTGGTTTCTTAGAGTTCGCATCTTGGTATTTTTTCTCTTGCTGATAAGTATATATTTTGTCTTGTAATTGATGGTTAGTGCTTGCTTTCCTTTTCTACTATAGTGGGATTGGTTAGGCTAATACTAATTACCATAACCATACCACTATATATATAGGCAGAACTCTAGATAGATGGTGAAGAGAAAATCACTTGGGGCTAATACTAATACTACTACAATTGTGCGTATAGGAACTTCATAACAAAATGGCGTCGCCGATAGGATAGAGAACAAGATAATAGATCAGAAGAGACAATGAGTGCTCAAGAGTTTTCTGAGGAATCAGAAAATGAAGCCGTGCATATTGAAGAAGAAAGAAGTAGGCCGAGATCTTCTATAATGAGAAATCCTCTTGGAACCAGTGAAAGGTATGTCGGACAAACAGTAGATCAACTCAAGGAGTTAAACCTAAAAGGTTCCGGGAGGTGGAGGGGGATTGGTTAGGCTAATACTAATTAGCATAACCATACCACTATATATTGGCAGAACTCGAGATAGACGGAGAAGAGAAAGACAGTTGTGACGACTACTACTAGAATTGTGCGTATAGGAACTTCATAACAACTACATTGTCTAGGAAGTTCCGTAGCTTTCCTACTGTGTTTTGCCACAGATACAGTGTCATCTGTTTATATTATATTGTTAAGGTTGCGTCTACTGATAACAGTTGCTGGTGGTGTTTCCAGATCTCTTAATAAATCCAGTAAGAAGACACATCCTTGTCTTACGCCCCTTTCTATTTTGGTGCACTTCGATAATTCATTTTCTTTCCGCATGTGGGTGGGTTGTACCCAACAAAAGTTCTAAATTATTCTAATATATTTCCTAAATAAAATAAGTTATTTCCTGCAGTTCAAATAGACCTTATCAAATGCTTTGCGCAATCTATAAAATATAACTGCAAAACCTTCTGCATTTGTAAGAGAACAATAATTATAATTATTACATTATTTACCTTCGGGTCCCCATCTTTTTGTTGTTATTCCAACGTTTCGGCCCTTGTACCCCCCGACCTTCCTTGGGTGTATATCGTCTAGTTCTTATTTTTATTTAGTACTCTTCAGTTACTGCTCGCCCGTTTCCACTGAGTATAAGTACACCCTGCCCGATCCAGCGATTGATCACACAACCACTATGTCACCAAATTCACAACCAACCAGCCAATGGCCTAGTGCAGCCGTCCCCAAACTTTTTGATCCACAGACCAGTGTCATATAAGACAATTTTTACACAATGTTGGAGACGGTGTCGGTCACGCACGTAACAAAACACTAAACAAGACGGCGATAGTCATTGAAATGGAATATAAAGGTTTTGTTCTATCTCTGCGGCCCGAGACCAAATGGTACACGGCCCAGTACCGGCCCTCAGCACGCTATGGGGACCGCTGGCCTAGTGAGTTTTTTTTTAATTTGGTGACATATGTGAGTTTAATCCGTGGACCGAGCAGTGTTTATTTGCACTCAGTGGAAACGGATGAGCAATAAATCGATAAATTTGTTTTCATAAAACTTTCTGATAATAAATAATTACTTTCCGAACAACTTAATGAGTAAATCCCAAATAATTAAATAAAAGTTACTATTGTTAGCGATACGGCATTCTTGAATGCACATAGAAAAAGAATTATTGTACGTTGCTGTCATTTGACTTGATGCCTTTTTTTTCCGCATTCGATTTATTTTTTAAAATATACTGACGCAATATAATTCTTAAAATACGCTTAATTTTCTCTGTCAGCCATTTCTTTATGATGACTCATGTGAATTGAAAGTTTAGAGTTAACATCATGAATTTTGGAAATAAATAAGTAAATAAACAATGAATGGATGAGTGAAAAAAAAACATCGGATTAACAAAGAAATGCACAAAAAAGAAGAGAAAGAAAAAGGAATGAGAGAATACGATTAACAAAGAAAGTAGATAAAAGGGAAAGAAGGAGAAATATAAATAAATACATCAAGAAAGAAAGATAGAAAGGGGAAAGAGAGAAGAAAGAAAAATCATATTAAAATGGTATAAAACTAAAAGAAAATAAGAAAAAAGGAAACCGTAACAAGATAACAGAATGAATAAATAAAGGAAGAAAGATGAAGAAAGTTAAAATGACAAAAGAAAGAAAATGATGTAAATGTAAAAGAAAATAAGAATTTTTGGAAATGCTAAAAGAAAGAAAGAAAGAAAGAAGTATTTCCAGAAAGGTGAAAAGAAAAAAGAAAGACAAATTATATAATGTGTAAAAAAAAAAAAAAAAAAAAATATGCCGTGGTAAGATAACAAAAATAAACGAATAGAGGTAACTTGGAAGACAATTTTTTAAAAAATGTTAAAAAATAAAAGAAAACAAAAAAAATAATGTAAGGAAAAGTTAACAGGAAAAAAAAGCAAGAAATAATGGACTAAAGAAAGAAGTGACTATAGGAAAAGAATAAGAGAAGAAATTAGAGAAGGAAAAAAGAGAAAGAAAAGAAACTATGGCAATGATAGAAAAAAAAGTAAAAAGAGAATATGTGCATAAAATTTAAAGAGCAAAAACAAAACCGTTGAGAAACTCTTGCTGTTTTAGCAAGGATATTATTTTTCCCCATTTCCTATTCTTTTCATGTGTTTAGCTTGTAAGAAAGAAGATAGGAAGTGAGAAGAATTGCAGCCGATGACTAAAACTGGAGTCATTTGATTCTTCCTCTTTAGACAATGAGCTCGTGAGTAAACATTTTAACACAAACTCCTGGAACGTTTTAGATAAGCTGAAATAACCGATCGGTTCAACCATTAATCTCATTATTTAAGTCGTGACGAGGGAGAAACATATTTGAGAAGGAAGAAAGAAAGAAAGAACCCAGTATTACACAATGCTCTAAATCGTTTTGAAGGAGAGATAGAAGAAAAACAAGAAAGAAAGAAAAAAAGGAAGAAAGAAAAAGACAGGAAGAATGCAAGAAGAAAAAGAACGAATAATAGAATGAACGAACAAAGTGAAGATTAACGAAAGTAAAAAGAAAAAGAAGGACAAAAATCAAGATAAAGAAAAAACGAAAGAAAAAGTAAAGCAAGACAATGAAGTGAAGAAAATTAATTAACAGGATAAAGAAAGAATTAACGAAAAAGAAAGGAAACGTATTAATACAAAAAGAAAAAAGAATGAAAAAATAAGAAAGAAAACTTAAAAAGTTAAAATAAAAAATGAAATAAAAGAAGAATAAAAAAAAATAAAGAAAACCATAATACGATAAAATAAAAATAAGAAAAAATATAAAAAAATAACAAGATAACGAAAGAATGAATGGAAAAGAAAAGGCAAAAAAGAAAAAGGCAAAATAATAACGGGGTAAAATCATTAGAGAAAGAAAAATAAGACAAAAAAGAAACAGAAATAAAAAAGTAGAAACTAAAAGACTGGGAAAGAAAGAAAAGAACAAGAAATTACAGGGAAAATAAAGAAAAGAACAAAAGATTACAAGGGAAATAAATAAATAGATAAAGAAAGAAAGAAAAGAACAAGAAATTACAAGGCAAGTAAATAATTAAAGAAAGAAAGAAAAAAAGAAGAGAACAAGAAATTAGAAGGCAAATGAAGAAAGAAAGAAAGAAATGAGAAAAGGGAGGAATGAACAAAAATATCAAATACATAAATTAATAAACGAACAATAAATTTCAAGGCAAATAAATAAGTAAAGAATGAAATGAAAACAAAGAAAAGAACAAAAAATTATAAGGCAAATAAATAAGTAAAGAATGAAATGAAAAGAAAGAAAAGAACAAAAAATTATAAGGCAAATAAAGAAAGAAAGAAAGGAGGAAAAGGGGAAAATGAACAAAAAATGACAAATAAATAAAATAAGAAATGAAAAATAAATTTCTAGGTAATTAAATAAGTAAAGAATGAAATGAAATGAAAGAAAAGAACAAAAATTATAAGGCAAATAAATAAAGAAAGAAAGAAAGAAAGAAAAGAGGAAAAGGAGGAAATGAACAAAAATGACAAATAAATAAAGAAAAAAAATTTCTAGGTAAATAAATAATAAATGAGCGACAGAAAGAGACAGACAAAAAAAAACGAACGAACTGCATTGCTCCCTCTTACAGAACACCTGCTATTTCGAAAATTAGCGTGGGTTTTTGTCTTGAAGTTACGCAAGTTCATGTTTTGAACTGAAATAGATAAAATCTTATTTTGTCTCACTGTCTTCAGACACTGTCGCAACGAACTTTCACACCTTTTCCTAATAAGATTTTTCCCATGATCATATTGCTCTTCATCGTTTTTTCATAACTTTTCTTTTCACGTAAAAAATACAACAGGATTCAAATTACATTATGTCATCTTATAATTTATTTATGCCTGAAAGACCAATGTAGGTATTTTGTATTTACTACTCTATACTTATACTCTGTTAATAATCCATTGCTACATTTTCTTGTTCGAAATTGTGAAGGAAAAAATTCAAAGACAGAACGACGCGTTACTGCATATGAAATTTTATAAAGAATTTGTATTTTTTCAGTGACCCCGAAAAAGTCAATGAACTTTAGCTTTTGCCTGAATTTCAGAGACAATAAAGTTCAGCCCATCTGAAGCTATGGTGTAAATCACATCAACTTCAATAACTCAAAATGTTCAGAACGAATATTTGTTAAATGTAAACAAGTCCAATTCAACCCTTGGTAAGATCTCAAAATTTTAAGCTACTTTTATTGGTTCTATTTTAAGATAGTTGGAATTTATGAAAATGGGCTGACTGAAGTTATTATGCAAATTAAACTGTTAGATTAAGGCGTCTGAAATCTCATCAAAATATATTTTTTTCTAAAATATATGTAATGGAAGGGATCTAGCAAACGCTGAAATACAGAAAATAACAAAGGTATTGGGAGGGGGGAATGTCCATATGTGCGATATCAAAGAAGCTTCGCAGAGATCATCGAAAATATAACTAAGCTGAGAACGAGGAGCAAAGGAAAAGGCTTTAAGAACTTAAGTATCCTCGAGGGGAAAGTAAACTAAAGCAAAACAACGACTTTTGACCAGTGCTCAGAATTGAGGGAGTCAAGGTATAGAATATTCCGCAAATTAAGACATGTCAAGAAATCTAGGCAAACTCATCTCAGCAAAGTAAATATTTTCGAACGTCAAAATTGGGAAAAAAAAAAAAAAAAAATAAAATAAATGAAAAGTGACTTTTCTAAAGTAATTTTCAAGGTCGAACGAAATGACACAAGATAGACCTAATGGATGGGTCAAAGGATGGCTTTTATCCAATGTAGATGTGTTTGTGGCTAAAAGAAGGCAGCATGGGTCAATAAGGATATGGAATCGTTGGCCAAACTATTATTGGACAGTTCAAAATTAATGAAGGGGTTAAACTGAACAATGCTCAATATTGAAATTTTTAGAACACGCCTTTCTTTGAATGGTAAAAATTCCAGCTTTGCAGTTCCAAAGTGAAATTTGTATTCATGCACGATACTTCTCCTTCTGGTGAATCTAAGTTCACTCCTGAATCTTTTGAGCATAAAGATCCCAATCTGACTCACATCGAAAATCTATGATTAATTGTGAAGATGGCAAACAAAATGACAAAATCTATGGGAAGCAATTAAAACCACCATGTCGAAACTGAACCTGCTAAAGTAAAAAAGGAAATTAACAAAACCATTTGATACTAAATTGCTGATTGTTATTTAGAACAAGGGTTACTGTGTCAAGATGTAAATGCGTCAAAGACTTATCATATATGTTTGTTATTTCTTCTGTTATAGGTATTGATCAATTGTTGATTATTTTATGACCTTATTATTGAAGTAAGTTATTTTCTGGTTTTTCGATAATAAAACTGCATTTTTTATAATAGGTCCAATAACTTTTATAAAACATGTTGAAACTACATAAAAAATTAACCCATATGTTCTTTTGTCGCCTAAATCAATCGCTTAAAATATGGTAAAATGATTTAAAAACAACGAAGTATTGAGCTATATGTGATTTGCATAATAACTTCAGACAGACTGTACATTATTTCACTGTTAATCAATCATCCAACATAGTAATGAATGTTGGAAAATGTCTCCACAGACGGAAAGGAGGCTTGAGCAACAGGTTCTACAGAAGGATGCTGAGAATATCATGGATGGAACATGTTAGCAATAGGGAAGTTTTATTGGAAATGGAAATGGACAACTGTATTTTGAATAAGAAAAAATATCTAAGATATATAATGAGAAAAGTGGGCTTGAAGAATTTGACACTCACGGCACATACTTAAAATATGAGATATAGGAGAAAAAGTAACCTATATAACGAGATTTTTGTAAATAGATGTTAGGACTGGAGCAGGAGGGAGAGTAAGGTGGCAAATATTGCTTAGGCTTGCGAAATATAGGAATTTGTTGAAAGGATGTTCGGGTGCTAGTAAAAGATAGCAGCCAGGAATGAAAAATCAGAGGAACGAGTTCGAGTTCCTATCGAGTTCGTTACATTTTCTTACACAAAAATACCATTTGGAAAGGTATGAATCTATCACTTATCACAGCAATCGGTTCCAATAAAAGGACAGACTGGGTTCTTTAGCCTGGGTTGGCAGCCAGTTTATGAGGATGTCACCACTGAATTCACAACCTGAGCAGACCAAATCACGGGATACCTATTGTGAAAGCCACCCATGCAAGGGTTACGGCGAAGACATCGGCAGCAGGATGTTTGATATGGACGAGAGCAAACAGATTTATGACGTTGAACTGCAATGTTGTCAGGCAAAAAGATCCTTCATACTGGACAATGGATGAGACGTACTTATTCCAAGTTAGATGGAAATCGCGGGAACATATAGAGTAGCTCCACGTGTCTCCTAATATATGGGCAATCGATATTCCTAAATATTAGAAGAGACGTTGATTCGACTGGAAGCATTTTTATGCGTTTTGGCTATCATTGTCACATTTATAGCCGTATAGCATACGGAACACTTCAGGTAACTGTTATATTTGCTCACTATAATAATGCAAAATGGAGGATCTATACTGTGACGGGGATGATTGCTCACCCGCATATCTGAATTCAGCACTCAGGGCCGGCGCGTCTTACCCCCCAAACCCTCGACGAAGAAGGGGCGTCTTCTTTTGCTCCGTTGTGGCCTCTGCCATTTTTTCATCACTGTTTTATGGCCATCCGCCATTTTTTTTTATATTATTATTGAACTGACCTTATATTGTCAGTCATCAACTAATAATATGCATAGTGTATCTGCATGGCCGGTGCGTTGCGCACTATGCAGGGATCCCCAATGAGGTTGGAGCCCCACAAGGGCTAGTTACAGCTGCGTTATTTTTTTCGTTTTTTTTTCGTTTTTTTTTTTTTGCGTTATTTTTTATTTTTTTTATTTTTTGCTTTTTGTACTTCTTATTTTTTCTACCTAAGTTATATTGGCAATCATAAACTATAATAATCGAAAGGTTTGTATACTTATTACTCCGATCCTCTCAACTTCGTGGGAGCACAATGCCTACTGGAGAGGGGGGGGGCAAAAGTACTAATTTCAGTAGTGCTTATTTTTTTAATTGTAATGTTCTTCTTAAAACAGTTTTTTTTTAAAAAAATCAATTAAGAATGTAATATATCTCGGTAAAATCATTTTTTTTTTATTCCGAGATCATTCACTAAGAAGGACTTTGAATTTTTTTTACTAATAGTAATACTAACCAGAAATCCACGGCTAGCAATAAAAATAAAAGTACTAGTCCCTATTTCTTAGATTTCTAGAAAGTTAAAATGTTTAAAAAATAAAAACGTTTAAAGATTTCAACGCATGAAAAACAATTCCAGAAAACTGAAATACTCCTTTGAAAACAAATTTTAAAGTCATTCCTATTTGTGTTGTGTTGGAATCTTTGTAAAACTTTTTTTTTCCATCGGAGATGCGTCGGCGATTAATCTTTATGGAAATGTAAAAAAGTCGAATAAATATTTTTTTCGAGTAAAATTTAGTCATGAAAATATTGGTGGTTATGGTAAAAAGAATAACATTTTCTCAGATGTTTTAAAAAATAAAAAAAATTCCTTATAAAAGTAAATAATTAATATATACTGAAATTACATTAAAATTGGATAATTCCCTGACTTTTGGTAATTTAAAAGAAAGCGCTGTCATTCTCCCCAATTTTCCTTCAAGGGTTGTGGCTCCCAGGTTGGGAATTTTGAAATCTAAATATAGTAGAGAAGTGGGGGCGTATCAAAGTTTTGGGTTGGCGAGACCCTAGTACCGGCCATTTCAGCAAAACTTCATACCAAATATTAGTATAAAAAATTTAAAAGTCCCTATAGATGCTAAAACAACGGTAACAGCTAGTGGATATGAGAAACCTATTTTCTTGAAAAAATGTTTTTAATAGAAAGATTTTATAATTTTCAACCGTCAGTAGCAATGGCTGTTCGATCAATGAGTGCTGAATATTTCCTTATAAGGAAACAGCTATTACAGTGTAACCCGGATATAAGAGACCCGGATATAAGAGAAACCCGGATATAAGAGAGATTTTCTCTGGTCCCAAATCAGAGCCTGTGTTAATGTATATAAATTAGACCAAACCCGGATATAAGAGACTTCTTCTGCGGTCCCGATATCTCTCTTATATCTGGGTTACACTGTATTACCGTTAGCGTTATCTTTCATATACGAAAATTTCACAAACCTCATCTTCGTAAGCACGACCGCCGAATATTAAATTTCCAAAATGGCGTTACAAAATGTCTGCCTGGTGAAGCTAAACAAGCTCACGTATCACAAAGTATATTTTGCCAACTGAAGCCAGAAAAGAAAGCAAGCGAGTCGTTAGAACTTACAGCTACGAATTCCCATCGCTGGACACCTCAACCAACTAACCTATCTTCCCTGTTGTAACTTATTGCATTACACACACACACACACATTATTTTATTTTATAGTTGAAAAGATATTTATATGCGCTTATATCTCCAGGTAAGTGTAAATGTGCACTAACACACACATAAATGCAGAGGAATATAAATGGATAAAAATTTTACATATCTTTTACTAGCAATTATTTACTTACATCCATGACATCAGCTGTAGGGTCCTCCAGCTTATCTTTAAGACAACACAAGCCAATACCCAATCAATAATGGTAGACTTTTCAGCGTCTGCAAGACTGGAGATTGCTAGAATAAGTCGAGCGTTAGTTTCCAAAACAATTTTCTTTATATTTATCCCTTAGGTATGTGTATGTTTCTTCAATCATTTTATACTGCATATCTTACTGCACGTAAGCCAGGTTTTAAAAAAATCTTTGGGAATGTCATTGTTTCTTAGCGTGTATCCGGCATAATTTGAACTTTTGATATCATTTAACATTGGACATCAGAACTTTTCCTTCTAGTTCCATTATGGTAACAATTGGGCTGGTCATTACGGCAATAATTGGGCTTCTGTTTCTGCTGTTAGATGATATTAGAAACATTTCGTTTTAAAAAATTAATTCAGAAACTACAAAACCTACTACAGAAGGTAGCGAAGGAGAGCGAGAAGGAGGGGCTAAGTATAAACTACCAGAAGACAGAATGCATGGTCATCAGCAGGTTATATATATATATATATATATAAACAAATTCTTAGAGGTACCAAATCTGTATACGGTTTTAAAAACAAGGAATTTATTAATGGTATTAGTCCCTAAGGCCCTTTCGTCCAACATCTCATCAGGAGAAAATCGTTGGAAAAATTGATAAATTAAACGAAAAGAACAACAACGAAAATGAAGAGCAAAAAAAGGGGGGGACATGCTAAAATCAATAACATATAAGTATATATACTTATAACGAGGGGAGGGGAAATAACGTGTAAATAATTAGCGATGGACAGTTAAAATAAGATATCCCCCAACAAATTAAGGGACTTCACAAAGTCCATCTGCCGGCAAAGAGGTTTCCGTAATCCTATACAGATTGATTCCAAAATCTTCTAATGATTGTTGCAAACAGCTATGTGAATAATTTTGAACTACTCTTTCATATACGACTTGGCACAGGCTATATTCTCTACTAGGTGTTGAACAAATAGCCGATTCCATATTTGTAGAGGGAAGATAACATATGTTATCTATTTTGCCATGTCGTATTTAAAAGGTACATGTTGATTAATTCTTGTTTCCAAATGCAAGGTTGTACGCCCCCCATATATATATATATATATATATATATATATATATATATATATTGATAATTGAATTAAAATTTTATTGCTTAGAGAAACCTGCCAAAGTTAATAAGTCCTTGGTAAAGTAGCTATGGGAAAGTGATATCCCAGTAGTCTCACTTTTGGCCATTAAACTTCTTGACATATGAATGATGAATTTTTTTCAAGATATCTAAATATGCGAAAAAATAATTTAGGTTTCTAACGCGTATTAGCGGCATAAATGTCCTGATCCAGAATTTGAATCCGGCTTGTCGAAATCACTTTCCTTTTCGATAAGACTGCCGCCTAACTCAGCCCAATATGTTTACAAAGAATCTTTTTTATTTAAATCAAAACTAACTCCTCCCAGTCTTCTAGGAAAGTGCATCTCTTTTCGTTAATATAATTCTGTAATGGTATATAATATCTACTTAATAGTGATGACGATGATGATGATGTCTAGTCACACTGATGCGCTGTATCACAGCTCATCAGTGTGTCTATACATCAGATTGCTTGTATGTGATACAACGAAACAGGCTTGTATGTCGATGACTCTCTATCTCTCTCTCTCTCTCTCTCTCTCTATCTATCTATCTATATATATATATATATATATATATATATATATATATATATAAAAACCAGGCACCTCGATTTCAGTCGCTCACTTCCCTACTGCTGTAATGTAGCTTCCCTAAGCTTTCGTCTTAACCTTAAAGAATTTAAGCGCAGTACTAGATTGCTAGCTGGATCTCAGCATTTTACAGTTGAAATTTCAAGATGCTCCTGTAAGTAGTAGGCTAACATTTTGTTCTCTCGCACTTCTCGCTTGTGGAACATTTCCTGACTTCTTGCATTCCAGTCTCAATTTGATCTTCAAAAACTGAAAGGTAATAACATTCGTATAGCAGTCGTATTCTCTACTTAATGTCTTCTTTTCCTCACCTTCTTTCACATTCAGTAACCTCTTGCGTCTTTGTGGCTTTATTGCCTTGCTTGAGGAAAAATGATTAAATATATATAAGTGGATATGTGTTGTTAGTCTAGTAAAATCACAACGCGCATGGATTGACTATTGCGTTTAGCCTAAAACAGACTGTCCCCGATATTGAGCATTTCAACCCAGAAATATAGCATACCTTAAAATTACATTTTATCATATAAAAGACTCTATCTTGAGTCCTACACTGTTCCTGATCTTCATTAACGACCTTCCCGATGTCATCAGTTCCCAAGTAGTCATCTACGCGAACGACACAACTATTTACTCATACCGCAACACTAAATCTGGTATCGTTGACAGAACTAACCTGGCCGCTCGTCTCTAAAAGGACCTCCAATCTGTGGTGGACCGTGGCAGGAATTTCAATGCCTCCAAAACGAAACTACTCTCATTTACCTTCCACATAGAACCCTCCCTGCCTCCCATCAGAATGGCTGATGCCCAACTCCGCGAGAGCGCCTCGTTGCGCCCGCTTGGTCTCACGCTGTCCGCTGACATGAGGTGGAACAAATACATAGACTCAATAGCGTGCAGGAAAGTTTTTCTCGTCTGAGTCCATCCTTCATATCAATAAATCAACCATTCGTCCTTACATGGAATATTGCCATATATAGTCTGCTGCTACTACTGTAAGTCTCAAGGTCCTCGACAAAATCCAGAGACGAATATGTAATGTGATAGGTCCTGATTTGGCATCTAATCTACAGTCGCTTTCTCACAGACGAGTCGTGGCTTCCCTCTGTCTCTTCTATAAATATTTTCACGGCAACTGTTCCGACGATTTCCTTTCTCTGGTTCGCAGACTGCATGAATTTAAGCGAGCTACTAGGTTGGCATCTCGGTCCCACCCTTTCACTGTGGAAACGGTTAAATGTAACAGTCTCTTCTATTCCAACAGCTTCTTCTCTTGCACTTTCCGTCTGTGGGCATTCTCTTCCTCTTACTTGCTTCTCTGATAACTATAATCTTCAAATATTCAAGTGTAATGTCTATCGACATCTTCTGATACCTTGATCTTGTTCCCCGTCCTTCTCTATATTCTCTCCCCAAACACACCTCTTTACTCTTGTTTTCTACTCTCAGTAATCCCTTGCGTGCTAGTGCATGTTCCCTGCCCCCTTAATCCCTTGCTTGGGGTAAAATGCTCTTGATAATGGCCATGCTAGCCACCAAGAGAAAAAAAAAACTTCCTTTATCACAGCTCATCAGTGTGGCTAGATATTCGATTGCTTGTATGTGATACGGCGAAACAGGCTTGTATGTCGATGAACTACAGAAATGAATGAATTTCTAAAGAAAATGAACTTTATCTGTAGTTTTCATTTGTTTCTTTATCGGTAATTTTGGTCAGGCCTTGTGTTGCTCAAACGGCCTCTTTAAAGTTGTTTTTAAGATAGAGGCTGGGGCGATTCATGCGACTCAGAATCCCCTTGGTTATTTTGACAGTTTTATTGGTTGCTGGGAAGTGGGGTGTTAAGTGTATGTTATCATTTAGCTCTTTGGGAGTGTGTATGATGTGTATAAGTGTATAAACATCTCCACGAGCATGTATGTCTTGTGTGGGTGAGAAAAGTGGGTAGGGATTGAGTTACAGGGTTATATATTAATTCTATCTATGTTGTTAAATTTGTGGATAAGCCCGTCAGAACGAAGTGCTTTGAGGCCCAAAATTCATTTTCTAATGTTATCTTCACTGTCTATTTCTATTTTTTCTATTTTTTCAATTATAGTGAATTTGGCACGGCTTTTAAAATCATACTTTTCTAAGCGGAAATGTTGTTCTACAGGTAATAATCTTTCGTAGGGAGCCAAATTGATACGATTCCGATAATTATTATTTTTGTATTGAAAGGGCCATTCAGATTTTCCCACATATTGTTTCTGTGTATTCTAACAGGTAACTTATGTTATGACTCCTACAGTTAGAGTTGCCTTAGATTTAGTGACTGAGATCGTGAAAAAAAAATGCTGTGTCTAATATGGTTACAGCATAAGCTCATTTTGTTGTTACATGGTTGGGAAAATCCTGTTGTTTTTATTTTTGGTCTATTACGGATTACCTTATCATCTGAAATTTGGTAAATACCTATAATTTCCTTAAGGTTCTTAGGTCTACAATATGCTAGAAGGCCGGGTTCCTTAAAGAAAATTTTTAGGTCTGGTTTGAGATGTAGTATTTCGATGCGAATTTTGATTATCTGAGATAGTGGAGGAAGAGTGGGGTTGAAAGTGATTGGGATGAGTCTGGATGCGATACACACACACACACCCACGCACATATATATATAGTGTATCACAAAAGTGAGTACACCCCTCACATTTCTTCAAATATTTAAGTATATCTCTTCATGGGACAGCACTGAAAAAATTACCTTTTGACACAATGAAAAGTAGTCTGTCTGCAGCATATATAACAGAATTAATTTCTTTTCCCCTCAAAATAACTCAAAATATAGCCATTACACTATATATATGAGTGTGTATGAGTGTGTATGTTTCACGGCTACAATCGTCTGATGAAGGCTTTTTGCGCAATCTGAATAAAAAATGATTGAAGGTTAGTTTGGTTGATTTTGACTGCGAATTATTTAATTTCAAATTTTGTATAGGGTACCCGGTAAGGGTCGAACTCACAACTCATTAATAATTGACTCGCTTACCATTAGCCTTCTGCAAATTGCTATATGAACATAACTTATACGTACTGTAATAAAATGTTTTATTTAATTATATAATTTACATCTATATATTTGAAACAATAGACGAAGAAGAAATTGCATGGCTTTTTAAATCATTAAAAATAAAAATATCTAAAGATAGCAGTAAACAAAAAAAAAGTAAATATAAACACTAACGTATTTGCAGCCGGATCTTCACTATTTGTTAATAGCGGGGAGCAATGTTCCCTGTTACCGTAACAACGGAATATTTCTTTAATAAGAAGTGGGGATCAATTTACGTAACCGATGAATATATAAAATCAAACAGTGTTTTTGAATTATAGAATAGATAACACGATTTTGGTGGAGTGGTATTAACAGCCTTGCGAACATAAGGTAGATAAAGGAACAGACTAGATGGAAGAGGGGAAGATACAGACAATCGAAGCGGAAACAATGTTTGTAGGATTCGAAGCCTGCAGCTGAGTAATGAAAGCAAATCAGAAAGACGGTGCGTCTCTGATCGCTGTTTCAATAGCGTCGTTTGTATGCAATATTGGAAACATTGAAAGTGTTTTATAATGAGTATCTTCGACGCTGTTATTACACACATCCACACAACCACCCCGCCCCCATATATATATATATATATATATATATATAATCGTTAGTCATTAAATTAACGCTCGAATAAAGGCAACGACACTTAAAAGGACGGTACCTCTGATGATGTCAAGCTTTTCTTGAATAATTTTGCCGGTAAGTTCCGTTCTCAATGCATTCTTTATACGCCTGGTCTTGAGCCAACCTTAGTAAATCTTAAATTCGTTTATAAAGAATAAAAGAAAGATGTTTTCTTTAATAAATAAAAAGGTCTAAGTACTTAGCAGAAAAGAAAAGCATTTTAATTATTTTGGGAGCGTAAAATAACTTCTCGTCATGCTACTGATAGCTACAATATTTTTTTTTAATTAGATCATAATGCCCACATTAAAATCCGGTATTCATTGTAGGTTTATAAAAAAAACTATAAATCATAGATTACTTTTTTTTTTTGAAAACCTCTATTAATGATAGATTTTGTTTTAAAAAACCCGCTATTAATCATAGCAAATAATTGAAATAAAGAAAAGGATTAAAAATAAAGCAAAAAAAAGAGAAGAAAAGAAAAGAAAACGGTATTAATCATAAATTTCATTTGAAAAAATCCTCTGTTAATCGTAGGCTTCTTTTTTAATCCTCTGTTCATCATAGTTTTCTAAGCAAAATCCACTATTAATTATAGATTTCTTTTTTAATCATCAATTAATCATAGGTTTCTTAAAATGAAATCCTGTATCAATGACAGGTAACTTTTAAAAAAATTCACTATTATTCTTAGATTTCTTTAAAAATCTGCTATTAATCGTACATTTCTTTGTTTAAAAAATACTCTATTAATCATAGATTTATTTAAAGAAATTCGTTATTAATCTTAGAGTTCTTTAAAAATTACGATTTTAGTCCTATTTTTGTTTTACGTCCTCCATTAATCAGAGGTTAATTTAAAAAAAAATACTAATTTATCATAGGTTTATTCTTAAAAAAAAAAACCTATTAATCACAGTTTTCTTTTTTTTTAAATCCACTATTAATCATAGGTTTAATTAAAATAAAACAACACGAAAAATCCACTATTAAGCATAGGTTATTTTTTTGTTTTTAATTCCTCTATTAATCAGATTCCTTTTTAAAAATTCGCCTTTAATCAGAGGTTTCTTTTTTTAAATTCTGTATTAATCATAGTGTTTTTTAAATCATCTATTGCTCATAGGTTTCTTCGTTTAAAAGAATCCTATATTTCCCATATTTTTTTTTAATCCGCTATTAATCATAGTCTTTCCAAAACTCTCTCTTTAAGCAGATCAAAGGTGTTTTTTAATCCTCTATTAATCATAGGCTACTTTTCTTCTTTCTTTTTTAAATCTCAATTAATTATAAGTTTCTTTAAAAAAAATCTGCTATTAACCATTAAAAACAAATCCGCCATTAATCATCGATTTATTTAGAAAAATAGACTGCTATTAATCAAAGGTTTCTTTAAACATTCCTCTATTAATGTTTTTTTTTTAATCCTGTATAAAATTATAGCTAATCTTGCTATAGCAGTTCTGACTGAGTAGTGAGTTCGAATCTTACTTCATACTTTCAACCGTGTTCCACATTTAAGCTACGCGCAGTAAATCGCTCTAAATTTCCGGTATTAATATTAAATTTATAAATATCCGGTTTTAATTATTTTTTTTTTTACACTAGATGACCAGGGCTTGACAGATGATCTCACTTCTGTCATAGCTTTGACAGCTCATTTGGAAAAAAAAAAAAACTGGCTTGTCTCATTCAATGTCCCGAAGACCAAACTAGTGATCTTCCATCATCTCTGAGCGAAGCCAAAATGTTCACCTCTTGCGATTAACGGGTGCTCTCTTAGGCAGACCTTGTGCCTTGAGGGCCTACTGAGTCTTTAGTTCGGACCTCAAATGAAACTTGTACATACAATCCGTCGGCAAAGATACTGGTTCCCTGTAGCGCTCCTGATCCCTCCTGTTCTCATACGCATTTACAAAATCCAGATTTGGTTAAAAAAAAAATGGAGTACTGCTGTCATAGATGTGTAGGAGCGGATCACTCATCAGTTTCCAGCCAAGCCACGTATATTGGCGCGAATTCCATTGGTGAGATGTAAGTTTCATTCAAGCAGCATCTTCCCACGAACCTGCTTTGTGGAGCAGACGCTCAAGCGGACGCTTCCCCGATCACTACAATCCTGGACTGTTCAAGTCTACGGTCAACCGTAATCTTCCTCGCATAAACGGTGCCTCTTACTCTATAACACATTACTTCGAGTGGCTTTGTACAGGGTGACCATCATTATAAAATAAACAACATTGATACCTAAAAAATACGTTATTAATTATAGGTATCTACCTATAGACCATTAAACTGGCTAAGAAAATATAAGGATATCATCTAATGATTCAAATGAATTTTCAAGCATAAAACGGCAAAAGAAAACATTTTGATTTCATCAATACTCATTGTATCATCCGGTATTTATTATTCAAGATTGAAATAAAAGTGGTATAATTATAGCGATTTACTAAGCGTGGATTAAATGTGGTACAAGGTCGAAAGAGTGGATAGAACTCACTAGCCAGTCGTAATTTATCTAGAGATGTAAGCTTGTTAACCATTACACCACGTCGAAGTGCTAGCTGGTATTGATTATAGGGTTCTAAAAAATACGTTATCGATTATAGGTGTATACAAAGTTAGTATTAATTATAGGTTTCTATATCTAATCCATTAACGGGTTAAATAACCTGGAGATATTATTTTAATTTTTTGGATAAAACTCTTAAGCATAAAACGAAGAGGGACCCGTTATTGAGCTCTGTAAAATCCGCCGGGTATAAAACACAGCACAGCAATATTCCCAGCTTTTGAACTACATTATTACTTTTACAAATTCTACTTCAGGTTGAACTTTTATATCCCCTTTCTGATTTGTAAGTCAGAAAATCACTCATATTTTTTAATCGGTTTTACCCGTGCAAGACAGTAAAACAACTATGACACAAGGGGTTACTGGGTGTGAGCGAATAAGAAAAATATTAATAATGAGCGCGAAGCGAAAAGATTAATCAGGATGACAGTAGACCGCGATTGATATTGCATTCAATTTTTGCAGATTAAAGTTGGTTGGAAAGAAGGGAGCCAGAAGGGAGTTCCTCAAGCGAGAAGTGCCAGAAAAGAAACTGTTAGCATACAATTTGCGGCTACATCCAGCCAGCTCAACTGTAAGTGCAAATCTATCTTCTTCTTTATGTGATGTGTCGCCTCGGGATGTGGGCGATCACGATTCTCTTCATTTTCCTGTCTTTTGTAACTCTTAATAAATTTGATCTTTTTCCTACTTCTCCTAAACTATGTTCCGACATTTATTTACTAAGTATATTGTGTGTTGTTTTCCTCTGTCTCTCTTGCCTTCAATCTGTTTTTGTGAGTATCAGATTTTCCAAGCCGTCTTTCCTCATTATGTGTCCCAGAAATTTCGACTGTGTCTTCCTGATGTTAAATATAAGTTTCCTTTTTGTTTCTATTTTCTCTAAAACTTCGTCGTTGCTCACATAATCGGTCGATGGTATTCTCAACATCCTTCTGTAGGACCTCATTTCTGTTGTTTCAGGTCTTTGAGAAGATTGTCCATCACTCACTGCCATAGAGGAGGACAGATATCGCCTAACAGTTGAGTAATCTTTTCCTTGTTTCTAGCGAAGTTTTTTCTCTTTCATAATTTTCTGCTTAGCTTTTAAAAAACATCTTTAGCTATCCTAATGCGCCTTCAGATTTCAGTGTCACACGCTCTGTTAAAACACTTCCGAGATACTAAAATTTTCGTTCTTGCTTCGTTTTGGTATCTCAGATTTGCAATTCCTTTTGCCAACAACCGTGCACCACTATTATAAAAATTGAAAATCCGTTATTCATTAAAGCTTTATGGAAACTTATCTTAATTATAGGTTTCGACATATAACCAATTAAGTTCCATCGAAAACCCGATCATAATTATCGGCTTCTGCATATAACCAGTTAATGGATTAAATAAATTAAGTGATTTTAATGAACTCTTACTAATAAAGCGAATAAACAATGTTGAGATAAAATGATAATTCATTCTATAAAATGTTAACCTAAAATTATAATTATGGCTGGTCACTCATATCTATGCTTGTCTACTGTTATATCCTAAAAGAAGTTACAGACAAAGGTGGTACTCGAGTGAAGGAACAGCAACACCCGCGTAGATGAATGAAAGAGACGTTTATTGTAAAAGAGAATACACTACTGAAAGTCAGGGAATCGGGTGGCAGACTAGTGATTCCCAAAGCAAGGATATCTACCAACACCCCCGCGGTCAGATGTGGCACAAGCCCGAATTTAACGTGGGGTACCGAGCCTGTAGGAGCGGCCAAAATTCTCCGTATAAAACGGGATCGGGTAGCTGTTTCCCGAGACATAGCCTCGTCTGGGGATCCTCTTTGCTCGGAAGCACAGAGTTTGACCAGCACAGCTGGAGACGAATCTCCGACTAATTCCCGAAGCAAGGATATTTACCTCCCCACCCCACATGGCAGGATGTGGCACAAGACCGTTATCAATACGGAATCAAAACCAACCCCTTAGGCTCGGGCAAAAATTTCCCCGTAGACTCCGTATACACGGGGTTGGGTAGCTGTCTACCACCCCAGACGAGACTCTGCTCTTCGGCCAAGCTTCATATGTGTTCCTATCTACCCGAAGGCAGAGTGTTCGACCAGCATATCTGGAGACGAATCTCCAACTAATTGCCGAAGCAAGGATATTTACCTTACCACAACCGCTACCGCGTGGCAGGATGTGGCACAAATCCGTTTTTAATGCATGGTCAAATTGAGCCCGCATGCTTGGGCAAATTTCCCCGTAGACCCCCTATACACGGGTTCGGGTAGCTGTCTACCACACCCAGCATCGTCTGGGTTCCTCTCTGCCCAAAAGCAGAGAGTTCGACCAGCACAGCTGGAGACGAATCTCCAAATAATTGCCGAAGCAAAGTTATTTACCTTACTTCCCCTCGAGGCAGTAAGTGGCACAAGGCCGTTTTTAATGAGGGATAAAAACCGAACCCGTAGGCTCTGGCAAAAATTCCTCGTAGACCCCGTATATACGGGTTTGGGTAGCTGTCTACCACCCCAGACATGATTCTGCCTTTGGGCGTAGCCTCGTTTGGGTTCCTCTCTGCCTTCGGGCAGAGAGTTCGACCAGCACACTTGGAGAAGAATCTCCAACTAATTGCCGAAGCAATGTTATTTACCTCACCTCTCCGCGAGGCAGGATGTGTCACAAGGCCGTTTTTAATGCGGTGTTAAAACCGAGCCCGTGGGCTTGGGCAAAAATTGCCGGAGCAAGCCCCAGGGTTATTCTGTGTTTACTATATATAACTACTGATATAGTCAGTTCACATATGGGATAGCGAGTACGGGACATTCCATTAAAATATCTATTATGGCGCCTGGTCAATCCCAGTTGTAGATGCCTGCTAAGATACATTTGTGTTTGTTCAAACCCGACAGACCCCACCTGTGTATTATATTTGAACTATCCTGAGCGGACCTTAGTTAAAGTTTATGGTATAGAGCGGAGTATTATCTGGCATTTGAATGTATGCTCAAACCTTCGGCCACGATGCATTGTGACTTCGTGCCAGCACAGCTATCGAAGACTACCAAATAGTTCTGTCTACCCAATTTCACTCACAAGGCGTGGGTCAACCGTGGTATCGTTTTCAGACAGGCTGCTATCGCCTCCCCTGGGTAATAACATTAAGAACTCAATATCCCGATAAATTCATCATGGTGAGAGTACTTAACGAAATATCTAAACTGCCTGCTTAAAAACAACCGTTTTCTTTGATCAAATAGTTAAAATGGCTTCGGCCAAATGAAGTCTGCATCTCTTAACGAGAACCATTCTTCCTCGAACTTTATGGACTGACGCTACAAAACCACGAACAAACAATTGCATTAAGTAACATAAAACACACCAGTTGAGGACTTTCAGCAGCGGCAACAACTAAAATGGATAGCACATGTAACTCGAAGAGAAAATATTTTAATTTCTTCAAACAATGTTGAATACTTCAAACAGTAGGTTAGGAAAAAAGCCCGTATATCAAATCCCGACAACAATCAGTAGTGTGGCGACACCTATTTTCTTGAAAAAACTGTTTTAACAGAAATATTTAATAATCTTTAACCGACTGAATTCCGAATATTTCCTTAGAAGAAAATGCTTATTAGTAACTTTCTTTTATGAATGTCTCACAAACCTTTTTTCCCGAAGCACAACCAGCGAATATTACATTTCCAAAATGGCGTTACAAAATGTCTGCCTGGTGGAGCTAAACAAGCTCATATATCGCAAACTATTTTGTCAGCTGAAGCCAGAAAAGAAAGCAAACGAATTATTTTTTAATCACTTCACTTTAAAGCAAGGCGATAATGACACTAACATGCGAGTGATTACTGAGAATGAAAGAAAATGAGAAAACATCAGTGAAGAGAAACAACTGTACTCAGAAACATGAGGATTTTTTAAATATTTTTTTACCAGTAGCTCTGACGGCTCAATCAATAAATACAGAATGTTTCCTTATACGGAAACGACTAATTACCATAACAATCGAGTACAGGGCAAGGTTTTATTATCATGTTTTTACGCCAAAAAGTGGGTTGCACTATACACAGGTATATTTTTTTCAAGAAGCTAAAGATCGTTCAATTTAGGTGAACGGCTGCACTATACACAAGTAATTTTTTTTTATATGGAAGGATCAACATTCATGCATTTCGGTGACCATAACATATCTCCTAGGCCTAAATTCTCATCGTAATTTTGGCTAACCTTAACATAAGCATAAACGAAAAAAAGTACGTCATCTAAATCTTTGTATCAGATATTTTACGGTAAGTGATTTTTCCCACCATTTTGCTATAAAAAGTGTCCAGAGTGATGCCCAGTACCACAATATTTGACTTCGGTAGTCCTACTTGTATTGCTTAGAATTTGAAGTCGCATTATACATTAGTCATGTGAAATTAGGTTTTTAACTATACATGAAGTATGCTTGTATACGAGTATATATGGTATACTTTAATTGATCTGAACTTTGAAATGATATATATCTATATCCATCGGTTTATTGACTTTTTCGTCGATTTTGTTTCTCACATAATCTGTAAATTTGCTCGAAAGCATTATGATGATAAAACGCAAAAAGGTTTATAGATTAATTAAAGAAATGTTTGGAACGCTTTTCTCGACACGACGGCTTGAAAGTCTTTATAAAAAGACCTTATAAACGGATGAGGTTTGGACACTTCGACGTAGTGTAATGGTTAAGCTTGTCTCGCTAGATCCATTATGACTGAGTAGTGAGTTCGATTTTCGCTGGCTGCTTCTTTCTTCTGACCTTGTACCATATCTAAGCTGCACTTAGTAAATAACTACAAACATACATTTAATAACAATGTGCATGGTTCCTGAAGATCTACGTTGCATTTGCTGACGCTCATACATTGCCTTTTTGCAAACTGGTTTTAGTCCTTTCTACCATCTTCCCTTATTACCTTCTGAATTATCAGAATAGTAAACAAAACAAGTACAGTTTACACTAGCTATATTTAGTTTCGGTTTACATGACTGTCAAAAAAGGTAGATTCAGGTTATTTTACACTTGGACCCAAAACGATATACTCAGCTTCGATATATGCTAGGCTCAAAAAGCTACACTCAGGTCCGCTATACACTAGGCTAAAAAAAAAAAAAGAAACAGCTTTACACTAGTATGCATCATGCCCGGATTACTATAGACTGAAAAATGTAAACTCAGTCAAAAAAATGTAAACACGGGTAAAAAAAACTATACTTATATTCGGTTTATGCTAGACTCAAGAAGCTACACTCAGATCCACTTTACACTAAAGTAAAAAAAAATATATACTTCGATTTACATTAATATGAATAGGGGAGACACTCATTCGGATTATTGTAGGTTGAAAAAGGTAAAATCAGGTTGTTTACACTAGGTTCAAAAGCTATATTTAGGCCCGATTTATACTCGGCCCAGAAAGATACAATCTGGTCCACTTTACACTAGTATTAAAAGAAATATACTCCGGTCTGCACTAGTATGTATAAAATAGACATTCGTTCGGATTACTCTAGGTTGAAAAAGGTAAACTCGGGTTAAGTTTAAACTAGGGTCAAAAAATTATACTTAGGCTAGGGTCAAAAATGTATAAGACCGTTTTACACTAGGATACAGAAGGTAAATATTGGTAAGTTTATACACGTTTGCATGTAAACCACCACAAACGGCCACCGTTTTGTGGAGGACCTTAAACTTCGGCAGGGTATACAGTTCGTGCATTCTAAGCTCCGTCAACAGAAGATTATCTAACATTAATTAATATTTGAGTAATTCTTACTCTAATTCATTTCTTTTTTTTTACAAAAGTTTATTTCTCCAAATACATGTAAAATTTCCGGGAGAAGACTGCATACATTTACTGTCTCTTAGTAAATAATTTAGATTTTAAGTTTCGAAATATAAAGATTTAATTTAAATACTTTTTTTTCCAAATGATCACAAGCTGAAATTCAGAAATGCTCTAAAACAGTTTTTAACCTGTGGCATCCGTCTGTCAAGAGAGATCATGGTTTTGTGTGAAAGTAATTTTGTTTTCATATTCAGCCGGTGTTATTAACACAAAATATGTTCAATAATTTATTACAAACTTACAACCGATAGATACAGCTTTCATTGTTTTTACACCTGAAGGTAGCCGATGCTAGATTATTCCCTCCAGAGCGCTGACCTGCACAGGACTTGTATGATGAGAGATTGACAGTTGCCCATGCAGCAGATCTTCGCTCCTCACGACACCGATATTGTCCAAGGGAAGTACAGTACCAGCGTCGCCTGAGGTGTTACCAAAACGAGGCTGGATGCAATGTCGTACTTCGTTTGGAACTCTGGTTCCAAATTTTATTCACACAACTTACTTCCGAAGCCGTTGCTATGGTTGGGTTTTGCCACCATGTAGCATATTTTTGAAAGTACATCAAGGAAAAATGTTTATTCGTGTTGCCGTTTGAATAAACAAAGCTAATGCTGTGTTTCTTGGCGTGTAAGTTTAAGAGTTGCAAACTCTTCTTATTATGGATCGACTGGTGCATCTAAAACCAAACGGAATGTAAAAGTATATAGTAATATTCGGAGGAAAACATATGTTAGCTTACTCTATGCTCCTGTGTGTGTGTTTAAACATTTGACAGGCTAGAGAAAATGGAGAGCGAAACAGTGTATAGAAATAACGAAATGACAAGTCATTAAGAGCTACAAGGGATGGGAAATTGTGAAGAGACGTGATCGCCTATGTCCTGAATTGATAAGGCAGCTAAAGAGAAAGATTGTAGGTTCAATCGAAATAACTCTTTTGCCTTTCTATATGGTGTATTAGTAGGAAATGTTATTTCTTGCTGAAGTTGACCTGATTTGTACACTGTAGTCGGGTGTTGAATACTATTGAGGGAGATGATTTTCAACCTAGTATTTGGTATACAGTATTTACTGACGTATCATGTAACTTTTGAAAACCTAATTATGAAGATAATTCTATGGGAGTCGCATCATACACAAGGTATAAAATTAGCCTATGCACTGCTGGCCCTGGATATGCCGTTAACCAAACTATATATCCATTTTCTGTAGTCAAATTAGCTTCAAAATTAGGCTTCCATAGGTCGCATGATACACGTGTATAAACGGTATATAGAATTTTGGACTCTAGAGCATTTACATTGGTCAATGAATTAGATGATACATAATGCGACATGTTTTCTACTACGTCCGAACTTAACAGGAACAGCTGAAGAAATAGTGTTGTGCCTCCAAGGTACTATGAATAATAGAAAGTATCAAATTTAATTTGCGAATATACGTACTGCAATCTTTTCATTGAAGGTTTCTGCGCAGTCGCGTTGAATAAGTGAAGTTGATTGTGATCAAATGAGAATGTCACGTGAGAGTTATTAGTCTTATACAACGCAGGAGATAGACATCATTCTCAAAATATTCAAAGGATTTGTACGAAAGGGAATAATATTAAACTACTTGTGCATTTAGTGCTGCAGATGTTGACGCAGAAAGTGAAATCACTAACCGAGGCTTCCTCCAGCTATGGATCTAAATAGGAGTGTAGATTAGGTTCCGTTGCCTTGGCTACATGACAGTTTAGGAAAAATAATATTTTGAATTAAAAACCAGTGTTGTTCTCCGTTAAACTACAGCGACTGGGATGTCCCTACCACCTTCTGGATTAAAAGTAATCTCTAACGTGTTTGTAATTATATTAGATACTTTCGTGTGAATGTCATGTGAGTCAAGCGAAAAACACAGGAGACTGTATTTATATGTTTCGTTTTTTTTGAAAGAACCTATTACGGTTAGTGAAAAGTAAATACTTTAGAAGAACTGATGTAACTGTTTGGCAAGCGAAATGAACCGCCATTAAACAGACCTTCCCGCCTGTAATCTGGCCTTATGCTTAACATTTTTTTGGTCTTCATTTATAAAAAGAGGCAATATGGTAGGATTGTAAAGGAGCTTGTCTTATTCTCTGAGTTTCTTCTCGAAAATTAAAAGATTGATTTGAACCAGCATTGTTCACTGCGTGTGTGTGTATGTATGTACGTACGAATATCGTCTGAAGTTGACTTTTTTAATAGATTAAAACAAGAAATTTAATTTAAAAATTATTTATTATTTCAAAAAGTTCATTTCATGAATAGGGCTATTAAATGGGGTAAGTGTTCGAACGGATATATGATACTGAAAGAAGAAACTGAATAAATAGCCCAACGTATAGAAAGTTGTCGGTCAATGTTCTAAAATATATATTTAAAAAAAAAAAAACACCAACCAATGTCTCCTTTTCTGCGCATGTGCATTCTTTCACACACGCAGGCAGTGAAGCACGTTCACGCTCACGTGAGATCATTTCAAAAGCGTTTACAAAGTAGGCGTCCTATGAACCAGTTAGAGGAAACGGCGCCGAACACTGAGGAGATTGCAGATAGATAGGACTTACTTACTAGTCTATACTGGAAAACAAGGCACAAAAGCACTTGTTAACGGCAATACATTGGGGACCAGAATGAATCGCTTGGGCCGTCAAAAGAAGCTTTTTTTTTTGTTTAGCAAGATTCTGTGCTATGACGATAATTACAGAAGTTGTTCGGTGAGAAGCAAAGAGAGAAATGAAAGGGTTATTTTCTGCGGAACAAATTCATATTCGTGAGAAAGAACGCTCGAACTGACGAAAAAAAATATATCGTTCTTTTTAGAGCAGATTGATAATGAAGCGAACAGGGAAATAAAGAGGACAACGAGCTGTTATAATGAAGAAGGAGAGACATCGTTGAATGTGTGCGAGTGTGTTGCGCTGAAACTAAAGGCCGGTAACTCTGTAAGGAATGTCCAAATGAATGGGCGGCAAGAGGAAGGCAAAAAAAGCACAAACGACAGGCAAAATGCAGAGAAAAGATAAATGCAGGAATTTGTATTTAAGGAAGTGGCACAAAAAATAAAACTTCTCTTTCAAGAACGGTTCCACTTCGTTAACATTAATAGGATGTATTTCTCAATTTCTACCTCTCTTTTAATTAGCAGATCAATGATAAAAAAAAGAATAATGTCGTAAAGAAGTAAGAATAACTAAAAAAAATCATAGGAAGTTGCGGAGAGCCAT